>WEDG01001008.1:0-128646 GCA_017591395.1 Schistocephalus solidus
AGACATGTGGCAGGTACCACTCAGTCCTAACCTTGTTAATTGACAGCTATTACAGCTATTAATTTCTTGCTTTTATGTACTCAAAAAGAACAAGCTCGCCTTATATATTCGCATGTGCTTGGAACTTATAACATTCCGAACTCACTTATTAAATAGTTTACAGCTTTTCCATTATTAGTGAGCAAATTATTCTCTTTATTTTTCTAAAGTGGTTTCTTCCCCGATTACTGGAAAACATCTGTGCTAATTCCAGTTTTTTAATCTGGTTTCCCGCTCTGACATTTATAACTATCGAGGTGTTCATTAAATGCCCTCTATTGCTAAACTCCTTAAAAAACTACTTGCAAAATAATAACGGATTTTTGCATAAGTAAGCAAATTCTCAACACCTTTTTAACATGGATTTTTACCGGACTGCTCTTGTGAAACCTGCCATGTGTCTTTTATTAATCTTATTACCTTTCTTCGTAATTATAATCTATCTGTATTAGTTATCTATTTTTATCAGTATCAATATCAGTATCAGTATATTTGAGGGAGATTTGGGCGAGTTACCTTTGAATTCCCTTTTTGTACATGCATGTTGTGGTAGCAAAGATAGTATCTCGGTTTGATGCCGAAGCCAATTAATGCAAGCCAACTGGTTGGAACATAGTTGAAAAATAGCAGACAGTGAAAAACTGTCGGCCTTGGGTTTCGAATGGGGGGCATCGAGGAGGACACCTGGATAACAACCGAAGTGTTGAAGATGCATCCAGGCACTTCCTTACTGGTTGCAGAATCCACCGAGTGGTTTCAAATGCAGAAATGGAGAGGTTCTTCACCGGGCACCTGTGTTAACGCGTCCCTGTCCAGAACTTTAATTACTCAATAAGCTGCAGTTTTTTCTCCTGAAAACACCTGAAACAACGATCAGGAGGTTTTTCACTGTCAGCTTGACCCTCTACTGTATATTTTTTTGACCTTGCCTGTAAACTGGCAATAAATAAATAAAATAAAATAAAAATATCCATCCAGGATCGTCCCGGCCCATTGCGCAGTTCGGAACCAAGGTAGGACGTTTATAGACCGCTTGGAATATGGCCGCCAGATTCAGCTGATGCGAACACTCATGGTGTCACCAAGGTGCGCAAATATTTTAAGCAGGGAAAACCTCGGGGACCTCCGCATGGGAAATATGGGATAGTGTGAGCCCTTGATTGAAAACAATAATATATTAAGAAATGTTACTCAATATGGCTAGGAGCATTCTAACTTCCTTATTTCTGACGTCGCCCTTGCAGATTTCAGTTCCTGTTGTAAAACTCACCATTGTATCCACTAACTTTCGCTTTAAAGTCTCCAGGGATTCCGACACAACAAAATCCAGAAAAAAGATTATTCCAAGCTTCGAACACTCTTTTGGAGAAAACGTAATTCCTAGTGTCTAGCATCACCCCATTTACGCGTTATTTGAGAGTATGACCTCTCAAGTTTGTCGTTGTTGTTAACTCGTAAAATTGCCTGCGGCAAGACAGCAGTCCTGAACGCGTAGTATGTGGAATGTTAGTATCAGGTTTCCCCGAACCTATCTATAGCGCAAGGGAAAGAGATTGAGATTCAACAGACATGTTTCATAAGGCTTTCGGCCCCGTCCAAGAACAAGTTTGGTTGCTCGCCTTTGGACCTTCTGGAAGATGTTGATGCCCTTCACCGCCCAGGATCTCCAAGCTTGGATTGCGAAATCCAACTGCGGCTGAACGAAGGTTCCGAAGACTTTTGTGAAGAAGTCGTAATTGAAGCCTGAAATAAACTCGTTTGATGAGGTACAGCATCGACATCGCTGACTTCGCTTCCTTTGCACGATTTAGAGGGGTTTTTAGCAAGGGCATGATCCGGACTCCCAGGCCCTTTTGGGCATCCACTTCTTTTAATGGAATGCCATTTAGTCGGTAAACCATAAGATTCGGTGGTTTGCTTTTCCCGACTCGTTTGATGTTGCACTTGCTACCATTTAACCACAAGAGCCAGTCCTTTGACCATTTTTGGAGTCAATTTAAGTTTGCCTGTAAGTTCTCTTTATCATCTGCAGTTTGAATGACGCGCCAAAGTTAGAGAGCATCGACAAACATGACAATATCGCAGTTTAGTTCTTTGGCGCAATCGTTGATGTAGACAATGAACAAAAAAGGCTGAGAACAAAGCCTCGGGGAATACCACTCTCAACCTAAATTTTGGCCAAATTTTTGTCACTGATATGAACAGTTTGCGAGTGTTAGGGTTATCATTATTTATAAAAAAAACTTTGGAGGTGGGTAATTAAGTTGGAAGTAATTGTGGTTTGGAGGGTAACTGCCAACTGCGCCAGAACTATTGGTATAAGGAACGTCATTAACAAAAGGCTGAGAGGGATATATAAAAGATGTAGGAATAAACCTTTTCGGCATCGAACAAGCATAGTGGTTAAGACCGGGATATGCCTGTTGGTAGTTAAAACGGAATGACGGAAAGTTAGGTGGAATATAGAGGCTGATGGGAGAGGGCAAGCAGCTATAAGAATTAAGTGCTGGAAAGTCGGGTCTTGCATATCGGTTAACATGGTAAAGGTTATTTGCCTATTGGAGAAGCTTGGTTAGTTTTGGAGAAGGCGGTATTCGATTA
The DNA here is from genome assembly GCA_017591395.1 of Schistocephalus solidus. Classification (NCBI taxonomy): domain Eukaryota; kingdom Metazoa; phylum Platyhelminthes; class Cestoda; order Diphyllobothriidea; family Diphyllobothriidae; genus Schistocephalus; species Schistocephalus solidus. The sequence goes on from WEDG01001008.1 coordinate 2,641, forward strand.
CTGAGAACTGTGCTTTTTTGCTTTTCGGTCTGGGTTAGATTTACGTCCTTCGGACAACCTGCCTTTGATGATATAATTGGGGGAATAAGATGACCTGTGGGAGTTATGGGAAGAGCTAACTTGTAGAGGGTTAAATAAGTTTTCTTTTAATTCAGATGATTGCGGAATTTGTATTTTTAAGAACGTTATGTATGCTATGTGGCTTTAAAAATTCACGGAGAGGCCTGGAGAACTGCGTGTAGAGGGGAAGCTGTCAGCCCTATGTGCTTTAGACGGGTTAGACGGTATAAATGCTATAGATTGGGTTGCGGACATTACAGGGGCTGAAAGCACCGGAAATGTAGTATTCGGCCGCGGGGAAATAAAGTAGAAGGTTGAGTGGAGGGGCTGACAAAACAGGACATCTGTGGAGATGAATTAACCGGTGAATTGAGGTTAGTGGAAATATGAAGAGACATGTGAATATTAGGTTGAGAAATTGATGACAGGAAGGACCCATTTCTTCGCTCCATTGGTATATGATCTCGACAAGGGAAACATCTATCGCCATGTAACATTTGATTTTTTTGCTAGCGTTTATCTGTAAATAGGGTTTTAAAAGGCTCTGCCGATCTCCATTATATATACTGAATTAATTTGTCAGTTCCAAATAGTGAGAAGTGCAACCTCATTGAGCAAAGATTGAGTCCACCTCAACTGTTGAAAACAATTTAACTAAGATAGGAGGATTCTTGCTACGCGAAGAGAGGCGTTTTGCTTTCACTCTTTTGTAGTTGAAACCACCCGAGTACAAAAAGTCCATAGCAACGTAAACTGGGCGTCGGTGTATGGGAGCATTTTAAGGAGAAAATCATGATTACGTTTCTGTCTATCAAAAGCCTCGCTGGTGACCAAGTGAACAAGCGAATCGAGACGTCTGCAATCCTGAGAGGGAACATCAGATATGCTTCAATCGAACAGGTTGCCGAGTATAGATGAAATGGATCCAAACTTCATCCTGAAGTCATTGCAGTTCTGTTAAGTGGACAGATCTAGCTGCTAAGCTTTTTATTTTATTTTATTTATTTATTGCCAGTTTACAGGCAAGGTCAAAAAAAATATACAGTAGAGGGTCAAGCTAACAGTGAAAAAAACTCCTGGTCGTTGTTTCATGTGTGTTCAGGAGAAAAAAACTGCAGCTTATTGAGTAATTAAAGTTCAGGACAGGGACGCGTTAACACAGGTGCCTGGTGAAGAACCTCTCCATTTAGTGTTACGGATCCGGTATTCTGCACCAGCTGGTATGTCGGCGAGCGGGCGTTCGCTGTCGACTGAGAAATAAGCCGATTGAGGTCTGCAGAGCCAGTAATTTCTCCCCTCAGCATGAAGACCGGCACAGGATTCAAAGTCCATGAACGCCATCAGAACCGAAGAGAGCTTCAACAGAGTCAGCACCCAAAAGTTTTGGAAGGTGTCCTGAATGTAGAAAACTAGTGACAGTTCGCGTTAACAAGGGATAGCTTTGCTGAATTTCGATACTTCTAGGTAGCTTATTCCAGATTGCTATAGCGTTTACCGAAAAATACTGTCGGTATCTAACTGTGCGTGCCAAAGGAAGAAATAAAAATACATCTCGATGACTGGTGCGCCGAGAGTGGTCGAGGTGCCTCAGAGATGTAAGGGGGTTAAATGTACGACTGTTTAGTAGTTTAAACAGTAAAAATAGTCCCTTCTATAATCTACGAAGCCATAGCGGGTCAAGGCTTGTAAGCTCACAGCGTTGTTGGTAGGACAGGTTTCGGTGATCTGAATAGAAAACTCTTTTTGTAAAGATGTGCTGGACTATGGGTTGTACATTTGAATCAACTTTTGAGACTGCTAGGTGTATTCAAGCAACGTTTTGGTCCCGAGGCATGTAGTTTGCAACAAATTGAGGTTGTTGGTTTCATCTTTTGTCGAAAATATAATTACGATCTACGCAGGATACACAGGGTACAATAAGTTTATGCTGATATTGATTTAAAACCGGTTGATATGATGATAATAAAAATAGTCGCTGAAAATAAATTTTTATTTGAAATTTGATAATGTATATGAAATTTTAACCTAAATTCTATGTTAGCACTTTATAATTCTACTTTTTCAACGTGGATTAATAGGGACCGCAATTAAGGCTAAGTCGGGTGAAGCCGTGTGAGACTGAATATTTCCCACTTTTGTAAAATATGACAACCACAGGTATTTTTAGTTGTCATAAGGCTATAAATACCAAAAGTTATCAACACTTTAGCCAATAAATAAAGCAAGAAACAAGGAAATCAGTTATAAGTTGAGAACGAGAAATGAGGCTATGTCGGGTGAACAGTATGACACTGTATAGTTCAACCTATTGTTAAAGACAAATACCACAGGTATGCGCATACGATTAAGGGTTAGAAGTGCAATAATTTTATCTACAATCAAGCCAATAACGTCAGTATGAACGAAAAAATAGGTTCAAGATTTGAGATTTCACTTAGCTTTCGAAAATCGACCTGAGCGCCTTGACCTTGGGCTGGGTTTTCCTATCTAATATTTATGCTAATGACCTCAAATGCAAGTATTCCTTCTCTAAGTCTACCACCGAACGTTGCCTAGAACGAATTTTTTCGTACTTATATGCTCTTTTGGCATGGAGATATACATAAATAATGGAATTCTCACCTTCTAAGTGTCGCTAGATGTGTTTTGGGCCTGCAAGACTGCTGCAACCTGTTATTTTTAAAGGTGCCCTATAACTGAAAATTCATCCACCAAAAAATTAAATCTTTCACCTCATAACGATAGAATTACGGCCAAAACTTCTCAGATTTGCGGCGTTTTTTCTTATAATTTATACCTTCCTGAAATTAAATGAAGCCTTTATCGCGAAGAAGTCAAACAATCGCATGGCACTCACTGATATGATTAGGATCTCACTCGATCCCATTCTGTTCACCAAGCAGCCTGCTACTGGTATTAACCGAACTTTGTGTCATAGGACACATGACACATATAATACAAAGGTATGTTACTAAGTGTTCAACGGGCAAGACGCAGACAGCTGTTCCACGGTTTCATGTTGAGTGTCGCGCGCTTGTTTTACTTCTGTATATATACTCACTGCTCAAGGCACATGACGTAGTGATGAGCGGTAACAACCGTGAAAACAGCTGTCTGTGTCTCTGCCACTTGCAGGCTTAGCAACACATCCTTGAACTTTTATCGTATATTTGTACTTCCCATTCTTGAGTTTTACTGTCCTTTTTTTCTGTTTAATGAATGAATCAAGCCATTCAAAATTGCAAATGTCCAAAGACATTGTAGGAAAAACTCCTCACTTCGACTCCAACTCTTTCCAATACTTCCTACTCAACTAGATTCCAGCTGAAAAAGCTAAAATATATTTTGGTCGGGAGACTGGAAGCAGGCTTTTTTCTCCTTTTTCGACTTAATAATGGCTCGAATCTCCCCAAGCTTTCTGTCATTACTCGCGTTAGTCTTCCTTACAATGTAAGAAATTCGGCAATAATTATACCTCCCCTGCATCCTCCACATCTAAACGCTCTCTATTCTTTTGCTTCTAGGCATGGCTTTCTTTAGAATAAGTTGCCAGTTAATAGGAAGTCGTTAGCTAGTCTATCCGCATTCAGGCGAAGAGTGCACATTTATTTGAACACTGATTCTACTAACCTTTTATTTTTCCTCATCTTTTTCAAAGCAGCTTTCTCCATGACTCAGAGAAAGGAACACCGTCAATTTAATGGAGTTTCTAAAACGATTTTTTCTACCTCGAGTCCCCCAGGAAACATGATATCTCCTTATACCACCAGTCATTCAAACTATGGAAGTCATTTTGGACTAAAACAGTCAATAATGCTCCCGTTTCTTTAGATACTTTACTATCATCAGAATTCAATTCTGTATTCTGATACGCTGAGGCCTCACTTACATCGACGTCTTTTTCGTGAGACATTTTTTTCTAAGCGCCTTAGTGATCAAAAATGAACAATATCGACATTTAATTATCTCATTCTGAAATGCTACTGCAGTATTAGCCTAATCTCCACCCTCTTATTTTATTTTTCCTAAGCTGTTTTCTTTTCTACCCTCTTTTCGAAAAATGGAGGCCCATTGAACTCTGCCTCCATTTTCAATGTAGGAGTTTTTCACTATCTGTTTACCAGTTCACAATAAATTTCCAAAACATCGTTAACTATTGGCCCTAAGAGACAAGTTTTCCCTTCATTATTACATATTTGTAAATTTAATCTGCAAAAATTTTCAAATTTTTTCGGTACTAACGCTTTCTTTCAACAGTACCTTTCCGGTGCTAACCAAATATTTATTCTAAATATTACAATAGTTTCCCCGACAAAATGAGTATCTAGTTTGCATTCTCAAATGTGTCAACAGTTTGTGAAGGGACCACCTCGTCAGGGATTCCATTCCATGCTTTAACGACTCTCTGTAAAAATACGTTCCGACGGATGTCCGTGTGAACAAACTTCCACTGCAGTTTAAAGGATGACCCCGCAGACGTTCCGTCCCTAGCAAATTCAAAGAATTCAGCAAATTCTAGGGCACATTGGTGACCATCCGGTAGGTTTGGATGAGGTTAGCGCGTAGGGACTTGTACTTCAGAGGAAAAAAATCATGTTCAGCCAGTCTGGCTTCATAAGTCATACGACAGCTTATTTACCATCTTCGAAGCCCTTGCCAGTATTCGTTCCAGCTTTAGATAATCCTTCTTAAACCACGGATGCCAGGTCTGGACGGCATACTCCAAGTGAGATTTTACAAATTTCCCGTAGGGTTTTTGATATATTTCCACATCAATCTGCACAAATCCACGTCTGATCGCAAATTAGACCTGTGTCGCGCGTTTAGCTGCCTTTAACACTGTTAAGCTGGTTTAAGTGAGGATTTTATTAGAACACCACGGTTCTTATGTTCCTCGACAGTTGAAAGGGACTGCCCATTGTGAAGGTATTGGTACGAATCATCATCATCACTGGTCCTTCTGGTACAGAGTCTTAGGGCCATACACTTCCCAACGTTAGCACACAAGAGCCAAGGAACAGACCAGCTGCAAAGACTGTTGAGACTCTCTTGAAGTGCGTGCTTATCGGCATCAGACCTGATGGCCCTCCACAATTTAACATCGTCGGCATAAATGTCGGCCCTCCAACCCAGGTCGTCGACATAGTCGTTGATGTAGACTAAGAAGAGTAACGGCCCTAAGACGGAGCCTTGGGAAATACCACTTAGAACTGGAGTAAGTGTTGACTTGAGGTACCGATGCACACAGTTTGCAATCTTCCTGTAAGAAAATCTGCGATCCATGTCAGCATTCGTCTTATGCCAATTTCAGATAATTTATAGATACGACGTTTGTGTGGGACACCGTCAAATGCCTTCTTGAATTCAGTGTAGATGACGTCGAACCTACCAGCTTCTTCCAATGCGTGAGTCCACTGCTCAATCGAGAGCAATAAACTGGAAAGACAAGAGCAATTATGTCTGAAGCCATGCTGGAGCTCTGAGGGTAATAGGTTTTCCTCCATAAATTTATTAGTCACCTTCTTATAGATTATATTTTTTACAGCAAGTGGAGGTAAGGCTGACAGGCCGATAATTATTGACATAAGATCGAGCCCCACTCTTTTATATGGGGGTTATATTTTGCTGTTTTCCATTCGGATGGCAGTTTCCTTGATTCAAATGACAAATTGAATATATGCGTTAGGGTTTGGAGAGGTCACCCACCAATTTTTTAAAGAAATTTTGACCGTATATCGTCCGGACAAGATGCCTTGGCTTCCTTCAGATTTTTTTCAGCCTCGCTTTACAAGTGGAGCCGGAAGTATGTGTATTCAAGCACTTCACTGGCATTTACCACAGCCCTTTTGACATGGTTAAACCGAAGCTCAGTTTCTCTAGTGAATACTTTTTTTCAGTTCAGTTCAGTGTATTTGAGGAAAAATAGGCTTACGCCTTTTGAAATCCCTATTTTGTTACATAAAAGTTGCAAGAATAAGAAGCAAATTAAAGAAGTAGCAGTCAAGTGAATGCAGGCAGGTTTACGTGGTACACTGATATTGTTAAGGTTAAGTAGTCACATAGTCTTCGTGGTACTGTAACATATGTATGTCAAGCCGATGTTTGAATGTATACCCAGACTGGGACATAACAATCGCCTCAGGTAGGTTATTCCACGGTTCCACGACACGGTTGGTGAAAAATACTTCCTCACATCCAATCTTACTTGGGGCACACTTAGTTTGAATGGATGACCTCGGAGATTTTTCGTAGTGGCGAGTTGGAAAAAGTCATCACATAGGAGGGCACAATCCATGCCACGCACGATACGGAAGGTTTGTATCAAGTCTCCGCGCAACTGCCTATAACTCAGAGGATAGAGCTTTAGGTTATTTAGACGAATCTCATATGGCAGTTCAGATTGACTCTACTAATTTTTGTGGCTCGCCGCTGCACCTCTTCGAGCATGTTGTAGTCCTGTTAGCGTCCACTGGTCGCTCCAGGCTTGGATCGCATATTCAAGATGTGGCCTTTACAAACGTACCAAAGACTTTTAGAAAAGCAGTCTTCATCGAAAAACTTTTAAAATGCCCGCTTGATAGCGTACAGTATTGAATTGGCGGATTTAGCTGCCTTGGAACATTGCGTAGAAGGCTTCAGGTTGTCTTTCATCCAAACTCCAAGATCCTTCTGTGTGTGTGCTTCTCGGAGTGGTAAACCGTTCAAATAGTAGGGTCGCATATCAATGACCTGATTTCGATTTCCCAGACGTAGCAGGGTGCATTTGTTTGAGTTGAAGGACAGAGCCATTTGCGGGACCACTCTGTCCAATCGACGAAGATTTTCTTGGAAATTGTCTGCATCAGCAGCATTGTGGATAACTTTCCAGATTTTTATATCGTCCGCAAACATAGCAAAGTTACAGTCCAATTCCTGTACACAATCATTAATGAACAAGAGAAATAGGATCGGACCGAGCACTGAACCTTGTGGGACTCCACCTCGATGACTGTGCGCTTTGATCGCGATCCGCCTACACAGACCACTCTGGGAACGACCGACGAGAAAAATTCTTGATCCACGTAAGAAGTTTGCCGCCAATACCGAACATTCTCAACTTGTGAAGGAGACGCTGGTGTGGAACACTATCGAAGGCCTTCTGGAAATCAATGTAGGCCACGTGCACAGTGTCTTTGCATCGAGTGCTTTTGTCCAGCTTTGCATCGTATAAAAGTAAGTTCGTAACACACGATCTCTCCCCTACGAAAGCCGTATTGTCGCAGTCGATAAGAGGTTACGGGTTTCCTAAATAAATCATCAATTCCTTTTTGACAACCTTTCTCCATAACCTTGCAACAGATTGAGGTCAGGCTGACAGGCCTGTAATTTGTAGCAAAATGCACGACTACCACTTTTGTGAAGCGGTGCGATGTGGGCTGTCTTTCCAGTCGCAGGAAGAATTCCCGCATCGAACGATTTCTGGCACAGCAACGATAGCGGTTTCGCCAGCTCTCGAGCAAGTTCGAGGAGTTAGGAGGCGAAGAACCGACCTAAGTGCTCGGCTTTCTCATTATTTTCAACGACTTCTGCACCATTCCCATCGACATGTACTGCGACCGGGTCCTTGTTTTTTTAATCGACTATTGTTATAATGGAATAAAATTTTGGGCTTATTGTCAGCCTGCTGGATAATTCCGGATTCATAGTTCTTCCTTGCCTTACTTGGACATAATTTAATTGGTTATGTAATTCCTCGAGATTGTCTGCTCACCCTGCTTCCCTGAATAACTACCATTATTTTTTTTCTTTAACTGCCTGTTATGTTCTCTTGTTAACCAGGCAGGGCGCATAGCCTTTTTCGCACCTTCACTGGACAACAGCGCTTAATTAGATCGAGTGAAATCATGTTGAACGATCGCCGGTCATCCCCCGGATTCCCTTTGAGCAAACAATCCAATTTGACCGACATCCGTTTTTTTTCTTCTTCGCGTGAAAATCAGCCTTCCATATTTTTCGCTTGCCTTCAGTCCTCCACTGGCGTTGAGAATAGAGTGAGCAATCCCATAGCAGTGTCGTATGGTCACTCTTACCAAGAGGTGCAATAGAATGCACTTAATCAATGTTAGAGATGTCCTTCGTAAATACTATGTCCAGGGCAATTGGCCTCTCGAAATCTCGTTGTTAAGTTACCCTTCTGGGCCCGAGGTTGGTCGAGAGGGAGATACATTAGCTTGTGGCAAAAGTAGTTGGTGCACCGTCGACTGTCAGATTTACCCAGTCTACAGTATGTGCATTGAAATCTCCAGCAATAAGAATTTCCTGGTGACTTGCAACTTCCTTGATCGAATAAATGTTTAAAGGCAGCTTAATGCGCTACACAGGTCTTATTTGCGCTCAGACGTGGATTTGTGCAGATTCATAAGGAACTCTTCCGAAAAACCTACGGGGTATTTGTTTGATCTCACTTGGAATATGCCGTCCAGGCCTGGCATCCGTGGTTTAAGAAGGATTATCTACAGCTGGAACGAGTGCAGGCGAGGGCTACGAAGATGGTCAAGAATCTTAGTCATCTGCCTTACGAAGCCAGACTGGTTGAACTTGATTTGTTTCCTCTAAATTACAGGCAACTACGCGGTGACCTCATCCAAACCTACCGGATTGTCAGAGGCCGCGATTGTGCTCTAGAATTTGCTGACTTCTTAGAATTGGCTGGGACGGAACATCTGCGGGGTCATCCCTTTAAACTGCAGAGGAAGTTTGTCCACACGGAAGTCCGTCGGAACGCCTTTTCGCAGAGGGTCGTTGGAGCATGGAACGGACTCCCTGACGAGGTGGTCCTTTTCAGAAACTGTTGACACATTTAAATTCAAACTAGATACTCATTTTCTGAGAAACTATTGTAAATATAATGAAGATTGTGTAAACAGTGGCAGCTTGCGCCTGGCCCCACATATCGATGACCCTACATTTTCATTTGTCAGATTTATCACTGTAAACGTTTGTACTATTGACATTTTTGCATGTGAATAGGGAGCTCAAGGGCGAAAGTCTACTTCCCTCAATAAAGTGACTTAAAGTGACTTAAATGAGTGATTCTTCAGCTGCACTTGGAATGTTTGGAGGTCTGTAGATTGTCAAGAATAGAAGATTTTTGTGAACAATTATTTTTTAATCTTTATCCAGAGAAATTCATATTCAAGGAATAGGGCGTGCACTCGTTCAACCGCCGAGCTACCTGTTCTTACGTATAAGGACACTCCACCTCCCTGTATATTTTTGCAGTCTCTTTGAAAGAACTAGAATCAATCTATCAAAACCTCCCTATCCGCGATTTCGGCTTTGAGCCACGTTTCCGTAATGGCAACGATACGGGGCTTTTGTCTGAGAATAGTGCCTTGTGTTCATCTATTTTCGAAAGGAGACTCTGAGCCTTGATATAAAAACATCTCAAGCTACACTGGGTGACTCCTCCATATAGACTATAGCTCTATATATATATATATATATATATATATTGAATGTATTGAATGCTAGAACTATAGACTATAGCTACACTGGGTGACTCCTCCATATAGACTATAGCTATATATATATATATATTGAATGTATTAAATGCTAGTTTCTGTCATTGCTTTCCGAGATTAACTGTTGTCCATCCGCCCAGGCTGAGGTCTAGTGAGTGGTCGTCAACCTAGTTCTGGAGCGCCTTCCTTTTGTTACGCGTGCTCTGTACAGTTGGGTTCTTCGTATTTAGTGTCCTTCGTCTCGGTAAATACCAGCCTTGATTATTTTTATTTTTATTATTTTATTGCCAATTTTACAGGCAAGGTCATATACAGTAGAGGGTCAAGCTGACAGTGAAAAACTCCTGATCGTTGTTTCAGGTGTTTTTCAGGAGAAAAACTGCAGCTTATTGAGTAATTAAAGTTCTGGACAGGGACGCGTTAACACAGGTGCCCGGTGAAGAAACTCCTCCATTCAGTGTTACGGATCCGGTATTCTGCACCAGCAGGTATGTCGGCGAGCGGCTGTTCGCTGTCGACTGAGAAATAAGCCGATTGAGGTCTGCAGAGCCAGTAATATTGCCGTCAGCATGAAGACCGGCACAGGATTCAGAGTCCGTGAACGCCATCAGAACCGAAGAGAGCTTCAACAGAGTCAGCACCCAACATTTCTGGAAGGTGTCCTGAATGTAGAAAACTAGTGACAGTTCGCGTAAACAAGGTTCTGCCACAAGAAGGACCTCTTCGTCACTTTTATGTCCCCATCCATTATTTGGAACAATTTTACCGCCTTTTTGATTCTCCTCTTCAATTCGGTTCTCAGCATTTTCATTTGTGCCTTTCGTTGGTTCTTAATCCGGCTGAAGAAAAACATAGCCCGGTGTGAGCAATGGAACGTCATTCTCCGTTCTAGGAGGTGTGAAGCCTAAATGGCATTTTCAAGAAGGATTTTAAGAGGCCTCATTGATGATAGTTCATTTGAAACGCCCGCTTTCCTAAACGGAATGTTCTGTGCACGTTAACGCATTCGCCATCTTGAAGAAGTGAATTTGAGTATGCTCGGAAAATACTGAGGTCATGTTCTACCATTTCCTTTGCGATCAAAGGAGTGACCTCGGGAGCCCCCTTAAGAACGGGATTTCATTTTCGGCTGTTATATCTGTTTAGTGACTTGGTGCTCTGATTTTTGATATGGAATCTTTATCAGGAAGAATTCTACTGGTTGATGATGCCATTTTGCATCAGTACTAGCAACGTTTCGTTAAATTAATGGTGAGCCCCTTTGGGAACTTTGACAATTTGTTCTGCACTTACTCCTATATCACCAGCAGAGGATTCCGCTTGAGCATCGATCGGTAAGAAAGAGCGTTGTTCAGAGTTGGAACTCGTTTTTTGTGAATTCATCTTGGCCTTTTCGACTTCGAATTCTTCATCTTCGGTCCTTCAAATTCGACGAGCTTTTCAACGTCGCCCTTTGTCGTATCATCCAGCAACTATGCCACACATGCTTGTGTATCCACAGCATTTCTGCTTCTGCGTTACCTGGAAGACATTGGTAAGATACATGAGCTGGTTTTGAGCACACTTTCGAAAGAAGGAAATGTCTGCTGATTTATTGAACTCTGTAGACGCAATGTCTTTTAGCTATACATTAGGTATGCTTGAAGAAGCTATATTTGCATACGTTATTTCACACCCGTACACTTTTCGTCCCTCGTAGATGATATTCATTAGTGTCATCAGGCATTTTTACCCGGTCGGCAGGAGAATTAGTAACAGAATATAGTGTCTTTGCCATCCTTTTCTGCTTTTGTATAATTTTGCCATATATCTGTGTGAATGTTGCGGAGTGAGTTGGGTGCGTCGCAACGTGTCTTTCGACAAGTGTGCGACTCCCGACCGCGACATCATTTTTTCAGTGCAGATGAATCCCTGGACGCTCCGTTTTACCGATAATTCTTACAATTCTATGCAAAATGCCTTTAATTTATAAATCTTTTTAAATAAACGGACTAGGGGTGCAATGATACTCATCTGTCAGACTTCTAAGAAGCATGCATCGACTCAGCCTTTGTGAGACTTCTCCTTCCCCGATTGAGAGCAGATTAATGCAGCACACCGTTGGCGTGGAATTCTGGGAGCAGGTGAACGTTGAAGCTTGTATGTCTCTGCAGGGATAACCCTCCGGGACGGGAAGAATCCACAGTGAAGGAATATTTGATAGCCACAGAAGCGTCAAGTCGAAGTAACTTCTTTCAAGTCTACCTCTTTCTCTGTATATTTCTGCATCGCTGCGGTCATTATTTTTGTCCCTTCTTCAAAAGAGACTATCTTTATTGCTGGTTTATTCTTCCTAGTTCATAAGCCAGTGATAATTAGGAACTTTGATAAAGTGGTCAAAATAATCAATCAAAATTAACTTGTATATATTTGACAACACGAGATTGAACTACTGACCAGTGGCGTCTCCATAATCACGCTGCAGCGCCATAAACGAAACTCTTCCCAAATGGCAAGTGGCATCGCACAACTCAAACACGCCTTCGGTTTCCGAACTGGCATAAACAATGCGTTGGCCTTTAAAGACGAACAAACTCTTGTGTATCCTTGCGGAGCTAACCTAGTTTTATATAACATTGATCACAAAACCCAAAAATTTATTCATGGTCTGGAAAAATCTGATGGAATGACATCAATGGCCATGAGTCCCAACCGAAGATATGTAGCTCTGGCAGAAAAAACGGAGGAAAGACCACTTATTGTCATATATGATCTTAATTCACTGAAAAGACGGAAGACATTGTATGATCCGGAGCTTCAAAGTGATGAATTCATAAGCATATATTTTTCCCCGGATTCAATGCATTTAATTTCACAAGGAGGAGCACCTGATTGGAAACTATCATACTGGGTGTGGCAGAAAAACAAAATCATTGCCTCTACAACAACCTCTATGGGGAACCCCATTCACGAGGTATAATTGTTAATAACCCATTGTAATATATTTCAGGTGTCCATTAATCCTAACGACAGTACACAAATGTGCGTTACAGGAAAAGATAATTTCAAAGTTTACGGACTTAATGATGGAGTTATAAAACAAATTGGGCTTAGCAAAATTGATCCACAACACTTCTTATGCCACGCGTGGATAAATGAGGAACAGCTAGCTGTTGGAACAGCCAAAGGAACGTGGATATTAATAACGAATGGGGAACCTTATCGAAGAGCATACGATATGAAGGTGAACATACTAAAAGAGGGTGAACAGTTTGAAGACAATCAGTGAGTCATTAGCACGAGGCATCCTACGCCAAACTTTCCTTATATTAAAGTCCGATCGACGCCCTTTTTGTTGTTAGTATCTCCACCAAAAAGCTAATTATTGTTGGCTCCTCATCTCAAATTCGAAATATATTGAACTTATCGCCTAGAAAATATTTCTGTGAATAAATGGCGAAAAGGTTTGGCCCCAAGATCGTAAAAAAATCCGAATCACTATACGTACGTAAAGCACATTGTTTTTATTGAAATAAATTAATATTTTATTATATCACCTCAATAGGTCATTCCGCCAAAGCGATCGGTAGCATGTTTTAACGATTAACGGGCAACTAGACATCAAGTATGATTATTTTAAAGTCAGCTCGCCTTACGTTTTGGATTACTCCAATACCAGCCTTTTAATTAAACTTAGAACCACAATGATTATCTTTCCAAAACGTTAAAAATTGTACCAGGTGTACCTAAGATTTTCTGCTTTTCATAAGAAAAACCTCTTATTTAAACTTTGCCATTTTCTGACTCTTAAGGCAGGAGTTGGAAGATGAAAGTCAGTTAATCACAATGGAAAGCGCAACTGCAATCGTGGCATCATCAAAACATATTTTTGTTGCGTGTGGTCCCGGATTAGTACACTGCTTTGAGAAGGAGGTGGTGCCGACTAAAAGGGTGCGTAACAAGCAACAGAAGAATAACAATGTGCACTTTCCTACCCAAATATACCGACGAACTAAAGAAATACGCATCCCCGCAAATCCAAACAGTAGCTCAGATACTGGTTCATCTAGTCAGCAGATGGTATCAAAACTCGTCATAAGCCCATCAGAAGAGACCTTGATTGCCAGTACTACGTCTCATCAACTATATCTATATATACTGGTGTCTCCTGACATGGCATGAGCGGAAAAACACGAAGTTGGCACCTACTTAGGAAAAAGACCAAGGAGGACATAAAAATCTGGAGTTGCACAAGCAGCAAAATGAAGAGGCAGAACAACCTTGTGAAATAGACCACTTTGAGCTGCTGGCACAAGCTTTCCACGAAGATCGCATCTTAGGTTTGGATTGCTGCATTCGAAAACCATTAATTGCAACATGCGCTGCCGATAGAACAGTGAGGATCTGGAATTTTGAAACAAAGTCAGTTATCTTCTCCAAGTGTTTTAATTGTTTAACTTTCGCCTAAAATGTACTTTTTAAAAGTTATATTCAAGACTTATGTATGCATTTTCAGTTTGTCCAAAAGTTGCACTCAAACGATATTTACTTAAAAACGTATCAAAGCAGTAAACATATTTGTGCCTGTAACTTTGTATCTAAAGTTAGTTTCCTAAAGGATTCTTGGCTTTCAATTTTAGCAGGAAACAAGGGATTAAAATTGGTTAATGAAGCAAAAAATGTTTCGCAAAAATCATAGTTATAAAAGGAAGCCCCATTAATTCGTGATTTGACTTTATAAGCCACAACTGAATTACACTAGGACCTGAGTTCAAGAACAAAACCGACTGTATTGAAAAATCTGCAATTAAAATATTGAATTAGGACATTGGTTTTATTGAAAATTACTAACATAAAAGGTTACCATCAGTCAAGGAGAATCCATATCCCGAGGCTGATGCATCACACGTTTTAATTTTGAAGCAATAGATCAATAGGCAGTTACCCATAGCACTCTATCCGTTTGAGCTGCCGTGCTTTGCCTTCAGTCGGATGAGCTCCTGAATACAATAAGTCTCGTCAAAATAACGTTCACTCATAAACTCCTAGTTATTAGACAAAATGAGCAATTCCATTTTTATTTGACACGCCGAATATAGAAACCAACCAGATACTCGCATAGCTCCCTTAGGCAGAACGTTGAATAAATATTCACAGTTGTTCACTAGATGTCCGTTAAAAAAGCCGCAGTAAAACAGCACCAGGAGTTGGAATATCATTAAGTAAGGATGATTAATGCTTCTTGATAGTTGATAACTCCTAGATGCACGATGGCCTAGATAGGCCGTCGACTCGAAGAGCCAGTGCTAACTTCAACTGCCCAATCTTTTCTGCGATCCCAAAAAAAACACTTAAAACTTATCTTACCTACTTATATTTTTCCGAAGTTTGTTGATGAAACTATCAACATTTTGCTTAAGACATCACTTTTAAGTGCATTTTTCCTCTTATTGTTTTCAGATCTGTCTGTTTAACAAAACTCCTACTATTTAAATCGAACATGCTGAGTTAAAACCGTATTCGCGAACAATTTTGCTTTTAAGACTCCGATAGCTATCCACTAATAAAAAATTGTTTTCTCACGCAGATAACTGTTTATCTATAGACGTTGATAAGTTAAGGTTGCGGATGAACAGACTTTCTCATTAAACCTAAAGTAGGGACACGTTTTATTTCTGTTCTCCGGACTACCACAGATAACTACTTTTAAGATTTTTAATATTTTGTAGGTCATGGTGTTTGTATTTATCTATGCCGGTAATACGACACTTTTACAGGAAACCAAAACATGGTTCAATACAGAGTCTAAAGAACTTACTATCAGTCATGAAAATATTTTAAGTATTTTAACTATAATTGCATAACATCAATTAGTAAATCAATTAATTTAACCTGGGATATATTTTTTGTTTGGCTCAGACATTTAGATCTGTACAAAGAATTTGCCGAAGAAGCCTACAGCATCGCTCTTCATCCAAACGGCCTACACGTTCTTGTGGGGGTTTAGTGACAAACTGCGTCTAATGAATTTGCTTTTTAAGGATATTCGCCCTTTCAAGGAGTTTCCGATTCGTGGCTGCAAAGAGGTACTTTTCCGTTTAATTGAGTAGACCTATCTCATTAGCCTTTTTACCTTTCAACTTTTTTTCCCAACATTCTGCAGTTGAAAACGAAATTTTTTATGTGGAAAAACTTGTCTTATTTAGTCCTTAATAACTTCTGTTTATTCTCCAATAATCTCTAGTGTGCTTTCAGTAGAGGTGGAGCTCTGTTTGCAGCAGTGCACGGAAACACCATCCAGATATATTCCTTCATGGAGTTTACAAATTTGCACAATCTGAAGGCTCACAACGGAAAAATCCGCTGTCTTCTCTGGACTAACGAAGATCAAAAACTCATTTCGTGTGGTATGGATGGTGCTGTCTATGAATGGGACGTAAACACGGGTAAAACGCTCTATTACGTATTTATTCCTACTGCGAGTTTACGGTTTTCTCTACGGTCGCACTAGGATGTAATGCCTTTAGTAAACGGCACATGGAAGTGAAATTCCTTGATTTAACATGATTGCAAGATCGAATACAGAATTTCCCGTCTGTGTTACACCTCCTTTCTGATGTTTGCGTAGACACTTCACTAACCATAAACATTCAGTATTTGAAAGCTGCCATCAGCAATCGCAGTGGAGATTGTTAATCAGACAGTTATACTCAAACCGAGGGTCAGGAAACTTAGGACTTGACCACTGCTCTGTCGGACGTTGAACCAAACAAGAGGTTTACCCCAGCAGCCTTTTGTCCTTATTTGTAACGGTTCTTTATTCAAGCACATAGTTTTTGTCAGGGTTGTGACACCCTCGTTTACTTTTTGCGAATATTCAGGCGAGATAAGTCAGCATTTTTAGTATGCATAGAAATCATTCAGATGGCTCAAAGACGAGGAAAGTTCACAAAAACGTATGCATTTTAAGGTTTAAAAAGCCGATATATTATCCCCCTGCCCACGGCAGATTACGGATATTAACAACTGGTAGAAAATAATATTGCCACGATTTCTGAAAACTTTGTTAAGGGCGCACCGATCCGATTATTTGGCTACATCAGGGCAAGTTGGGTGCCATACACACTAGTAAAAGCATAAAAAGTATTATCCCCCGAGCAATATAAGCGGTATTATTCAGTTGAAAGGGTATTCATGCTTTTTCAAATTTCCTTAAGCACGTACATAAATCCCTCAACGTTCTTTAAAGCATACTACGTTGATATGTTTATTCACATTACTGGTCCATAAATATTGCTAAAAAGCCGCGAAAAAAAGTGACTTATATGAAGCTTATTCCGGCCAAAAACCATGAAAATTCTGGCGAGAGATCAATAAGAAAAATCACTATCTAGCCGTTAAATTCCAGCCTTCCAAAAATCTCAGTGGTAGCATCTTTTAACCTTATATAAAGTCTGTTATTATGGGCGCTTCCACATATTCGAATGTAACAGAATACAAGAATTTTAAGCCCACTCCAGATGTTTTTGCAAATCTCAAGAACGCATTTAACGTGAATGGTGCCACTATGTGCAGTGGTATGAAAAATACCAGTAAGAAATGTCATTTTGTAGCAGTCGTCCATCTGCCTGGTAGGAAAGCCTACACGGGTTTTTTTAGTTCTTCGCAAGAAGCTTATAGTATCAATTAAATAAATGAACTTCGCTGATATTTTGATAGTGAAACCTTTTTAGACATTGAAAAGAGCATTTTATAAAAATAAGCATATTGTGTACATCATTTCGTCAGGATATGATTTTACCATTACAGCCTTATTTATGCCACATTCTCTAATGGAAAGCACAGGCCTTTTCGTATAATTTTATCCTTTCTGTGAAATGTTTCTTTATTCCAATTCCTATGTATTGGGCCTCTTACGAAGATAATTTATAAAACCAGTGGTATTGCAACTCTTAAAATTTGCGCAAAAACATCATCATGGTTGTTATTTACTTCTAAGTGCTTATTTTTCACTTTTCAACAGGCAGAAGAATTAGCGAAAAATGTTATGAAATCTTGCAGCTATAGCTGTGTTACCGCAACCAAGGACGGCTCACGCACATATGCCGTGGGATCAGACAGAAAAATTAAAGAAATAAGTGATTCAACGGTGAGTTTGATGTGGTACGGCCACTTGTTATTCTGCATCGAACATCTGACTATTACTCCCAGTCAGTACGTGTTTATTGGAGGGCCTAAGGAATTCATGGTTCGTTAAGGACATTTAGTTAAACATCCTTTCAGTTGTACATACTGTCGACATCTATCAAAAGCACATCTTTCAAGAGTATCTTCAATCGCGACATCCTGCATAGATGTCTCAGCTTATCCTTTCAGCCTTTTCATCTGAGTTACGACAAAGCGCATGTTAGGACTATTGCAGTTCAGATAAACTTCTTGCAAACCGATTAGACTTTGTCTAAAACATAGAAGTAGATTATAAAATACATATACTGACTCAATGCAAACTTTAAAATAAGAAGAAAAGGTTTTACTTGAAGAAAACATTAAAATCAACAATTTTGTGGCTAACACTAAGAGAGAGAGAGAGAGAGAGAGAGAGAGAGAGCCATAGCAAAAGCTGAAACTTTATACTGTACCTTATTACTATGCCCTGCATAACACCGAGTGGCCGTCTTATTCTTTGTGCGTGCTTAATTTCCAAAATGGATCTCGTGTCATGTTAAAACCGAAATAAACCAAAACATTGGCATTTCCCTTTCAAGCCATTTGGGTAAGATTGGCTGCATATAGTTAAATCGTACCCGAATGGCTTTGATGACTACGAGAGTGCCGTTTCATTTTATTTTTTTTTCAGATAGCTTTGGAAGTTGATTCACCAGACATGTTACTAACTGCTGTCGCACTGTCAAGCACAGGCAGAATGCTGTTTTGCGGAAGCAAAACAGGCCTTGTTAGGTCTTACAAGTTTCCTTTCACTGGAAATCCTGAGTGGGAAGATTATGTTGGCCATTGCGGTCAAATTGCCAAAATGAGGATCACCATGAATGATGAATACTTGATTACTGTTTCTGATGACAGTTCTATCATGGTGTGGGAGCTTCAAGAACGAGAAGGACGCAATGTGAAGCTGGAGAAAGAAATCGCCTGGGCAGAGGAAATACTAATTACGAAAACCGACCTGGAGGAGAAGGTGAGCCTCGCCCAATCATTAATATTCGTGAAAACATTAGTCCACTGTTTAATTGTAAGTAGCACTAATATATAGATTTAAACCAGACTTTCCAAAATTACTGTAAGCAGCCTCAACAAAAAAAACGTAAAAGGTTTACGCCCATACTGTCGCGTGGGCAACACACTTTATTGTGCTAGTTCGGCTTATCTTGAATAGACGCAGAATTTATTCCAGTATTTAGGACCTATCGAAATGACTTTAGCATGCTATGTTGTCAGCCATTTAGTTTCCGGCACAGGACACCTTGCACTAGCGGAAGAACCGTTGTCGTAGTAGAATGTGCGTGTAGCACATTACTTTATTCCGAGTCTATATGAGATAACAATGCCAAAAAGTCAAATGAACTATAAATTACGACGTTAGCGCTAACTTTGAATGGTAAAGAACACTAGAATTTACCTTCATAGAGAGAGCATTACTAGCCTTTTGCTACAATTTAACGGTTGTACAGAAAGCGATTGTGAAAAGTGTATTGCTTACAATAATCTTGCATAAAATGGCCTGTTCTTGAAGACTTATATTTAAAAGTACAAGTACGTTCTAGTTAAAAGTCTTACAACTTGAACCTTGTGAACTCTGATAGTATTGGTGGGTTTTCGAAAGAACCGCTGTGTTTGTTCGACAAAGTTTACTGTTACTTTCCTATTTTTATGGACACAAACACTAACGTCCAAAGAAAGAAGGCTCGTTGGAAAATTGAGGTTAACTCGTGAATTTTCAAGCTTGTTACACCAACCCGTCGTCTGCAGAGTTACTTAAAAGGCGTGCATACTAGACTATACCTGTGTATCTCGAAGCAGACGTTTCACGGAGTTTCGCTCTTTGATTCTGCTTCTAACGGAATTATTAATTTCCTTTGAACACTTAACCTTAAGAGGGCATATTTTTCTGCAGCATCCTTATGCAAAAAGAAGATTCCGCCAAACATGCTAAGTACTTTCTTGGAAAGATAATCTTTCTACTTTTAAGTGCCGTGTACTGACCCATCCTGATTAAGGCATAAAGTATGGAGCATTGTATTTGGTCATCGAGCAGTTGCAGGGACATTGGAATGGTCATTCGTACTGCGACTATTTGACTGAAGCTCAAATTACGAGCGCTGGTGCACCCAACTTTTGGGGTATCACGGGCTGATGGTGGTTCATCAGCCAAGAATGACCGCAGTAGTTTCCTTATACTTGTTGGCGATGTTCCTTATTACTTTACTCGAAATGCGGATTTCTAGAAAATTATCCCGACAGAGTGACTAACAGGTGCTCAGTTGGAATCTGTCTTCTCCCGGTGCTTGAGTTTTCTGTATAGTAGGCATCAAATCTTATCGTTATTAGTTTGGTAGGAGAAGTCCTAGCATGACAGTCGAGGATGCACGAGAATCCGAGAACTCTGACCTGCGAGTTCCAAACAGTGAATAAATTATATTTTAGGTGAAACCCCATGTGAGGCTGCAACCTCTTTCGTTATGCCAAATGTAACAACAAACTAGCATCCGCGAAGATTTCTTTGAATTTGTCTTTCTACCTACCGAATGCTTTGATATAAAAAGCAAACTGTTCTTTTCTGACCTATTTTGGTCTCCAGTTTCATCAGCTAGATAATTGGATTCTGCGTCCCTCCGCTCAAAAGTGTGACTCAATCCAATCCTTCTGACACCTTTAAATCACCCTGCTATCATTTCTTTCCAGACTTCCGTCATGTCTGAATTGAAGACCAGAGTTGAAGAGCTTAAAATGGAGAATGAATATCAACTTCGTCTGAAGGACATGAATTACAGTGAACGAATAAAAGAACTCACCGAGAAATTCATTAAGGAGATGGAATCGTTGAAGGTGAAGAATCAGGCTCTTCGCATTGAAAAGGACAAAGAGGAGGCCAAGCATGGTGAACAACTGCAGGAAGTTATGGAAATGCATACCAAGGAGTTGGAGGAAATTGAAAAGAATTTCAACGAAAAGTTTCTGGCAGAGCACGAGAAGAGCGTGGAGCTCCAGGAGAAGGCACAAAAGATGCAAGAATCCTATGAGAGCCAGATAAGTGAGATGACTGCAGCTAGGGACAAGATGTTGGAGGAGTTGACCAGTTTCTTTGAGAACAAGTTGAATGAGAAGGGTCAGCTGATGGAGATTCTGAAGAAGGAAAATCGGGAACAGGTGATGGAACATGAGGTAACCAAAAGACTCATTGAGGAAGACGCGGACCGTGAAATCCTTGACATGAAGATAACCTACGAGCGTCGCCTGCGCGAAGAACGTGAGGCTAATGCCCGATTACGTGGTGAATCAGGAATCATGAAAAAAAAGTTTGCCAGCTTACAGAAGGAAATCGATGATCATAAGGAGGAAATTAAAAAGTTCCATGGGGAAACACAGAAGCTAAATGGAATAATCAGGAATTTGGAGAAGGATGTCCAAGGCCTGCGGAAAGAAATTCAGGAGCGGGATGAGACTATTCAAGATAAGGTAGGGTTTGCCAAATTAGACTTGTCAGAGGTATTTAAGAAGGCACATCTGAAACAAGGTTGAGCAAGATAACCGTAGTATTTTTGGAACATGGTAAGATAAATAGGAGTTCTGCTAAACTGTAGGTAAAGCATTACCAACTAAGTAAGGCGAATATATTAGTTCAAACAAAAGTAGGTTAGTCAATAGTGGAAACTTTTCCGCCTCGTTGGATTTCGACTACGGATCCGTAGTAGTCTGCGATGGTCTTCCACCACTTGCTAAATAATAGATCCGATAGATACAATAGTTGAACCAAAATACAGAGACTAGACACCTTGATAAATGGCAAACTTTTTTAAATTTTAACCAATTACTCTTAAATTTTTGAATTATGAAACAACGTACAGAAAAATTAATTGATAATTCAACGTGATGGACTGAGACCCCCACATACAAGATTGGAATTTGACACCATCCACAATGTTCATAATAGGACTGTACTTATCTAGTTGCAAAACTTGTTTCATGTTTTGCAATGCTAAATGAAAGGAAGATTATCGTAGTTTCGGGATTGAGCGAAGTATAGTGACAACAAAAAAGTAAGCGATGGTGGCAGGATAGTTCAGTAATTTGTAGACGTACTCAACGTCTTTATATGCCGTTCTGTCAACGTCTTTGTTAGTTATCTATTCTGTGAAAAGCTGCCAATTCATGACTTCTGTTTCGACTAATAGGAGAAGAGAATTTATGACCTGAAGAAGAAGAATCAAGAGCTAGAGAAGTACAAATTTGTCCTCAACTACAAGATTACGGAGTTAAAGAAGCAGATCGAGCCTCGAGAAACTGATATTAAAAACTACAAAGAACAAATTCAAGAGGTATGTTACGTGCATGAATTGATTCTCTTCTTAAATGCATGCTGGGTTGCTGAACGAGATTTGGGAGAGCACGTGAAGGAATCTTTCTGGGCCACTTCCACGACCGTTTGACTATTGATAGTTACCATATTTTTCTGTTTTTGGCGGTAGAGCAGGGCAGTTAAGAATAGGAGGGTCATTAGCAAAAACAAAAGCACACTTTCAAGCAAACATATATACTGTTTCAAGTAGGGAAAATTTAGTCTACTGCATTGTTTCGGAAAACTTGAAATAGGAATGTTGCCAAGGACAGAGGACTCGATACGGTCGCCTACGACCGATTTGCCCTCAGTGTCTATTGACAGTTTGATCAGCAAGTTCGACGATTTCCACTGTGTGCTCCACGGCGTGGTGTTGCAGGAACGGTGACTTGCGCGTGAATTAAATTATAGTGAGAAGAGACTTATGCTGCATCTACCGCACTCTCTCCAACTCTCTCACCTGGGCGCGGTGTCATGATCAAGTCAAGATGACCGGAGGTGAGAGGGGGCGCAGGTGGTCGGCGCGGATGAAGCCATTCCAAAGCGTGCCACCGCACCTGCCTCGGATCCCATGGAGTGGGAGTGCCACATTAAGAAGCGTCTATTACTACATCAGACATACGCGAAGGACCATGTACTTTGAATGATTTCCACACGGGAGGAGTGTTTACTGATTTATCCTTATTATAGGAGCTAAAATAAACGACCCCGTTTTGCTCGAGAAATGCGGTCACTCTTGGCAACACCGGATCGGGAAACTCAATTCTCAACTAATCCAGTGGCAACGTTCAAACACTTAGACCTTGGGCTCGGGTTGGGTTGCAAGTTATTAATGTATTCAAGTAAAGTAGACATGGAAAGCCTGGTCGCTCCGTATCGGTGGATTTGTCTTTTCGATTATCGTGTGAATTTCTTGGAAGAAAGATTCATTTATTAAAAAATGGATTTCGTTTGCGAGTGCGATGAAAGAGCTAACCGAAACAGCCTGAGAGCGAGCGAGAAGTACGTACTATGCATATGTGGATTATTGTGTCATTTTTTGCCTTATGTATTCAAGAGACAGTGTGGAAGGTCGAGTATTTGGTTTGTTTATCAGTATTTAGCATCATTTGATGGAAATTAAATTTTCACAGTAACTTAAAAACAAAAAAACTTACCCATCTGTTTAAGGGTTCAATTTTTTATTGAGCAAGACAGTAGTAGATGACACTAGAACGACGGAGTATTTAAATCGTTCAAAATGGAGAGTTTAAATAGTTATACATGCATTTCAAGAATACCGATAACTACGTGAAAAGAAATGCGATCTACTTCTGAAAAAATGCTGAAGGGTCTAAGGCAACAGAAGTCAATCATAGCAGTGGAAAGTCAGGTTTACTTTTCGTGGTGAATTAGAACCAGGGAGCGCGCAATGACTGAAGGCACAAGCATATCGGATTATGCCCCCAGAATCACAAACGGATCAAGACGCGAGGCCTAGAAAGCAAAGCATTAACCAGGTCAGTTACTGCGTAGGTCATACCCTTAGCTAACTGCCATTCAACCTGATTTTGCGATTATGTGGGTGATAAGATCCCCAGTTGCGTCCCTTCGCGCGCTCTCTCAAGAGCAGGTCGAAATAGTAATACAGGGTGTAGGGGCAGGCAAGATTCCTTAAAGAGCCGCTTATTGTTCAGTTTGCTTAAAAACGTACAAATGGGAAGAAGAAGACTCAGTTTAACCTTCGGCAGCTGAATACTCATGCCACCTTTCTTCTGGAGCGCGATCAATGGAACTGGAAGTTGATCTGCAGGTTGCTCTGTCGGTGGATTGTTGTGAAGGCCAGCTCACACTACTTCTTCGTTGCCACTTCTTCCTTTTTTGTCAGAAACGGCAAGTTTTAACGTTTGAGCTCCCCTGATAGATTGATGCATGTTACCCGATGAAATTTTAGCTCACCTTATTTTCCTCCATGGTATGAAAACGGTTTCAAAAGAGTGTTCAGGAGGAGTACTTTCTTGTCATCGACCAGCTGAAAAGACGGCAATTATTCTGTGGAAAGTTGGCAGGAATTTTAGATAGTGCAGGTAGACGTATGCAAACATCATCTTCTAAAACAAACTCATTTTGGAGGCATTGTTCAAATTAATCGTGCAATTATGCGTAGACTAGGGGTTACCCCCTGGATGTAAGGCAAGTAAGCGCAACGGACTTCAACGCGCTCTAAATACAGTGACTTTGTAAAAGTTCTACTCCAAAATCTAACCTAGTAGAACGTGTACAATAACAGCTGCATCACCTTCGTTGATGAACGCTCAGCGATCGTTAACGGAACTCACTTGTTCCGCTCTGTCTTGGGGCTCATTTTCGAGCCCCGTCAACAGCCACCCAGTGACTAGTAGTAGTAGAGGCAGATTAACAATGCCAACAAAGACAAGGGAGACTGGAATGCCTATTTCTGGCTAATTAACCGTCATCAGCCAGTCATACCTCAAGTAGTGCCCCACCTGAGGCTTGAACCCGCCACCTGTTGGTCTGAAGTCCAACGCTCTAACCATTAAGGCACGGGCTCGAGCCTATTGTTGCACTTCCACGATCACCTTTTAAAGACGAAACCGTAAGTGTGACAGTTAAATTATTCAGAATATCAAACTATGGCGAAGTGTTGCCAATCCAGCCAAGCACAGTGCATGGTGAATGGAAATACAAATTATCAAGGCTACTTGGCAAGCATACCGTTAAACGACCTTTGACCACGGTCAACGCGGACCTTGTACAAGGCCAGCTTGCGTAATCTGATAGCGACCGCTTCTGCTGCTGCTAGCAAACGCTGACCCAGTAGTTTGAAGTTGTCTGGTTGGACCTGTTAAACCTCACGAAAAGCTTTGCTGGAATCCACTCGATGTCCGGAATCAAAATATGTTCGAGAATGGTGCTGCTTATGCTCCTAATTTCACCTTTTCCCAGCCGGCCTTGTCCCATATTTATAAACGGAAGTAACCGACACATTCGTCGGATTAAGTCCCAATTTTCAACTGTCATTATGAACGGGTCTTTGCTAGGATTGACTGGAAATGGCTCAGGGCAGTTGGTCTAGACGTCTTTTTTAAAATATGAACAATAGACCTTATGAAACACTTTTTTAGTTGGCCGAGCTCCAAGCTCTTGAATCGTTTTCCCTCCACGCAGTTGCATATCTCACCTCTATTCGTGATCGAAGCAATTCCGTATAGACCATTCGAAGCATCTACTATTGGCATTGTGATCAAAAGATCTAATGTGACGCAAACATCAAAGCCGCTCACCGTTTGTTGGTCGTTTAGCCTATGTAAATACGCCAAAGCTTCATTATATGTGCGCAGTTTACCGCATAAACGAGTTCTCCTCGCTTAAGGACCAGGAATCACGTTTAAACCCCAACAAAAATGCCTCATGAAACAGCCTGCTATTGAGCATACAACGTACACGCGACGTCTGTTAAATGCCGTGTATACTTTCCCATCTACCCCAAACACGCTAGCCAACTGGGGGCATTATTTTAGGATTTACCTTTCTGCCCCTAGATGGAATGCGAATTGGAGCGTTTCCATAAGCAAAATGCTGCACTCGAATTGACCATCGTGGAGATGAAACAGAAACGGAAGTCGGGAGACTTAGAGCTGCAGGCTGAGCGACAGGCCACGCGAGATGTAGAAGCTCTGGTGCGTCGTTTCAAGACCGACCTGTACAACTGTGCCGCCAAGATTCAGGATCCAAAAAGGCCTCAAGGAGAGTGTGATCGCCCTCTACAAGAAGCACATTCAAGACGATATGGTAAGCAGTTCATTACTTGAGTCCGCCACACTTCACTTACTATTGGCATTATATGTACCGTAATCCTCTTAGCCACCCAGACAAAGGATTCTGATAGGCAATGTCTCTTCGATCCTGTAATAACGTGAACAATTTCATGAAAACCAACCCAGGTATTGCTTTAACACTAAAAAAGCACTACTTCCCACACTGCGGCACAATTAGTGCTTTGGGGTCTTTGCTCCAGAAAAAAAGTAGTATTTTATTGACATATACTGCTTTTTTGCAAATACTGTTTAGTTACCAAAGATAACGCATTATAGAGGTCCACGCTACAACAAAGAACACAGACGTGCAACACTGAGTAATTACCTAAACATCCCGCTGAACTCCAACTACAGGCAGCAGTTAAGGACCTAGCTACGTACTTAAAGATTTTCGGTGCGCTATGTCGCGACTACCAGGGACTCGGTTTTTCAGAGGGTTCATTAGTTTTGTCGCAAGTTTTTTTGGTAGTTCACCACTTTTCCAAAATGCGTTTACATCTTCCTCCACAAGCAGTGAAGGGCCCATCAAGTCCTTTCCCGAAAATTGAATTTGAAGTGTGGTTCTGATGTGAATAAGTAATCTCTTTACCAGCACATATATATCCACAGAGCGTATCGTGGATTAGACTTAACTAGACGTACCTACACCGAAGTGAAGCTCTGGAATGTTCTGGGAACAACAGAGGGTGGCGAGTGTCGGATTGTCAAATCGATGCAGACATTGGGTAGAGCGCACTTCGATAAAAAGAACGCCCCTCTATGAGCTTCAATGAGCAAATTCTTTGTTCCCGGCTAGGGATTACTACCGAAGTGCCATGTAACACAATCAAACCTAAGGCAAACCCGCACTTGTTGGACAGAAAACCGTTTAAAAGTGATTAACCTGCACCAGATCTCTTCAGTATTTTGCCCTCCCAAAAACTTTCTCATCGGATATGGGCTATGGAACTGAGAGATAAAGTCAACTATAGGAATTTGCTAGTTTCGTCAGAATTGTGACATTACACCAAAATTTGTCTTCCTCCGCTTTCTAAGCAATAAAATTCTGACTCCCGTATGCTCTTCAATAATCTTTAGTTTCATCTTTCAGAGGGTCAGTGATAAGAGTTGCCTGGTGGGGACTTCATTTTTATAGTTATTTTACTTATCTGGTGTGCAGTTATTGCGTTTGGAGATAAATTATCTGCGTGGGGAAACGCCCCATATTCTCCAGTACGTTTAATTATCATTTTAAGCTTTTGGAAGGGTCTGAGTTCTTAGTATACACAAGAGATACGTTATTTGGAATGCAGAGCCAAAGTCTACGCACTAAAAGCCTTCTTTTACAGAGTTATTAATTTTTTCCTTAACGTACTCGAAAATGCCAGAGTGCGCAAGGTGGGCAGATATATCTCCCAAAATTTCGGAAGTTAATGTCATCATGGTGGTTCAATCACAGATTGCAGATGTTAAGTTATATCTGATTCTCAGTTATCGCAGTTTTGTAAACTGCATGAAGCAACATGTGTGTTTTCTATAAAACCACTTATCCTAATTTGAAAGTACTTTGAGTAAAAGCTAACCTCAACCCCTGTCCAAAGGAGGCTCATTGCGAACAACCCTTAACTCTTCTTATCCCTTGGTCAAGGAGAATAGGTAACTTAGGCGGAATCTGTCATATGGCTGCCCAAGACAGGACACAGAAACAGGAACGCATCCGCCCGGAATACAGGTGGTCCTGTACTAAACTCCACGAACTTTACATGTTCATGCGACCTAATGCTGATATTTGCCTCAACTAAAAACCTTAGCTGCAACCCTAATAACAATCCTAACCTTACCCATTCTCCTGCTATCTCTGGAATTAAGCGTATAGCCACTGTTCCCATATCCCGTCAGAGGGTCATAAAAACGGTCCCTATTGTTACCTCTGGATCTGACATAACGAGACTTTAACAAAAAGGCAAAAAAGGCTTTAATGCGTGCCAAATTTCATTTATTCTCTCCGAAGCTGTTCCAGAAACCTCCCGAGGTGGGTTGAGAGACGAGAAATGACTTGAAAGGATTGCACAGAAAGCTCATGAGTCTCCAAAGAAGATGTTTACTAATTCGAGGAGAAGTTAGTAAGAAAGTTATTGAGCAGCATCACAAGAAATTCACACTATAAATTGTACTTGTTTTCGGAATATGGTTAAGAATAGTCAATCTGGTTAACGAGATATTATATGCAAGTTGACATCGTTTGACTCAAGCAAGTAATTTCTGCATCTGTCTTAAGTTGAATATTTAGCATTAAATTATGTTAGCCAGTTTCTCGGGATACGTTTGGACTAATTTCTGGCTGCATACAAAAATGGCGTCTTCTCAGAAACTTTGTCATTCTTGGTTCTAGGCGAAGGCTGGACCGATTCCCGTGCAAGGGCATTGTGCGACCGGAGGTTAGATGAGACATGCCTATTGCCTTTGTCTAGGAGTATGGCCTTGATGCTTCCACCTTTGCGCAATCGCAGCCGGTGGATGAAATCTTTTTGTTAGTCAGAGTTAGATCAGATGATTGTTGCCGACCAAGACCAGAGAGACTGGAATGGCCATTTCTGGCTTATTAGCCATCGTCAGCAAGTCATACCCAGCCCCAGGCGGTGCACCACCCGAGGATCGCACAGGTGACCCGTTGATCAGAAGTCCAACGCTAGCGATCAGTGAGCGTTCATCAACGAAGGCAAGAGGTAGATCGATAGGATCGGGAGCATAAGAACCTTTGATATCGCTCAGTCGATACTTTGATAGAAACAATTCCGCTCAACGAGGTGGCAGACATCAGACTCCATCACCGACGCTATGCTTTGAACACAGGCGAATCTAGCATGCAAGCTCAAAATTGATATCTCTTAACCTATTTTAAAGGTTCCTGCTAGCGCATGACTGCCTTCGAAGATTGAAGTAGGCAACCCTGACGTCAGACAGTGGAGGGTCGTTTTGCTTTATTGGATAAGCAATATTTCCTGAATGGAGGGTACCGACTATGATGCGGAAGCGGAGATGAGGAAGATTTATTCATAGTATGCAATCGTCGATAAACTGGAGACCTGACAGCAAAAGAATGGCATTTAAATGCCAGTTACCTAGAATGCTACTACGAATTAAGGGCATTCAAATTAAAGGAGCAGAATTTTTAATACACCCTCCCCAAATCCCCACAAGGACGTTGAAATAGCAATGCATGCTTGTGACGAAATCGGTCCCGTGCTTAGTTCCAGGAAGGGTACAGACTCCCCTTTCCTAACCTGAACCACAACCCAACTCTTATCCTTACCTCTACGCTTAAATCCCTAACCCTCACCCAACCCCTAAGTTAACCCTAAAAATAACCCTTATTTCTCAGGAATTTAGCGCAAAGCCACCCGTATTATGGACATTTGCTGTTCTGCCGCGTGGAGTTGGGGGGGGGGGGGGGTTGGAGTATACAATTAATCCTACCAAATGCGTGTTTTCGATTCCAAAGATTTAAAATTACGTTGACAAACTAAGAGGATTTTGAGTCACTGCAATTCTTTTCAAGGTAACTTTTGCAAACAACCCTAGGCGCGGTATCTCAACGAACTATTTGACCTTCTGTCTTCGTTTTTTTGATTGTAAATTTCTAATGTCTGTGACTGCATGCGACAGCAAGTCGTGCTTTTCAAAGCACGACTTCGAATAAAACAGTAGACGGGCTCCTCAGTCGCTGCCATCCACTGGCGGTGGAAAGGAGAAGTTCGCCGATCGATAAACGTACGCACTAATGAACAGTATGAGCAGTCACAGCCAGTTTGTTATTGGATAATTTCTGCCAGAGCCGAACGGCAATACCTTCATTTTGATACTTTTTGTTGCCTAAGATGAGACAACTCTTCTTACAGCCTCCACACGTTATAGGGAAATAGGTTGGTGTCTCAATTATCAACGGAACCAACCAAGTCAACAATTATTTCCCAGGACTACTTGAACTTGATTGTGCTGTTTAAGAAGCTGAAAATACCTAGTCGATCTATAGGAGCCAGGGCTATCTTAAATTTTTCTTGCAATCTGGCCTCTCTCTTTCTTCCAATTAGGTACTCTCACTCCTGACTGTTTGTATTTCAGCGAGGACTGATCGATGGCCAAGTACGGTTGTTAATAAGTATTTTGTTGCTTGCTCCGTTCGTTAAATTTTCCAAGTTCAAAGGTTTGTTTCGACAGTCTGACTACTTTGTAATTTCACTTACAGTTAGGGATACCCCAGGGTTCCATATGTGTTAAGCAACTCAGAATATTTTGGCTTAACGTTGGCTTAAAGTCACTAACCGCCCATCGAAGTGATGAAGCAAAGTGAACTCCTCTGAGCTCCCAGTCTGGTCTACGTAAGTTGGCCTGAAAAATGAACATACCCCAGATCGTTTCACCACTACCATTCATCAAAGCATCCTTCGGTGTGTATTTGTGGATCAGACTGGGGTATTTATTCGTGGGAATTTTTACGTTCAGGTTTCCGCTGCCGCAACCGTGGATTTTATTTCGAGCACGTCTCATCGTAGAGCAGCTAACTGCAGGACTTTTATTTTAGAACTCCCACACTGCAGGTTGTTGACAACAGTTCGATCTATGTGGACGACGGTGATCCCAGTGTTCCCCGCAGCTTGACGGGCGCAGGGACGGTAACTTGTGCATAAAGTAGCTAATAGTAATAGTACGTTTGCGCAGTATCTTTTACAATCTCCGTTCCTTCGTCCAGCCGAGTCCGGTGTCAGGACAGGGTCAAAGAGACCAGAGCCGGGTTTCGGGCCCACCTGCGCGTGCCACACACGCCCGGTTCAAGCACAATTTAACCAGGATTTCACTTAAAGAAAAAGGGGACGGTTCGGATCCAAAATGCATGGGGATGCCATAAGGACAACATTCAGAAGGAGTCAGGTTCCTTCCACCCCCTGTATAGCTGAATCTTACCAGTCTCCTTTGAAGTACTCTGGAGGTGGTATCTTGAGGACAAGATGGAGCCTTGTACTTGTTAGCTCTTTCAGCGTCTTGCGCTGTCCACTGGGTTTGAAGGGACTTTTGTTCGCCCCCATCACTGTCCCAAGCCTGAAGTTTAGCGGTGGG
Organism: Schistocephalus solidus; assembly: GCA_017591395.1. Lineage (NCBI taxonomy): Eukaryota > Metazoa > Platyhelminthes > Cestoda > Diphyllobothriidea > Diphyllobothriidae > Schistocephalus > Schistocephalus solidus. Next base: position 33,666 of record WEDG01001008.1, read on the forward strand.
AAATTGGACAGGGACTTTTGTTTGTTCGTCTACTTTTACCCTGACTTTTCTATCTGCGAGCCACGGTCAGCATGTAGTTTATGTGATCCCAGCATTTGATGAGGGTATATTTTCTAGCCCCTGTCTCCACGAGGGAGTTAGCAGTATTGTTCCCAAAGAAGGTTTTTATAAATCCAAGAGAATTGCCGATCAACACTTTGGGTAGCGGGTTTAGGTATTTGAAGAGCAAACCGAGTTAATCTGAGCCGCATAAGGGAAGCTTATCGCCTTTTACAGAGACCTTTTTAAAAGTAGATAGGAGGGAGGAGGAGGAATGGGAAGGAAAAAGAGCAGAAATATCAGGTGTATGGACCCACATCACCGGATATTTCATCTGGTTTAGCCTGCCGGTCGAGGTGGTTACCGGAATGTGGCCGCAAGGTTGGGGGGTGGGTTCCAACTGAGGTGTAGCCACCACCTGCACGAGGCAAAGGATGCGATGGCGAAAACGCTAACTGCACACCCCTACGTTCCACGTCGTAACCACTCACTTGCTCACAACTTCGCCTAGATAGTATGTACATAGTTTTCCTGGTGCACCGATGGCTGAAACAATATCCAAGAGTTCTGCGCAGAGTACATCCCATTAACTATTCATAAGCAGGGTTTGACCGTAGTTGCGGTGGTTATGGCGCGCTCCTATATTGGAGTAGCATAAGTACATAAGTAAAGAATATTTTTAAAAATCAACTTCCAATACTTGTAGAAACACAGATGCAGTGCATAAAACGAACCCCATATAATTTGATTACTGTGACTGAGTGAAACGTTTCATTTTTGACTTGGGTACTTGAATGAACTACGTATTCCAGTATAAAAAGGTTTGTAAAAATGAAACTTCGAAAATTCTGGACCGACTACTTTTTGCTGCTCAATATATGCAAGTTTATCAACGTTTTCTATGACGTATACAGCGTTTTTTGTAAGTGCGAAATGCTTTTATAAGCATCGGGTGTCTCTGCTTAGAAAAATATATGCTTCAATTTACTTTGGGGAAACTGTAATATTTCCTTCCGTCTGATGTCAATCCTGAAGTTGTCACAATTTCCTACACACTAAACATAGTCAATTAAAATCTCGCGCATCTGTTCAAGGAACCATGCACGTAGTTATCGGAACAATCAAATGAGTGTATAGAGTACATACTATTAAATTAGTGATTTTTTACGAATTTGTTTTATATAGATGTCGAGATACTTTTTGTATTGATTAGTATAGCCGTGTTACTTGTGTAGTATTTTCTAAATAGAATCAGCCTTCCGTAGTCCAGACGCATCGTAGGGTTCGAAGGCATGAGCGTTACTGTAGTCTCTTCCGCTCCTAATTTGCGTCATTGATGGCTAAGATCCTGTATGCTGCTATTTTACGCAAGCCAACAATCTGCGTACATCGTTTTTAACCCTGATTAACTTCTGTAATTTATACACGGAGCTATCTATTCACTACATTGTGGTTTGCGATCCAGCCAGATGAATTGACTCTGTAAACCTTCTACCATCATCGACGAAGCTTGTTGAAAAGGTGACCTCATCCGGAAAAATCTGAGTTCTACTCTGTAATGATCTTGCCTCAAGCCTTTATGGTCGCCGTCCAATAACTCGATCGAATCCTCAAAGGAGAACTCAAACGCAAGGGCGGAGGAGTAGTACTCTCTAATATCCTATTACAGCGTATTTAAGGCAAAAAAGAACGTACGAGTGTTTACAAGGTTGAGTTGCAATCGGACCAATGCGATAGTTTCCCTGAGGGGCTAGCATCTCGACTGGCCGTCCGACGTAACCGAATGATTGAGTATGGCACTAATCCCTGTCGGCAACTTGCGCACGGCCTATGGGTGGATCGATAGTAGATTGTGGGAAGAGTCGTCAGGGTGTTGTGTGAGCGAATCTGTTAGGAAGGCTACTCCTACCACTTCCCCCTTTTGAGCTTAGTCGTACGATTTGAGCCGCGGGTTCACCTGAAACGGAACCGTTTGGGTTCTTTGACCCGATCGTCTGAGTGGTTGAGGGAATTTGTTCGACACTCGAACTGCGGTTACTGATCTTGCTTTTAGTAGATGGAATGTGTCCAGTAGTATTTCTAGTGATAGGTTTCTGGTTGGATGTGATGCGTCAGTACATTTGAACTGATTGGCGTGGTGCACTCAAATGTCTGATCCGACTGGTATCTCGTAGACCGCACTTTCGATGAACACGTCCATGCGTCCACTTTTCCTGATTGTTCCTGTAATCCTTTGCCACACTGTCTCACCCGGATGGAATAGTCTTTTCGTTTTTCCATGGCGTCGGTTGAGCTGCTTGTCCATCGGCGCCGGATGGACTGCTCCATCACAAACACTTACAGGTGACAGCGAACGAATTACGTCGAACGGCGTGCGAAGCTTTCTCTACATCAAAATTTCTGCAGGAGAGACACCGTGTGGAGCATTCGGGTTTGGGATTACCCGATAGCTCAACAGAAATGTTTCAAGAACCTCTTCCGATGTCCCCTTCTATTTTGACTTCTGGAGAGCTCGCTTGAACGTGTCGACGAACAGTTCAACCTGTCCTTTGGACTGAGAGTGCTATGGTGGCCAACGCAAGTGGTTAATGCCCGACTGCTTGCAGAATCGGGTGAAGGCGGTTGATATGAATTGCCCTCCATTATCTCTCACCAACGTTTCAGAACAACCAAATCTGCTGAACAGTCGCCGAAGAATGCTCATTGTGGCTCCAGCTGTCGTGCGTTCCATGTGAAATACTTCCAGCCATTTGCTGTATGCGTTGACGGCGATAAGGAATTTCTGGCCATTGAACAGTACAGCGTATTCGATATGGACCCTGGGCCATGGGGCTTGTGGGACAGGCCATGCTTTGAGTATAGTCTTCGTTGGCGCCTTGGAGTCAAAGGTGCATTGGGTGCACGAGTGGGCCCGCTGTCCCAATTGTTGGCCAATGTTAGGCCAGTACATGTAACTGCGAGCGAGAGCCTTCATGCGGCTGATGCCCCGATGTCCCGTGTAAACCTGCCTCAGGACCCTTGATTGCAGTTTCTGTTGAACCAAGGTCATAGAACAGGATACAGTCATTAACAGTGAACAGAGACTTTCGTCTTTGGTAGAACTGCTGCAGTTCTCTGGAAAGTTTTGTGGACCACTGAGTGTGATAGTACTTAATGACTGGTCTCAGCAGTGGTTCCTGTTGGGTTGCGTTTCGGGCTTCTTCAAAAGTAACAGGAAGTGCGCGAATGGAATCCATAAACAGACTGGCAATCTCTGACCCAACGGAGACGGACAGGATGACTGTGTCCTCAGGTTCTTTAGTACGCGAATTGATTAAGCGCAAGAGTGCTTCTGCCTGTCCAGCTATCGAAGTCGTAGTCAAGCAGCATGGTCGCCCAGTGCTGAAGAAGGTTTGCCGAGTCCATAGAAATGCCTTTTCTCGAGCCGAAAGTTGCAAGAAGAGGCATATGTTCTGTAAGAAGGGTGAAATGACAGCCATAAAGCGTCTTGTGCAACTTCTTCATGGCGAGGATAATGGCCAAGGCCTCCTTCTCGATCTGTCTGTAGTTGCGTTCGGCAGATGTTAGCGACCTTGCTGCATGACAAATAGCCTTTTCTGCGCTGTCGGGGGAGACGTGCTAACTTACGGTGCCGATTCCATAGTTGAAGGCGTCCGCTGCACGACAATCTTCAGATCGGGGTTAACTGTGTGAGCAGCAAATCAGAGCTCAACATTGTTTTAACTTCGTCAAAGGCCTGTTGACATTCTTGCAACCAGATCCATTTGACATCTTTCTTGAGTTTTTCATTCATCGGATAACGAAGGCGGTCATATCCGGAAGATTTTGGCTGTAGTTACCCATGAGACCCAAGAAAGAGCGTGAGGAATTCATATCTTTTGGTGGTAGCATCTGCTTGATGGCATCAATGTTATCCGGATCTGGGTGACGACCGTCTTGGTCGATTACGAAACCGAGGTATTTCACAGAAGGCATGAAAAAAATGGTACTTGTCCAGACGCAGGCGAAAGCCGTAGTCCTAAATCCGATCGAGTACATTCTCCAGGCGTTGCAAACAATTCACCTGGATTTGAGCCATTGACAATTATATCGTCCAGCTAGGCAGCGTCTCCTTCATTGCCCGTCAGCATTGTGTCCACGGTTTGCTGGAAGATGGCGGGAGTGGGCTTGACACCAAATGGCAAGCGGGTGAACTGGAACAAGCCACAATGAGTTTTAATAGTCAGAAGTTCCCGGGATTCTTCGGCTACCTCGAGTTTGGAGGTATGCATCAGATAGATCAAGATTTGGCGTAAAAATTTTCACCATTTAGCTTAGCAAAAGATCTTCCGGCACAGGTAGGGAAACTGATGTTTGTCTAGGGCGGCATTGAGACCGGTAGAGAAATCAGCACAGATTCGAACTTTGCCGGTAGCCTTCTTGACGGCCACAATAGGCGCGGCCCATGCGGAGTAATTAACTGGTTGAAGCAAACCAACTTGCGGATAATGCTTAAGTTCTTGGTCGACCACTGTAGGTGTGGCCTAAGTTACTGGTCGTTTATTTCGAGACACAGGTTTTGCATTCGGTCTAAGACGTAGAATGACCTTCATCCTGGTGCAGCAACCAAGACCATTTTGGAAAACTGAGGCAAATTTCTCCTGTAGATTAGACATCAACTTTGCAGCCAGCTGATTCGAAATGGCGGACTCAGCCAAGATAACTGCACACTATTGCAAACATGATCAAGTGGTAATTCCAGAAGACCGAGTTTCTCGATCCATTCAAGGTCAAGTATGTTAAGGTTCGGGCAGTTGGTGAGGTAGCATGTTCCATTGAATGCAATTCCATCAAAAGAAACGTCACATTCAAGCTCACTCGTGAGCCGGAGAATTCCTTCAGAAACATTTAACGCCTTCTTCTTTGAGGTGATCATTTAAGGCCGTCCAATCATGTTCCAAGTAGACTCGACGATAAGTGTAATGTCTGAGGCCGAATCAAGCTGGAGGCATACTGGTTTGCCATTGATAATAACCGTAACGTACTTCCTCCGTGCCTAAAACTCAGTCTTGAACGTGGCCAGAATGGAGTGCAACTTTGAACCGGAGTGGACTGACGAGCATTTGGAACGCCTCATCCTCCTATTGCATACCTTTGATTTGGAGGGTTGGCTTTCTTGACAGTAATCTTCCTTGTGCCCTCGCTTATGGCATGTCTGACAAACGCACTTCTTAAATGAACAGAGGCGAACGAAATGCCAATCACCGCATTGCTAACTTGTTGTTGGCGGTTTTCTGGGAGTGGAGTCTTGGGAATCGTGTAGTGACAACGACTTTGTGCGGGTGATAATATGAACGCTGGTGGCGGCAAGTGAGCAACTGGGTTGCTCCGCAACCGCAGAACCACATGTAAGATTATTGAGCCACTGACCTTCGGCAGTTAATTTCTACAGAGTGGAGTCGGGGTCCTGTTCAATTTTGCGGAGCAGACGGGTTCTGATTTCAGCATCGCGGGGTGACTAAGGAGCGCACACGAAGATGAGGCACTTCAATTAATCTTCTGTCATCGTTCAGAGCTTGAAATTTTCACACCCGCGGTTGACAATACTGGCGAGCGTCAGAAAATCGTCTGTATCGTTCTTCACCAGTTTGAGGCACTGGTATCGAATATTGAACAGTGATGACTTCTCCCCGAAGATCTCTGAAAGTTGTTTAACGGTTTCATCGAACGTGAAATCACGAAGGTTCTTCGGCAGAAGCATGACAGTGTACCGCTTGTGCTAGTTGATACCCAATTGGCACACCTTCCATGCATCATCGTATTTGGCAAATTCAACGCAAATATCTTCCCAACGCCTTTCCTAAGCATCCAAAGTCACACCGGAATCGTAAATAAATTAAGTGAGGCAAGCAGCAACTACGTCCGCTGACGTGGACTGTTTCCCAGAGGTTTCTGGATCGAAAAAATGCAAACTGAATTGTTGCATCATTGATTGCATCATCTCTAAGTGTGCTGCCTCGAACTGAGCCCGTTGATGCAGGATAGACATTACGTGCTCCGCGGAAATAGACATCTTGAGTTCTGCGTCGCCTCAAGCCTTGAGGGTGGCCGTCCAACAATTCGGTCGAATCTTCAAACGAGAACTCAACAGCATGGGCGGAAGAGTAGAAGTCTCCGATATCTTATTACAGTGTATTTGAGGCAAAAAAGAACGTACGAGTATTTACAAGGTTGAGCTGCAATCGGATCAGTCCGATAGTTTCCCTGAGGGTTTATCATCTCGACTGGCCGTCCGACGTAACCGAATGATTGAGTAGAGCACTAATCCCTGTCGGCAACTTGCGCACGGCCTATGGGTGGATCGATAGTAGATTGTGGGAAGAGTCGTCAGGGTGTTGTGTAGTGAATCTGTTAGGAAGGCTACTCCTTACACGTTCAATAACTGACACAGATAGTCGCATACTAGTTTACGGTAACCAGGCTTATTTTTATCCCTATATCATGGTTAACTCGTTAATTCATACCACGTAGTTTGGATAAGGAAGGCATCCGACTTGCTGTACAGGGTGTTTTTATGTCAGTGAGCTGCCGCTCCTCCGTGTGCGCGTATAGTTACCTATTTCGATGGTATCTTTTTCCTTGGAAAAATGATGCGATGAGCTCTGATGTTCTTTTAATTATGTCCAGAACTCCTAGGGTGACGCCTTACATCAGAAGACAAAAACAGCAATTAGGGTTAGAGGGGAATCCAATTCCACTTATCACCACCCCTCCCGTCAACTATCACACCGCCGGAAACGCCTGTCTCGGTTCACAAATTGAGGAAGTTCCGGGAAAAGGGACGTTGGGTATGTATAGCGTATCCGTGAGGACTCTGGATTCAGTAATGTTGACTAGATGAAAGCCGACAGATAGGGCTACGCATTTTAGTGTCGCGCAGAGGCCGCAATAATTAATCACGGCAGGCAGTTGAGAGACCGGAATAGTAAACGAGGGGCATTCTGTGAGCGGAAAAATCGCACACACCTCCCTCCTTTCATCTTATTGACTGCCCCCCACCCGGACGCAGCACGACCTCGCTCTATCACTCGGTCCAGTGCATATGCTCTGATTCTCACCCCCCAGCCCTTCTAACAGTTGGACATGCATGCATACATCCACACACATCTGACAAGATAAGCTCAAACAGCCAGGCTGTGAGGAGCAAACTACTTTGTTCCCTAGTCTGCGGTGCCTCTTCAATTAGCGAGTCCTGGTTACCGCAAGCCGCCTTGTCTGTGCTTTTTTTCCTGCGTTCGCCTTAAAGGATTTATCCCGGCAACCGTTAATGCAGGAGACATGAGATCAATTTTAGTAATGGTAGCCAACATAGACACCGACCTAATTGCTTCCCAGACGCCAGTTTTGATAGATATTTATCTCCAGTGGGGGATGTAAATGCGATCAGGAGACTTGATGCTATTAGCTAACAGTTAATGAAATCTTGTTGCTAAGGGGTGAGGGATCAGCCTATCTGGGACTCGTTAAGATGGGGATTTTTCGACTTACCTTACTGCACCATGTCCTATCCCCAGTCGAATAGACTCGGGCCTGCACTGGTTCAACCTGAGAAAGGAGGCGGAAGGAATGAGGCCGGTTCCGCCTTACCTGACCCAACTTTAACAAGGATAATGTTCTTTGATTTTTCAACTATGCTTACCTTGTGGTTTTGAAGGTTGCAGCCTATGATGCAGTCTGCAGCCTCCCCAAAATGGGTTTTTGTAGCACCATACTCCATCACTGATGAGAGGTCAGATTTATTTAGATTTGCCCCACGTTAGTTGATCGATCAGAATGCCTGAGGCTGATTGCTGGCTCAGAGACTGCGTCCATCTCCTGGGCTTAACCTTGGCTCGCCTTCGTAACGTGGTGGGTGGAGCAGAGACGGGTGAGGTCGATGTTGCGGGAGCTGGCTTGACTTTAGACCTATTCACGCCTTAATCACCACGCGCATCCGCATGGTTACACTGGCGGTCCTAATCGTCTGCGACAGACAAGTTTTCGACTGTTCGCGGCCTTTGCTGATTTCCCGAAGACCTCACTCTTCTTGCTCTGCTATCAGGCCATCTCTACATTCCTCGCCAAATAGATGTGGTCCTCATATAGCCTGCTGGTTAAACTGCCGTGGTCATGACAGACAAGAACAGGAATCACAAGTAATACAGGGGAATCAGGGCTAGGGCTAAGGTAAATTTAGTCTGGGACGAAGCCTCAGGTTAAAGCTGGTGTTGCAGGTAACACACGGGAATATTTGCCCTTCCTGGGCTACCTGTCCTGCGGGGGCGCAGAGGTGTGCATAAACAAGTTGGAAATGAAAAATTGGATTTGTTGGTTACGTTGTTTTTATTTTGCAAAATGTAGAGTTCCTATTTTTTCAACCCTCTGAAACCTTGAAACATTCCAGGTAACACCACTTGCCTTCTTTTATACCAACAGACAGCCGAAGCCGCCGTTGGGGCCGACTTACAGAAGGAATTTGCTCGCCAGCGGGAACATCTGGAACACTCCATGGCGGGACTGCGGAAAAAGTTAGCTAAGGACTCTGAGGTCCACAAATCTGACTACGTCCGCATCATGCATGTAAGAATTTCAAAAAATAACGTTTTACAACTGGGGTTCCAGGGCCCTCTGGCTTTGGAGAATATTCCTGATAAACCGCTTTATGCAGATGAAGTCCACTTAAAGAATAAGCTCCAACGAAGTAGGATAAACCTGCCGGGAAGCACGAGTGGGTTGGATGGATACAGGCAACCAATATCATAACGTGTATATTCGAATGATATATAACGACGTTTTCTGCTTGCTCACATTTACGCACTTTCTTTTCAGTGTAAGTTAGAGGTACTACCTCAAGCAATTTCAACCGAAATTCAAAAGTATGCCTTTGATTCAGAAAGATTACTTAATTAGTGGTATAATATTAATTATCTTACAGTATAATATCAAGCCTTTAAGTCATGCCGGGAAGCTGACTTGGAAACGTGCTCCTTTTCGGTCGCATTCAAAACTGCACTCTGTAAAAAAATAACTAATTAGGTCGGAAAAATTTTCCAATTGATTTTTGTGGCCCATATAAATTTTAATAGATTTCGTAGAAAACATGAAAAAAAAACATTATTTCTTGCACTCATTTAGTAGGAAAGTTAGTGAAGAAGGTTGGTCCATTCCCCGGAATCATGACTTAATTCGTCTGAGCTTTCGAACTCTTAATGGACTTCATCGTCAAAGATAAAACAGCAATATAAACGAGTAATATTTATGTGGGGGGGGGGGGCAGGGGCAGGGGCGAATCAGACCTCAGTGGCGCCAGTCCAGAGGTGACTACGTAGGACCCTGTATGCCCGATAAATCGATTTACCGAGTTCTCATTGGTGGCCCAGGCTTCAATCAATTCTCGCCTTGCCTTGCATCTGGCGTGGGTGATGATCTTCGTGACTGCGAAAGTTAAACTCGTGACCCGTTTCGTAGGTGTGGGCAGCCTCGTCTCACAGCAAGCTTATGCTCGTGTATGCGCGATCCAAGCGTACGTCCAGTCTGTCCTGTGTAGTTACAGGAACAGGTTTGACGCGGGATGCGATACACTACCCCCCGACTGCTCATTAGGATTTCATTTGTTCTTGATTCTCATGACCTTACTGCAAATGGTAGCTTTGGGTCGGTGTGCAATTCCGACACCAAGTCCCGCAAAAATGCGCTCGGTTGCTTCTGACACGCCCTTGATGTATGGGATCGCGTGCCATACCGTAGGGGGTTGGTTCTGGTTGGGTCCTCCGGAGGCGAACAAGTAGGCATCGGCTTATGAATGCCTTCGGATAGCCGTTTCGCATAAACTGGTCGCGAAACTAACGGCCCTCACGTACTTTTTCCACCGGGTTGCTTCAATGGGTCAAGATGCGTTTGAACAGTGTTCTCACACAGTTTCGTTTATGAGTCACCGGATGGTTGCTGTGAAAATTGAAAAGCTGCTCTGGCTCGCTTCTACGATCTGTCAAAGTTTCATACACCAAATGTTCCCTTGCGGCCAATAGTCGCCCTGAATGGCAGCCCCACCAATAATCTAGCAAAATGGATGTACTCGAAACTGAAATTCCTCCAACACAATCCGCCTGCCTCAGTCCGTTCAGCCTCCCAATTCCTGGCAGACCTCCAAGGTTGGAGGATTCAATTGGACGAATTGATGGTCTCTTTTGTCGTGACGTCCTTATCCACATCCATCCCGCCGAGTTTAGCACAAGAAGTCTTGCGCAATAAACTTGAGGAGTCACACGACGAAACCCAGAGTTCTCTCAAAATTGAAAACCTTATGAAGCTATTCGAATTTTGTCAAAAGACCTACTTCACCTTTGCCGGAGAAACCTTTGAGCAGATCAAGGGAGTTCCAATGGGCTCGCCGATCTCCAGTTTAGTGGCAGAATTGGTCCTACAAGAGCTGGAGAAAATCGCTTTCACCCAACAGCAGCCTATCTTTTGGCGCCGTTACGTAAACGACACATTTGTTATCGCGAAGAGGAACATGCAGCAGCATTTCCATGATCACCTTAACTCGATCTTCCCAGATATAGAATTCACGAGGAAGGAAGAATAAAAGCAGCAGTTCCCCTTCATTGATGTACTTCCCAGGCGACGTCACAAGGGCGAAATAGAAATGGCCGTCTACAGGAATGTGACGAACACCACACAGCTTCTCAATTTTTACAGCAACCATCCGGTGGCTCACAAACGAAACTGTGTGAGAACATTGTTCAAACGCATCCAGATCCATTGCGGCAACCCGGCGGAAAAAGCATGCAAAGCCCGTTACCTCCGCCGATGCCTACGTGTTCGCCCCCGAGGACTCAACCAAAACCAACCCCTACGGTATGGCATGTGATGCAATGCATCAAGGGCGTGTCAGAAGCGACCGAGCACATTGTTGCGGAACTTGGTGTCGAAATTGCACACTGACCCAAAGCTACCATGCGCAGTTAGGTCATGAGAATCAAGGACAAATTATATCCTAAAAGCAGTCGGCGGTAGTGTATCGCATCCCGTGCCAAAACTGTTCCTGTAACTGCACAGGATAGGCTGGACGTATGCTTGGATTGCGCATACACGAGCCTAAGCTTGCTGTGAGACGGGGTGACGGTTTATCGCAAGTGGCTACCCACACCTACGAAACGGGTCACGAGTTTAACTTCGCTGCCACGAGGATAATCACCCACGCCAGATGCAAGACAAGCCGAGAATTGATTGAAGCCTGAGCCTCCGATGAGAACTCGGTCAATCGATTTATCGATCTGGCGCCGGCATACAGGGCTCTGACGATGAACGAACAAACTTTTTCTTCTTCAATTATACGCACACCTGGAATTCGGACATTCGCCTCCATTCAGGAAAGTTAATTTTCTTGAAATTTATACTTTAAGAAAGGGCATCTTTCGAGTTTAAAAATGTTTAAAATTTCCGGATTGTTTTGAACTCAGCCCACCGTTACACTTTTATTTAGGGTTGCTGAACTACAGGTGGTACACCTTCTTAGGGAAAGCACACATTTCTCTGCGCAATAAGGAAGACGTCATATAGGGCTCACAAAAGTGCGCGACAAATGTGAACCATGGTTTATACCGTAGAGGCAGCGTTAATAAATGCAAGAGTACGATACTTTATGCATGGAAATTTCATGGTCATAAACAGAAAGTTTTTATGACCGAAAGATGCCCTCTGCTTAAGTATAAGATTTTTAGAAACGTTATTTACTGATAAATCAGTAAAAGAAATAATATAGTTGTGCGTTTTCTATAACATATGTTTAAATTAAGAAGCGTATGGATAATCAATGGGAAAATGTGTACTACGTAAGTAGTATTTTTTACAGAGTGTAATGTTTTAAGACGACTAAAAATGCTCTCATTAAAAAGTTGTTTTTCTGGCGTGACTGAAATATCGTGCGATTGCGTTACATCATAACTAATAATTAAACTTCACCTGGTTGTCCTTTCTAGTAGAAAACACATTGCCGAATTTCTACACGTCTACTCTGAACCCCAGCTTCTAACTAGTGTTTATATGCAAGATATCTTTAATAGATTTAGCTGCGATGTTCATTTCGACCGCACACATAACCCTAATCCCATCTCCAAGGTTACACCTATATGCGCATTAAGCGGATCTCTCCCGTGTCGTACGGCAAATCTTTTTGAAGTAACATGTGCAGGCAATCCTATTGTAGCCAGCGTCAGCCTAAAGAGCACGCCCAACCTGCTATGTAAATAGACGATGTGGACGTACTGAAAGGTACATTGAATTACCATACAGCTATTTATCCACCGCATTTTGTTCATTGGCAAGAAATGTCGAGTGAAAAGTTTGTTGATGCCTTGCCACGTTCCACATGTCATAAAAGCGATTTCATTTGTGGGCTTTCGGCGGTAACTGATAGGTAACTAGCTCGGTCACGCCTGATTCTTTTGTCATCGAATGCACTAGGAGTTTTTCAGGCCGCAACCTTCGTTGGTTCGCAGACAATAAGCGATGTACTCTCCACTCCGCCGCTGCTGGACAGGCTAGGGAGCTCACAGTCAAACTATCGGGTAGATACCATCTTCTCTCAGTCTTGTCTTCGCAGATACATGGTGTACGCTGATAAGGTTGGTTGTTTCCAATTGGAATTATTCAGTCGGATTACTAACTACCAATGACATACCGGCTATTATGCTGCTAGTCACTGCTGAATTAGACACATCATACCATGGAAAATTCTTCATAACCAAATAAGAATCCTTCGTTTCAAAGCAATTTTGTTAGCAACTATGCGTGTAAGCGACGGATTTACTTTTAGAAGACTGAATTTCTGCAACTCATGACCATGTGAATTACACTTCTGCGTTTAGACATGAGTTGAAACTTATCGGAAACGCAAACTTAGCGGAATAGTTAAAGAATTAATAGGCTTTTGATGTTAGAACTCAATAAAAAAACTGGATGAGTCAGAATTTGGAGGGCCGAGTGTTAAGTGTCCTAACATTTGATCACTTACAAGCTCAAATGTTCCTTCGCACGGGATAGACTGTAATTTCTTTGAATGAAAAAGCAAGATTTGCTTGGGAACTTTATGGCACATTCTGTTAGAAGTCCGACATTACTTATTTGTGGTGCTTGGGTTGATGAGAATTAGAATGATATTCGGCTGTAGATAGCTCAGCAGCCACCATTCTTCAGTTTAGGCGTTAAACTGCGATTTTAACTAACTGACATCCCATTCATCATGGGAAATTTATCGTTCGATGTGCGCCAAGGTCATTCCTTCAAAAACACGTTTTCTTCCAAAACTCATGTATGACGGTCCTTGTACTGCCGAATTAGTTTATATTTAAATGGTTATCGCTTTATCCTCTTAGCTTCTCGATTTTCTCGACATTCCAGAACATCTATGCAATTAATTTGCCAAACAAAACTTCTGTGGGTTGACGGACAGTTGCTCGCAGCTACATTATGACGTTATTTTTCACTAAATGGCCTGCTCAAAAGTTGTGGTCATAGTGTGGTTTCAGCTAAATTTCTCAAGTCTTGGCTGAATGACGCCTAGATTACTTGCAAATATTTCGGTAACATTTCTTCAGTTTCAACTGTCACAGTTTGAAGAATGCAAACTATATTTAGAGCTGATGGACAACGCACACAATATTTAATTACAGACAACAAAAACGCCATGAAAAATATGCTTTTACTTTCGGACAAAATAACGCAGACGCTTGAAGATAAACTAGTATTTTGGCTTTCGCCATGCGCTTTATATATTGCCCTTTTTTAGGAAAATGTGAACCTTATCGAAGAAATCAATAAACTGCGTGCTGAGTTGAAACTTGGTCGAAACCGTATTAGGGACTTGGAAGCGACCTTGGGCATCAACCGACGGCAGGGTGAGGCCGCACGGAAGGTACTGGAGAGGATTGTGGGTCGTCGCCCGAACCCCGTGATTGTACAGGAGCTAGAGGAGGCTCACCGGGCCCTGTTGTCGCAACAAAAGTTTATGGGCCTACTGCACGAACAAATTCGCAATGAACAGCAATGCTCCCACAATGCGGAAGCCGACCCGAGGCCCTTGGTCGGACCCAATACCCACCCCCTACCACCAATCGATGGAGGTCCCAAACAGGAGGAGTAATCATTTCCTAAAATTGAACTGACTGATGGTGGGCAACCTAGCCTCACGCTCACCGACGCAGTCTGCTTGTCATTGAACACCAGCATCTGTTACCCGTGCGTTAACATTTTCACACCACGTGGACAAAGTTCAAAGATACGGGAAGCAGATGGACCACTGCAATCTTATAAATTCTCTGTTCAACGAAAGAAACCTTCCGCTTAAGAGGGAGAGGCGAATTAGACAGGAACGTTGAATTGAACATAGTATTGCAGCTTTCTCCCAAGTAACCTTGAACTCATATGACTGCTGTACATTTAACAAGGCAACAACTATACGTTATTTGGACTGTGATGCTGATGTGAAGGGCACACGTACACGATGTGTGGCTGAAGTTAATGGAAATAAATAGGTACTTTTTAGACTCTGCTTTACCCCACATCCTTGTATGTGTTGTTTGATTTCGCACAAATTATAATGTTCACAAATATATTTGACGGAACCTGCGTTCCTGAACTTTGTAAATGCTGAACTTCCGCTTACAAGAAATAAACTAAGTTTAGAATTGCCAAATCGCTCCAAGGAATCGACAGCAAAGGCAGGGTCAACAGTACATTAACTTACAAATGACTCTAAAGACATTATTGCTACAGTAATAGAGGTTCCTGAATAACGTGTTGCTGTGGTGACAATTAACTTTTCCTTTTCAAAGTTACCGCATTTCAGTTGGCCAGTTAAAACCCCATTATCTGCGTCAAAGCTCTCTTTCTCGCCACGGAAACCTACTGGTTTAGACCTGAAAATACAGTTAGGAAACATCTCCCCAAGAAACCGATTTTAAGGCCTTGGCGAAGATAGTAAAGGGTACTTTATGTCCATCCTGGTACCGGCTGATACTACTATCTGAACATGTTTATTAAGAATATGGTTCCCTAATTCTGCCTACTTCGCAAAACCTAATCGAATAAAGCTGAACGAAAGGAGCCAGAATCGTAGGAATTGAAAAAGACAAAATATAAATTGGCTCTGCTAGTCTAGAAAATTTTCATTGCATCTACTCACTCTTTTCGGCCCCATCCACTTGAGCCCGCTGTGTCAAAAGATAGTCAAGCAATTTGAAAGCGAGGTGAGGTGCATTGGCTGGCAAGGCTAACCAGCCCGTCTACGCATTTCACACAAGCAAACACCAACAAGGGGGACTCCGATGTCAGTTGAGTGGGAGTACCATGTAGGCCGCATTAAGAAAGGGTCATTTCAGCCTGACTCTCTGTTCTGCGCAAACTGTGTTATCTCGTCGGCTGGCAGCCTTCCAAGCCACGGCTCTTAGGGCGAAGTAATGGGTTAGAAGGGTATATTTCTTCTACTCATGAACATGTGAATGCTTCTGCATTTAGATGCGAGTTAAAACTTCTCGGCAATGCAAATTTAGCGGGATAGTTAACGATTTACTAGGCTTTTGATGTAAGATCTCGATGCAAAAACCTGGACGCGTCAGGATCTGAGGGGCCGGGCATTTACGCATCCAAAAGTTGATCACTAAAAAGCTCAAATGAGCCTTCGCACAGAATGGATTGTAATTTTTAGACTGAACAAGGAAGATATTGGGTGGGCACTTTATGGCGCATTCTGCAGCCGAAGTTTTCACAAGGGTGTCAAATGAATGATTCAAGTCTGCCAAAATCCCAAAAAGCGTACGTGCCTTTGTTCGTATGAAGGAACTCCTCGTGTTTATAAAATGTTTTACAGGGTAGGAGTTGGGTTGCTTCATTTCAAATTCAGGTAAAAAAATTAAAAAATACATTTCCCATAAAACGAGTACGGGAAAAGATGTATTGATGCAGTGGGAGTTACGGAAAAGACTGAGACCATTCTCAGTCGAACGTATGAACATATACGGATGCATACAATAACCATTCTGGAACAGAGACCTTACTTACAGTGTGTGGTACAACGTATGAATTGCTGTGCTTAGTAGGGAGTAATCGGTTCATGGTTATTTTTTTGGGTCGATTTGCAACGTAAATGTTTTTGAGGGAGAATTTAAAAAATCGCAGAACAATTTTGGTTAGAAGCCAAAGTGTCTTTATATGAAATTAATTTTTACGCTGCCAAGTGTCACTGCCCAAGGCAATATGTTTTCGCGCGCTGAACTCTGAAAAAACCTTCATACGAAGGTAAAACGTTTACAGCAAGTGCCTTCGCTTCAAACTACCCGGGCTTTTAAATGCTTTCGAATGGAATCTACAGGTAAGCTGTGTTAATTTTACGTAACTAAGGAAGTTTACCTTCCTCAAATCCAACGTATCGCTTGCGCTAGGGATGATAACGTTCCGTGTCACGCAGGTCAAATGCGCTAGCTAATGGCTAATCAGGCAGCGTGACACAACCTTCTGCTTACATCCAGCATATGAACAAAGTGCTCATAAGGTTCTTTCTAAAGTGCATGCTTGGAGCCCAGCAGGACAAAAATATATCGAAAGCTTTTCATTCAAGTGTGAAGAGTACATTCAAAAGCAAGCATGCTTGCAAGCTGCATTTACTGGCATATGGACCAAAAACTAACGGACGAAAAATGTACTAGGTGCTCGGAAACTTATTTATGCTCGTCTCATCTTACGTTTCAGGTCTCTTTTTTAAAAACCAAAGAGGTCAACTGCGTAGGTAGCTTTCGTCTGTTGGCTAACTGCTGACTTCGTAGTTAACTTTGCGGTTCGGATTCCTTGTGTTGGATCCAGCTGCACGAAAGCATTTCACTGGAGTTACCACACTAATTTCAGCCTGCCGTCACAGGGCAGGAACTTAAGTCCGAGTAAATGGAAATAGCAGTGACCTATCGGATGGCATGTGCGTCACGTCTGTGTTCTCACATAACCTTGACTAGGGTACGTGGTGATTGGGGGGCTTTTTCAGTAAGCACTGACAGACTTTCCGTGTCATAGCGGGTCTCAGTCATGTACTGTACTACATTAATAAAACTGCGGCGTTGACGATGGTCGCCCCTTTCTTGTCGATTGCGATTGTTCGACCAAGACGAAATCGGTCAGATTATCATCTCCCTGGCGTGCGTCTCTGGCTGGCGATGGCGTCAACCTTGGAAGCTTAAGGCATGGCGAAAAGTGCCCTTGAGCTCATCTCTGGCTCGGCAGTCTTTGGTCCGCTGGAATAGAATGCCGGCTGGCCAAAGTTGCTTTGAAGAATACAATTGATCGGCCATTTGTGTTGCAGCCAACTTACGCTGTGGATCCATCTGGATCAGTTATGCTGAATATCGTCCTAACTAGTACGAAGATCTGCTCTGCCTGAAACTTCTGCAACCTTCGAAAATATTTTAAAAATGCTAGCAGTGAAATTCTGCATCCAAGTTTTTCCACCACATTGGTGATTTTCGCTGATTTACAAATCCAGGCTCGTATACCACCCTTGTCATATCATTTTGAATAAGAGTATATTCAAAAGTTTTTAATGAAAATACTGTCAGGAATATGCAATGAAGATGAAGGCACTTGGTATGATGAATAAACAAGCCTTAATTTCATATATATATATATACGATTGTGTGCGACTCACCAATCTGCTTAAGGAACATTTATGTTTCGTTGTGCCCTGGAACTCAGACTAGAGCCCTCACAGGCGGTCGCATAGCGACGTGTAGCATGTGTTGATAATGTGGAACCGACAAAGACAAGGGAGACCGGAATGGCCATTTCTGGCTTATTAGCCGTCATCAGCAAGTCATACCCAATCCCAGGTGTGGATCACCCGGGATTCGAACCCGCGACCTTTGGTAATTGAGTGTAACACTCTACCATTGAGCCACGGGCCCGTTGTTTTGTCGGTTGCGATCGGGAATATGGACTATGAAAGTGTGGTGTTCACCGATCTGGTTATGGAACACTGATGTTCCGCTGTGCCTTGGAGCTCACTTTAGAGCCCTCGCGGGCAGTCACATAGCGACTTGAGATATATGTTGATAAGATGGAACCGACAAAGACAAGGGAGACCGGAATGGCCATTTCTGGCTTATTAGCCGTCATCAGCCAGTCATACCCAATCCCATGTGTGGATCAACCCGGGATTCGAACGCGCGACCTTTGGTCATTGAGTGTAACACTCTACCATTGAGCCACGGGCCCGTTGTTTTGTCGGTTGCGATCGGGAATATGGACTATGAAAGTGTGGTGTTCACCGATCTGGTTATGGAACACTGATGTTCCGCTGTGCCTTGGAGCTCACTTTAGAGCCCTCGCGGGCAGTCACATAGCGACTTGAGATATATGTTGATAAGATGGAACCGACAAAGACAAGGGAGACCGGAATGGCCATTTCTGGCTTATTAGCCGTCATCAGCCAGTCATACCCAATCCCATGTGTGGATCAACCGGGATTCGAACGCGCGACCTTTGGTCATTGAGTGTAACACTCTACCATTGAGCCACGGGCCCGTTGTTTTGTCGGTTGCGATCGGGAATATGGACTATGAAAGTGTGGTGTTCACCGATCTGGTTATGGAACACTGATGTTTCGCTGTGCCTTGGAGCTCACTTTAGAGCCCTCGCGGGCAGTCACATAGCGACTTGAGATATATGTTGATAAGATGGAACCGACAAAGACAAGGGAGACCGGAATGGCCATTTCTGGCTTATTAGCCGTCATCAGCCAGTCATACCCAATCCCATGTGTGGATCAACCGGGATTCGAACGCGCGACCTTTGGTCATTGAGTGTAACACTCTACCATTGAGCCACGGGCCCGTTGTTTTGTCGGTTGCGATCGGGAATATGGACTATGAAAGTGTGGTGTTCACCGATCTGGTTAAGGAACACTGATGTTCCGCTGTGCCTTGGAGCTCACTTTAGAGCCCTCGCGGGCAGTCGCATACCGCATATATATATATATATATATATATATATATATATATATATATATGAAAGTGTGTGGCTCACCGATCTGCTTAAGGAACATTTATGTTCCGTTGTGCCCTGGAACTCAGACTAGAGTACTCACAGGCAGTCGCATAGCGACGTGTAGCATATGTTGATAATTTGGAACCGACAAAGACAAGGGAGACCGGAATGGCCATTTCTGGCTTATTAGCCGTCATCAGCCAGTCATACCCAATCCCAAGTGTGGAACACCTGGGATTCGAACCCGCTTGGAACACTTGGGATTGGGTATGACTGGCTGATGACGGCTAATAAGCCAGAAATGGCCATTCCGGTCTCCCTTGTCTTTGTCGGTTCCAAATTATCAACATATGCTACACGTCGCTATGCGACTGCCTGTGAGTACTCTAGTCTGAGTTCCAGGGCACAACGGAACATAAATGTTCCTTAAGCAGATCGGTGAGCCACACACTTTCATCATATTCCCGATCGCAACCGACAAAGCAACGAGCCCGTGGCTCAATGGTAGAGCGTTCGACTCAAATACCAAAGGTCGCGGGTTCGAATCCCAGGTGTTCCACACTTGGGATTGGGTATGACTGGCTGATGACGGCTAATAAGCCAGAAATGGCCATTCCGGTCTCCCTTGTCTTTGTCGGTTCCAAATTATCAACATATGCTACACGTCGCTATGCGACTGCCTGTGAGTACTCTAGTCTGAGTTCCAGGGCACAACGGAACATAAATGTTCCTTAAGCAGATCGGTGAGCCACACACTTTCATCATATTCCCGATCGCAACCGACAAAGCAACGAGCCCGTGGCTCAATGGTAGAGCGTTCGACTCAAATACCAAAGGTCGCGGGTTCGAATCCCAGGTGTTCCACACTTGGGATTGGGTATGACTGGCTGATGACGGCTAATAAGCCAGAAATGGCCATTCCGGTCTCCCTTGTCTTTGTCGGTTCCAAATTATCATATATATATATATATATATATATATATATATATCAGAGGAGACAACAGAGTTTGGGGGAAACTTAAAACATAAATGTTTCGGGCTTACTTGCCTCATTCAGCCAAGCATATTCTTGACCACCAGCTGGGACCGGGAACACAAGCATGCACCCACACAGATGCTGCAGATGGTCCACTACTGGGTTTAGCAGATGATTCATAAGCACTTCCTCGAACCAAATCATCTGTGCCTTGCCACCTAACATTCTCTGTCGCTGCAGATCGGGTTGTTATTCACTTAGAAATGGGCTAATACCGATCCAATTGTCTTTCCAAAGCAAACAATCTTTGTATGGGTGGCAAAGGTCATGAATAGGCAACCACTTACCTGGCTGAAGTCAGCCAAGCTGTAAGAGCAGAGAGGGGTGACGGAGTTTGGGGGTAACTTGATACAGAACTGTTTCGGGCTTATTTGCCTTCAATCAGCCAAGCATAACCCTGACCACTAGCTGGGACCGGAAACACAAACATGCACACACAAACGTGGTGCAGGTGGTTCACCACTACGTAATTTTTGCAGTTATCAAAACTGAGTATTTTAACGGTCACTGTCAAGAGGACCTGCGCAAAGACGGCTTCACATACTAAACAGCCAACATAAAAGTCTTGCTTTACTCGATTGGCATCACGCAGGCTACCGTTGATTGAGACAAATTAATCAAAAAGTTATTCTAGGCTAACAAAATGCGATGAATACATCTTTATTAATGAATAGGCTGTCTACTACTAGTTGCAAAGTTGGCTGTGCGATGGGATGACGAATTATCGCAAGTTGCTGTCTACACTCACTAAACGGGCCAATAGCTAAACGTTGCAGCCTTCAAGATAATCACCCACCCCCGAAACAAGATGAGCTGAAAATTGATTGAAGCCTGGACCATGGATGGGCACTCTATCAATTGATTTATCGATTTGGCACCGGCGTACAAAGCCCTGCGTAGTCACTTCCAGACTTGCGTTAGACATTATTTATTAGTTCATACCCACTATAACTGTCGCCTGTTTTTTTTTGCTGCTGTTATCTCTAACGATGGACTCCTACAGGAGTTTGAAAACACCGAATAATAAAAATTTGGTCTGATGCTTTAGCAGACTTCTCTTTTGCTCACACAATCTCCTGAGATTCGAACCTTCGAATTCATTCGTGACTAATATTTGCATTAGATACAAATTCACGTCTCAACTGAACATTTTTGCCTTAAAAACTTTTTCTTTAAATTGTGTTTTCACTGGGCAAAAAAGATAGAACTGTCTCGTACTGTCAAAAAAATTTAATTGCGCTTTTAGCCAAGCTGCGTTTTATTCTCTCTCTTGGAACGTTTTCACGCAGAGTAAAATGAGCCATTCCCTCATCGTCTTCTGCTTTTCATATAACTTACTTTACGGTGGTTTCAACCGGACAATTTACTTTGCATGCTTTGTTGAATTTCCCGTGAAGAGTCCTCCATCAACTCTAATTTAGTATCCTTCAAGCTCATGAAGTGGACAACTTTTGAAAATTTGTATGCTCTCTAGGGGTGACGTGTTAAGTGAATCTCAAGTAATTTGGCTCTGCAGTTCATAATCCCCGTTCGCTCTCGATTTTCCTACGAATTCTGTAAGTGCATTGACGTACAGCGAGAACATATGGAAATAATTATTCCTAATCTGCTTTGATGAGGTTTACTTAATAGTTCTTTAGTATCTGTAAGCCAGCCTTTGCCCTCTAGCTCCTAAAAACACGTTCCATGTGTCCATGTTTCGTTCGTTTTTAGGCTGGCGTCTAAAACCATGGATAATTCTCTCTAACAGTTATTTAATTGTTCCGTGCGGGAAAACTTACGGCTGCTCCAGGCAACCAGTCTCGTTTCTAGGCTAAGAACGAAACAACTATTCTGCTTGAGGTCATTAATTTCAATTAAGCCTTTTATACTGCTGCGTATACCCTACATGCTCCCAAGGATCCGGCTTAGAGACGCCTTTAAAGCGATCGTGCGCTCTTTTTGAGTCGTCCTCGCATATACAGGTGACAACGGAGAACTTGTGACCGAAGTGTGAAATAATCAGAATAAGTCCATACGTCCTCAGGGCAAAAATCTAACATCCTATTGCAGGCGGGCAAAAAAAACGAATTGGTTTATGACTCTATTAGGATTCTCACTGAGGGCTATATATCCACACAAACTTATCCAGTTGCTTAACTTTATCGGATTTGATCACTGTGCCAGAGCATATATTTTCAAAAGTTCGTTTTATTTAGTGGCGAAAGTGTTGTTTTCCAAGCAGTTACATGGTAGAAAGTCTGGAAGCATCCTTCTGGGCAGCCTAGCCGCCCCTAGGCGTGGAACCACACCCCCTATGTTCGGCATTTGTTATGGGAGCGCAACCCGAATAACGCCTGCCGTGCCCTGATGTGGCCCCCGTGTTGGTCCAACGCATCTAGCACGTGGCCCGTCTCGAGGGTACACACACGACAGTTCGACCGCCGTAGTCCGACGATTTCCACCGTTTGCTCCACAGAAGGATGGTGTAGGGACGGTGAATTGCACGCGGATTTGTTTTAAGTTATAGTAGCCTTGCGCTGCAGCTACCGCACTCTCTCCTCCTCCCCAACCTGAAACCAGTGTCATGACAGAGTCAAGAAGACCCGAGGTGGGAGAAGACGCAGGTGGCTGGCGTGGCCGGAGCCCCCTATGGACGAGCCACCAAATATGGCTCGGATCCCACGGAGTGGGAGTGCCATAAAGGCCACATTAAGAAGGAGCCGTTGCAGCCTGCCTCTCAGTCCACCAGTCTGCCACTCCACACAACACACATTGGACTGAATGCGAGGTTTTCATGCAATTATCAGTTGGTAACCTTCCAACCCACGGCGCTTATCGCCCCATGATATTCTCAAGCTAAGATCACACATGCAACTGAGGAACAACATGGAGAAGGAGCCAAGGATCATGCTTGCCTCTGAAACAGTTATGCAGATTGAAAGCATGTTTTTGTGGTGTTGCGTGTGATCATGTCAGGTGCGGAGGCTGAGGAGGAGAGATTTAGTGTTGCAGTATAGCCGGCGGTGTCCAAGGGCAGGGTTTTATGGAGGCGCATGTGACCTAACAGGCCCATGCGGTGTGTGAATGTGCGTGGGCAGTGCGGATAGATGAGTCGGGTAAAGTGGGTGTATTTTGGTGGTCTTGACACTGGTTCACCAGTTTCTGTGTGATGAGTTCGTAAGTGACCGACCAGGCCGATGCGTGATGTGCACGTGTATTGACAATTAGAACAAGATAGGTCGGGAGATGCTGAGTCTGCGGGGATCTTTCCTGTTACCGGTAGTCAAGCTCATGGGAGGAATATGGGATGTGTTGATGGGTGTGTAAGATGTGCTGGCGTCGCGGTGGATTCCGCTTTCATGTATGCGCATATGACCGAGCAAACCCATGCGGTGAGTGAATGCGTGGGGACGATGAGGGCAAAGGAGGCGACGGTCTCTGCTCTATGTTGATGCTCCAGGCCCATGCGATGACTGAATGCGCAGGGGCAGTAGAAGCGTCGGTCTCTGCTGTGTGTTGATACTCCAGGCATCAGTTCGCTAGCCTCTGCGTGATGGATTCGCAAGTAACCGACTAGGCTGATGTGTGAAATGAAGGTGCGATCGCAATGTGGACAGGTTAGTACCAAGTTCTCATCGCTGGTACTGGAGGCGGTGATTGTGGTGGTGGCGGGGGAAGTAGGAGGTGGCAGGTAGTCGGAGGTGGTGGCTACTGAGGTGGTGGTGTTCGTTGCCATGATCGGCGCAGGGGGTGGAGCAGGGAGGATGCTGTCCGTGATCGTGGGTGGCGGGGCATCGGTGAAGTTGTTATCAGTGGTTTGGGTGGTCGGGGTCATGGGGTCTGAGGCAGGTGTGGCAGAGGTTAATTTTATGTGATTGTTGTTGCATTGAGTTCGACGATGTCCAACCAGGCCGATTCACGCGCGGAATGTGTGTTGAGAGCGTGGGCACGTTGGCAGGGCTTGGACATTGGCGGTGTTGATCCGCGGTGCTTGTAACTTACGAGCTGCCCTTTTGGCCATAGCAGAGGTGATCCGGTTGGCCTCATAGATTGCTGAACCAGTCTTCACGGATCTTCTCCATGTCGGTATATCCTGGGTGAGGTCATCCCAGATCGCCGGGTTGATTTGCAATTGCTTCAGAGATTTCTTCAAAGTGTCCTTGAAGTGTCGTTTTTGAACTCCCTGTCGGCGAGCACCCGTAGCGACAGCTCCGTAGAAAAGTCGTTTGGGTAGTCGCTCGTCATCCATTCTTACCAGGTGGCCGCTCCATCGCAGTTTCACTTGCCTCAGCATACCGAGGATGCTGAGGATTCCAGTCCGCTCCAGGACTTCCGTGTCCGGGATCTTGTCTTGCCATCTTAGCTTCAGTATTCAGCGGACGCAGCTGAGATGGAAATGATTCAGCTTCCTGGCTTACTTCGAGTAGACCGTTCAGGTCTCCGCTTTGTAAAGGAGTGTCGTCAAGACGATGGACTTGTGCATCTTCAGTTTGGTGTTCAGGTGAATACCATGGCGATTCCACATGGAGGTCTGCAGCCGGTCGAAGGCCTGACTAGCTTTGGAGATCCGTTGAGCAACCTCGTCATTGATTCTCGTTTTGCGTGTCAGTGCGCTTCCCAGATAAGTAATTTTTTTCGCATTTTTGAGATGAGCGCCGTAGACATTGATTCGCGGAGCATTGTATTCTGCGCTGGGTGGCGGCTGTTGCATGCCAACCGTTTTGGCTGTACTGATTGTTAATACAAAATTGCCGCAGCCTGCGGCGAAGAGGTCCATGCTATTTTGCATGTCCTCCTCCATCACGGTGTTAAGAGCGCTGTCATCCGCGAAGAGCAAGTCATAAACTGTAGTCGTAGACACGCGCGTTGGAGCCTGCATACGCCGACTGTTGAGAAGGTGCCCGTCAGTTCTGTAGGCGATGCGGATACCAGGCTGCTCATCACGGTAGGCGTCCACCAGCATAGCCGAGAACATGAGACTGAACAGGGTGGGAGCAAATACGCAGCCCTGCTTCACTCCGTTGGTCACTGCGAATGCTTCGGATACTGTCCCGTTGTCAGTGACGCGCGCCGTCATCTCGCCATGAAGCTGACGCACCATGTGCGTGAACCGCTCAGGACAACCAAATTTCTGCATGACTTTCCACAGTCCGTCACGATTCACCGTGTCAAAGGCTTTCGTTAGATCCACGAAGGTAGTGTATAGGTGAGTTCGCATCTCCTGGCATTTTGGATTTCTCTCTCAGGTCTTCCAGTTTGTGGGTTATTTGGTTGCTGAAATCAAAACAGTGAGCAGGCAAATTTAACAAAAGTGTATTTTACTTACCTGGCGGTCACTTCCCTTGGCGCCTTCGTAGGGGGTTCACATCTAAGCCTCATCTGGGAGATGTCGAAGCGGTGATCTGTCCAACCATCAACATCGTGGAACACCTTGATTACTAGCAAATCCTATCGATCTCACTTCCGGACAAGAACATAGTCCAGCAGCTGCCAGCGCCGCGACCAAGGGTGCATCCATATGGCCTTCTCCCGCATCGGAAGGCAGAAGAAGGCGTTGGTCAGCAGGAGACGGTGTTCCGCACACGTTCGCAGAAGAAGGAGTTCGTTATCGGTACAGCTACCGAGACTGTGGGGACCCAGCACTCCCTGTCAGGCAACGTGGTCCGTCCCGACGCGGGCGTTGATGTCACCAAGGACAATTAACTTGTCCGCCTTCGGCACAGTCGCCATCAGGGTGTGCAGGACCTAGTAGAATTTGTCCTTCGCCGCATCAGAGCTCGTCATAAGGGGAGTGTAGGCGTTGATGATTGCGACGAAATTCTCTCCCCGAAGATGCAGGCGGAGGCGCATCAGACGATCATTGCTACCCTGCAAAGATAGGGCAGACGTCCCACGATGTCGTTCTGGATGGCAAAGGCAACACCAGCGTCGCGTCGCTCTGCCTTTAGCTGGCCGCTCCAGAAGAAGGTGTAGCCGACACCCACCTCCTCCAGCTGACCCTGCTTAGAGAATCGGGTCTCGCTGAGAGCAGCAATATCCACCTTGTAGCTCACAAGTTCCCGTGCGACTAGCGCCGTCTTCCGTTCCGTCTGGTTTCTCCTAGGATTGTCTAAAAGGGACGAACATTCCCGGCTGCTAGTGTAAGCGGACTCACCCGTGCAGCCCGGAGGGTATGGCGCGGGGATGGGGACGGGGTATTGTTGTTTGTCAGAGTTTTACGATCGTGTATTTTGCGATCTGCGAGCCGCAACCCGTTGCAGCTGACATGATACCCAGCGTGTGTTTAGGGCACCTTTTCTAGCCCCTTCCTCCGTGAGGATGCAAGCAGTGCTGTCCCTAAATAGGGCTGCTAGAACATCCCAGGCTGCTGCCGAACTCCACTATGTGTCACGGTTTTGGTTAAGGGAGAAAGTGACCCGGGTTAGTCTGGGCCACCTACGGGGTTGTTGTCGCACCCACCGTAGAACTTTTTGAGAGGGGGGAGGTGGGAAGTTCAGGAGTCAGACATACCGGTTGTGGATGCACACACAGAGCACTGGAGACCCGCACCTGATTCAGCCCGCCGGTCGTGATGGTTGCCCGGAGTGTGGCCGTGTGTCTGGTAAGTGCAGGCAGACTGCCTAGCACTGACAGCCACCTGCGACGAAGCCGCGCATTAGATGAGTGACCGGCTCGGCCTGTAGACTGGCACCTGGGGGAGGGAAGTGCGAGTGATGTCGACTCTGTGGACTGTAACGGTGGATGGGCACTCAACAATTGCGTTATAGAACATAATTGTTCCGATGGTACCCTGAGGCTCACTCTAGAGTCACGACAGCAGCCACAAAGCGGTTAGAACTGCAGGTTAAATGAAATTATCGCTTCAGACAAGGAAGATTGGAAGGTCCGTTCTGACCTATTAGCCGGCCTACCTAGCATTAGGAGTGTACCCCTAAAGCCGTTAGGCAGCTAAGTATATAGGCAGAATAACATGACCGACAAAGACAAGGGAGACTGGAATGGCCATTTCTGGCTTATTAGCCGTCATCAGCCAGCCAAACCCAACCCCAAGCGCTGTGGACCCCAAGCCTCGAACTCGTGACCTTGTTGGACAGACGTCTAACGCTCTACCCCATGTGCCACGACCTCGTTGACTTGCCGGTTCCGATCGGAAATATTAACAATGGTAGTGGGGCGCTCACCGATCGGTTACAGGACTCACTCGTCCCGTTGTGTCTTATGGCTAACTCTCAAGTCCCACCAGCAAACGTAAGGAAGCTAAGTATATAGGCAGAATAACATGACCGACAAAGACAAGGGAGACTGGAATGGCCATTTCTGGCTTATTAGCCGTCATCAGCCAGCCATACCCAACCCCAGGAGCTGCGGCGCCCGAGCCTCGAACTCGCGACTTTGTTGGGCAGAAGTCCAACGCTCTACCCACTGCGCCACGAGCTCGTTTTCTTGCCGGTTTCGATCGGGAATATTAACAATGGTAGTGGGGCGCTCACCGATCGGTTACATATATATACTTAGCTGTCTTACGGCTGCTGGCGGGGCTTGAGAGTTAGCCCCAAGGCACAACGGGACGACTGAGTCCTGTACCCGATCGTTGAGCGCCCCAATACCATTTATATATATATATATATATATATATATATATATATATATATATGGCAAAGACATTATACCGTACTTCCGACATAGGTACTAGCTAAAAGCCCAGACACATGTTTTGCCGATGTTTCTGCTGCTGCGTGACACAGCAACGAGGGGTTCGGCTCCTCAGTGGGTCCCCAGCGTTCTCTATGCGGTTTCTGGTATATGGACTCAGAGAATAATCGGGGAAATAATTTCTGAAATTATTAAGTGCAGGACATGGAGTCAGGTGATTCGGACATGACTTTTAGGGTCAGACCCGAAATTTCAATGAACATTTGGGTCGAAGACAATCAACCACTGTGGAATAACCACGTAATGCCCATTCTACAAACAAGTAGTACTACAAGTAGTATGAATCTTATATGGCAAAGACATTATACCGTACTTCCAACATATATATATATATATATATATATATATATATATTTCGGATCTGACCCTAAAAAGTCATGTCCGAATCACCTGACTCCATTTCCTGCACTTAATAATTTCAGAAATTATTTACCCGATTATTCTCTGGAGTCCATATACCAGAAACCGCATAGAGAACGCTGGGGGACCCACTGAGGAGCCGAACCCCTCGTTGCTGTGTCACACAGCAGCAGAAACATCGGCGAAACACGTGTCTGGGCTTTTAGCTAGTATCTATGTCGGAAGTACGGTATAACGTCTTTGTCATATACGATTCATACTACTTGTAGTAGTACTTGTTTGTAGAATGGGCATTACGTGGTTATTCCACAGTGGTTGATTGTCTTTGACCCAAATGTTCATTGAAATTTCGGATGTGACCCTTAAAAGTCATGTCCGAATCACCTGACTCCATGTCCTGCACTTAATAATTTCAGAAATTATTTACCCGATTATTCTCTGGAGTCCATATACCAGAAACCGCATAGAGAACGCTGGGGGACCCACTGAGGAGCCGAACCCCTCGTTGCTGTGTCCCACAGCAATAGAAACATCGGCGAAACACGTGTCTGGGCTTTTAGCTAGTATCAATGTCGGAAGTACGGTATAACGTCTTTGCCATATAAGATTCATACTACTTGTAGTAGTACTTGTTTGTAGAATGGGCATTACGTGGTTATTCCACAGTGGTTGATTGTCTTCGACCCAAATGTTCATTGAAATTTCGGGATCTGACCCTAAAAAGTCATGTCCGAATCACCTGACTCCATGTCCTGCACTTAATAATTTCAGAAATTATTTACCCGATTATTCTCTGGAGTCCATATACCAGAAACCGCATAGAGAACGCTGGGGACCCACTGAGGAGCCGAACCCCTCGTTGCTGTGTCACACAGCAGCAGAAACATCGGCGAAACACGTGTCTGGGCTTTTAGCTAGTATCTATGTCGGAAGTACGGTATAACGTCTTTGCCATATAAGATTCATACTACTTGTAGTACTACTTGTTTGTAGAATGGGCATTACGTGGTTATTCCACAGTGGTTGATTGTCTTCGACCCAAATGTTCATTGAAATTTCGGATCTGACCCTAAAAAAAGTCATGTCCGAATCACCTGACTCCATGTCCTGCACTTAATAATTTCAGAAATTATTTACCCGATTATTCTCTGGAGTCCATATACCAGAAACCGCATAGAGAACGCTGGGGGACCCACTGAGGAGCCGAACCCCTCGTTGCTGTGTCACACAGCAGCAGAAACATCGGCGAAACACGTGTCTGGGCTTTTAGCTAGTATCTATGTCGGAAGTACGGTATAACGTCTTTGTCATATACGATTCATACTACTTGTAGTACTACTTGTTTGTAGAATGGGCATTACGTGGTTATTCCACAGTGGTTGATTGTCTTCGACCCAAATGTTCATTGAAATTTCGGATCTGACCCTAAAAAAAGTCATGTCCGAATCACCTGACTCCATGTCCTGCACTTAGTAATTTCAGAAATTATTTACCCAAATATTCTTTGGAGTCCATATACCAGAAACCGCATTGAGAACGCTGGGGGACCCACTGAGGAGCCGAACCCCTCGTTGCTGTGTCACACAGCAGCAGAAACATCGGCGAAACACGTGTCTGGGCTTTTAGCTAGTATCTATGTCGGAAGTACGGTATAACGTCTTTGTCATATATATATATATATATATATATATATATATATATATATATATATATATATATATATATATAAATATCGAATGTTCGAGAATATGCGAGGCCCAGGTAATTGTATTGAAGAAGACGGGAAGGCGTTCTCTGGGACCAGAATTTTATTCATCCGACGTCGGATGAATAAAATTCTGGTCCCAGAGAACGCCTTCCCGTCTTCTTCAATATATATATATATTAATATATGTCGTAGAGCCTGCCAGTTTATCAATGAGGCCTCTATTTACTCCATAAAGAGCAAATCAGTAGGTAGCAGTTTGCGAAAACCTTTTGTGGATATATCGAGTCTGGCCTTTTTTCTTTCATATACCTGTAAATTCTGAATCCTATCGAAGAACATTCTCATACATCTTCGTTCATGGGCTACCAGACGGTTTTGAGCTGTTTCATGCATTTTCGTTAACCATTGTCACAATTTCACGTCACCTGACAACCATATAAATTAAGGGTGGTTTGGCTCATTTTTCGTTAAAAGTTTACGCCTTAAATGGTAGTTTTTACGTTTAGGTGACTTGTGGACTTCTAAGCCTACGAGACATATTCAAAACCAGTTATTGGGAGGATAAATGGCATCACTTAATGAAAAAACGACTAATGCGAAGGTATTTATTTAATTTTGTTTTTCTAATTTTTTTAAGAATGCAAAAAAGTACTGTTTGTTAAATAGATATTTTTCAGTTCACTTCCGCACTACGTGAAAAACGGCAAAATAAATAAGCCACTATCTGCAAGACCGTACGGATTTTTGTGCTGGAATTATTTAGTCAATAAAAAGAGGACTTGATGGCACAAAATCTGTTCCTACTAATAAATATGCGCTGGAAGCGTGGAGGACAGGAACGGGAATTTCGTGATTTCGAAGTCCTGATATTGCCATCAATATATCAGGTATGTGACAAAACCAGTTGCTTGAAGAACTCAATGGTTGGCATAGACGTGCAGTCGTCTTGCAAGAAACTTATCACTATTGTTTTGTGGCGCAGATTTGCATCTGAAAGGCAAGTTTGGGTTTATATGTGTGTTATCTTTTGCTCAATCCCTCGATGATGAGAGACTAATTTCATTCTTCACATACGAGTAACTGTGACCAGTGAGCAGATGAGTTGACTTCCAGTTGGCTGGCATCACCAATTTACCGTGACTATAACTAACACTGCATGCTATGGTTTTATTTTTCTCAGCTTCAGATTTTAGAAAGAGTAATTGTCGACAGCTGGATGACAAGAACAAAATTCCCTGTAACATCTTTCCATGTACAGAAAAAGACATAACAGATAAATAAGAAACAGTCGAGAAAATTGGATTATTTCGTAGAACATTTTATATGGTTAAGATCGGAACGGACAACTGAAGAAATTTGTGAGTAGAAATAAATCGTCTTATAGTATGTTACTATTCACCAGCACTATTGCATATATACTTCATAAATGCGATCACCTTGAAAGCAGGATAGAAAAGTAGCTAACGCTTCATAGATTCCAGCACATCCTAAAAATTTCCAAGCAATGTGTGTCGCACAAGGCTTCGAGCCAAGGTGACATCGTAACGGATTCTAATAACTGTGGAATACTTTCATCCCAACTGAGTTCATGGCCAGAAGGTGACGCATCTGATCAAAGGTTAACCAAAATTCTGAAATGTGCTTTCGATTGGAGAGGTTTACCTAAGTGGGAGTGCACCTTGCACCTCTTCTCTCCATCACTCCAGGATGCCCCCTTCTTTCCGACGGACTGAAAAATTTGCATTCGCTCGAAACTGGTTTCTTAGTCTGAATGCTTGTTTTTCCAGTAATTTCCCATATCCTTATAGTTTGTAATATTTTTTTCTAGAAAATATAAACTAAAATAGGACTTCTTACATCCATTTGATAGCTGGATGTACATGATATAACGTGACTCTGCTGTGCCTAGTCAGAAAGCTTTATGTCCTGTGATAAGTTTTCCATCCTGCTATCAACATAGGACTTATCATGTTCATTTGATAGCAGGGTGGAGAACTTATCATAGGACATAAAGCTTTCTGACTAAGCACAGCAGGGTCATGTCATGACCTGAAATTATTCGCAAAACCCATTAACATCATTGTGGAAAACGAAGCACAGACAGTGCTTCTTTTAATAAAAATCTTCTTATGAAGTTTGTGCAAAGTAGCGCTTTCACAGCCAGACTCCAATCAGAGAGAAAGACTTCAAATGAAGGAACTGAGGATGAACTTGAGAAGGAGTTTAGTCAGAGAAGACAACGAGCTGAAAATCAAAGACAGGCATGCAATCCAAATCACGGAATCAGTTGTGAAGACGAAACCTGGCACAAGGCACACTGGAGGAAAACAAAATTTTCCGCAATAACCAGCATGGTTTTCATCGAAGACGCTCTTGCCTCTGGAGCATACTTTAGCCTGGGAGAAACGGGCGAAAGCCAGAGACAGAGGCAATTCAATGGAGGCTGTATTGTTTGACTTCATGTGAATCCCTGATAGCTGACCACCATGACGTCCCTTAGGAAGCACCTAGGAATTAGGAATTCGAAGGAGAATGTTTCAACGGATCGAACGTTTCCTATCCTAGAGAGTTTTTCTTGGCAATTCTACCTCAAAATGGGTAAAGGTTGAAAGTGGCCTTCCAAAGGGTTCTGGTTTAGGCCCACCACTCTTCCTAATTGACATGAATGACTGCATCAGTGAACTGGACTCTGAAGCTTTCATTTGCTCCAACGGTATAAAAAATATGGATGTAAGTCAATTGTGCTAAGCACGCCACAAGGTTGCAATCGAACACTGACAAAATCAGTGTTTGGTCGAGCCGGTGGCTTCAAAAGTTTTAACGTATCCAAGTCTGTAGTCCTAAAGCTTAATGTTGGTCAAAAAGTATTTGCAAAGCGCTAGTATTGTATTTCTTTAAAAGACGTGGAACTACATAAATATCTGGACATTTCAACGACCACAAATTCAGTACCGTCAGAACCCTGTAAAAAGGCGGTCCAAGAGGCAACTAATGCGTTGCACTGTATTAGTCTGCATTTATACTATTTCCATTTGAACTCTTCGGGTAAATTCTCGGCGTCTTCCTGAGACTACATTTGGATTACAGAATGTCAGCCTGGACAACGTGGATGGGGAAAAATTCTGCCCTACTCGACTTACTAGTACGAAGGGCAACCAAATGGTCAATTACATTAAAAAGATAGAATAAGGAATAGGTCAAAGGCACTTACATTAATTCCCCTATCCTACAGGCGCTGAAGTTGTAGTCTGCTCTGGATCATCCGTGCCCATGGTTACCCGCTGAGTGTGGAGGACTTATTCCGGTTTGCATGGAAAAAGCAAGCATGCAGTATTCCATACGAGATCAGAAGCTAATGCAGGTGACTGAACCTCATGATGTTTTTTAAACCACTATTATTATTATTATTATTACCACTACTACTAATTATACTACTACTAACGCTACTACTACGTCTAATACTAATACTACTACTACTACTTCTACTACTACTACTACTTCGGCATAACCATGGAAGTTGCCACCAAACGAGACGGTGTTGACTAACACAACTTTTGCTTCTAAGAGAAAACTTTTAATAAATGTGCTCTTTCTCCACACGGCCCCTTGGAGTCATGTCCCTTAACCACTTTTTAATCCACGCTTCTTTGCATTGAGCAACAAAGGTTGTTTTAAAGAACGTTGTATTTTGAGTCGGACACATTCCACCTGTTGGTAAGTTTATAATGACTTTAGCTTCGCAAAAGTTACTGTACACTAATCAGGTCATCAAGGTCGTTGTCAAATTTTCAATACACATACGTATACAGTATGTAAATCAGGTCTTACTTACAGCTTGTGCTTAAAGAAATGGTGCATTTTTTCTAAAGATTGCCATCATGGGATTTTTAAAGCCGTGAAAGTTACCTTTCACACAAAATCTTCACTGTCCGTTTGTAAACGTTTCCTATGTGGTATACAACCTGGTCCATGACAATTTCAGAATTTTGTGAAAACTCTATGGTACGTTCTTCATAGTATGAAACGATATGTAATTTTCATTACCTGGCAAAAATACCGCTTATAATTTGGAAGTCCCGAACACAAGTGCAACTGCAAGTTTGGTTCAAAATTATCCCGAAATTGAAAAGCTTTTTTAAAACTAAAAACTACATTTGATTGGTATATCAGTTTTGAAAAAGATGCACTTAATTACTACATGAATATAAGAACGGGTGTCTTGGCTCATGTTTTTAAGAAAAAAAATAGCGTAATTAAGATGAAAATCGGAAAGCAATGGAATAAATTAGGCAGCTTTAGTGACCACTTTATGGCATGTGTTATCTTAGAAGGTGGTCTGAATGAAGCACATTCAAAGATGGCATCCTGACCTTATTGTAATATCGTCGGATAATGCATTCAAGTAATCAATTTTACAGTCCTTCTCAGGTAATCCTTTCTAATCGCAAATACATTTCAGATTATCGGATCACACTTCCTAAGATAGATTATTAACTGTAATGTGGCAATATGTTTGCTAACGTATATCTTTCGGTAAAAAAATCGACAATTTGGCGATTTACCCATTCTGCACAGGCGGAGGAAGACCTTCTAACGTTCTGTGAAGTTCCTTTGAAATTCCCTCGTAAACTCTTCTATAATATCGTAATAATAAGAATCAAGGCCAGCAGCTTTAAGGGAACTTAAACAGGTAAACTTGTAAATCAGATTACGTCGGTAGTTCAGCAACATTATTAGTAAGATTTTAAAATTCCTAGTATTCCTCGGGCATTAAAATTATAAACAAACAGGATACATACAAAAAGTTAAAACTATCGCCTGTGGTTCTGCACAGCCGAGAAATAAATGCTTAAAGGTGTGCATACTCCACAGGATGACATGAAATAGCACATATATAAACGCTGTGTCTTCTACCAAACAAGAAATTTTTCACCACTAAAGTCGTGAATTTTGAGCTACTATTTCTCCGACATCCTTAATAGGAACTTGCTTATGCATTAAAACTCTCGATAAATATAATTTCTATAACCCCTTAAACAGGACACAGTAATAGCTGTGTGCCATTAAAGTTATAAAAATGGCCCTGTGCATTATTCCAAAAAGAGTACATACCGTGTTCTAACTCTAACTCTAGTCCTAACATAAACCTATACCGTAGTCCTCATCTTTGTTCTGACCCCACTCTAATACAGTTGGCGCTTACCATAGCTTTAGCTCAAAACTTCACCCCAAATTTAACCCTCACCTTAAGCCTATTTCTAATTTATCAGGAATTTGGCACAAGCTATATATATATATATATATTAGAATTCGGCAGATGTAATTAAAATGCACTTTGTAGGTAAGGGATCTCCGATTGATAAATATTCCGGGAATAGCTTTGGAGCTGCGACCAGAATAGCCGTTTTGGTGTTAGTTTTGTTTGCAATTAGCCATACGACAGACCGGAACGACGTGAGACGTTTCTATTCCGTCCCGCAATCAGGAGAGATCACTGGATGCCACTCTCATAAGCTTTTTTATTGTGTCTCAATCAAGAGATAATAAATATGGTCATGCTTTAGAAATACTGCGTATTTAAAATGGCGTAGCAACGTTTAGAAGACTGCTGTTGGTAAGACTACCCATGCCCAAAACTAAACCCATAATAAAAGAATCGTCACTTTTTTGGCAAGATGTCTCGGGTTATTATGAATATACCTAAATCCCCTCAAATTGGAGCCTCATTGTTGTCCTGCACGCCATCACTTTCGCATCATCAAAAAACCAACTCAACAAGCAATAA
This sequence comes from Schistocephalus solidus, assembly GCA_017591395.1. Lineage (NCBI taxonomy): Eukaryota > Metazoa > Platyhelminthes > Cestoda > Diphyllobothriidea > Diphyllobothriidae > Schistocephalus > Schistocephalus solidus. Next base: position 69,333 of record WEDG01001008.1, read on the forward strand.
GTATAAATAATTAATAGGTCTCTTAAGGTTTTTGCTTGGAGCACGGACAGTCGTATACAATGCCGCCAGAAGTCAGTGACAGCAATTCTCAACCACTACTGGTTTAGTTTTCGTGTGCTGAAAACTTGAGCAATATTGTGTCACATACCAACAGTTGACAGTTTACGACTTTACAGATTTCTGAATCTTTCGGCGCATTTACCTGGACAGAATCACTGTCGCTGCCCTAAACTAAAGCCAAACATAACAATGAATACTCATTGATCAGGACATTTTTGCTCATATGAATGCAAAAGCGTGCGTAACTTAACTGAAACGGGAAGCACAGCTAGGTATATTGCACATGATATTATGACATGTTACCTGCTTACAACAAAGCGCTGCTTAATAACAAGGCATGCAAACTGCAAAATTTTATTACCTAACTGAGACTTTTTTCCGGAGTTAATTGAGACTTTTAACCAGTTCCAGTTTTCCCCAGTCTTACTTGTTTGAATTTGAGTCTGTCAAGCGGAGGCCACCTTTAGCTGGCTGCTAGATATTGTGAGGACTAAGATGCTGGTAAAACTGACACAGGACATTCCAGCATCAGTACGGGCTGGTCTTTCTCCCTATGTTTACATTTCCGGTGCTCTTTAACACCTAGGGTGGAATACTAAAAAGATTGCAGTTGAGACGTAGACTGGATTGATGGAGCAAGAGTGATATTTGTCCGTCGTTCCCGATTCATGTCAAAACCAACGCCAGAACCATAATTGCATAGCTATCTTGGATGTACCGTGAACCAATATATGGATATTTGGGTTAGTAACTCGCTGCGTAATCAACACTCAACAGGTTCTGCTGAAATACAAGGAATAAGTTCACATGGTTTGACTAACCACCAGAAACGTCTTTTTGTTTGCATTGGTAGAGCTCTTATTAGGCTAGTGTGCAGGAACATGGTAAAGGAAGGACTTATTCTAAGAAAGGTCAACCAGGGTGTAAGAGGTAAGTGTCAGCACTCATATCATCGTCACAGGCGTACATGTATTGTAGAAATTTAATAGAATAAAATCAGTACAAAATACCACTGCAACTAACAGCCTTAACAAACTCGGAATAAATTATGAGTGCGCGAAGGTTTGGAAATGATAACCAAAACATATGCTAGCCCACCCTCCCTTCCATGCAAATTTTTAAATAATGATTTATGTTAACACAAAGAAGTATATCTGAGTTTTTAAAGTAAAAGACGTTTGCGTGTGACAGCCTTCGTCACCATTTCCCAAGCAAGCAAAGTGACGTTTATATTTTAGACTTGAAGAATGCATCATATATCATCGGGACACCATCAAAACTACGAAACACTTGCATTTGAGGTAATAAGTGGAATCGGCCCGCAACCAGATGGCCGAAACCTAAACTATACGTCTGACTGAGCAATTAATGAATTTATTAAAAATAGCTACATGTTGATCTGTGACTATATTGCAACTAAACACGGTACTACGCAAGCTGAATGAGTGCGTTCTTTTGGATCTGTGAACTGTGGCACTGTGCGCACGATGTTCATTTAGTTTAGCACAGACAGTCTGACCAGTTAAGCCATCAAATTGGACATTAACAACCCCGAAAACGCTAGTTCAAAGTCGCAGTCATTTAACTGTAAGAGGCAAACATTATTGCATTATTTAAAATTCAAGGTATACTGTCGAGTAATTTATTCTACAAAGAAAATATGCATTATTCTTTTAGTTAAAGCTTTCCGAAACATGGCAAACCTGAGGATTCAAGTGTTTTTGGAGAACTTTGTAGAGCAAATCTTTTCCATAAGCAGAATATGCATATGGGCAGCTGCATGTAAAACCCTATTGTGATCTCATTCAAAGTTTTACTGGATGTGATAAAATTGCAACCTCTTCTTCAAGTTGAATGCTTCACGAAATAACAACACTTTTGTCGTTGGAACACCGTGTGTCTTAAGCACGGAACTGTACCCCCATTTTTGGGAAACTTTTAATCTTCATTAGCAGTGGCATACCAAACTCTTTTGAAGTAAACTATGGTATCAAAACGGTCGGCTTGCTTGCCTTTGCTTGTACTACCAAAAGGAATGCGTTGGCTGATCTCAGTTTTATGAATTTCAAAGCCGTTATCCACTACCTTCAACATTGCAAAAATGCACAAAACGGAAAATTCCCATCGTAAATCTTCTCCTTTACCTAAAACAACTTTGCTTCACCCAAATACATAGTCATAAAACCTGAAGCACTTTGTTCATAAACGCTTGTGCAACAGTCATTTTTTGATGAATTACTCTGATTTTTGCAAAAAACAGTAAAATGCTGAGTATTTTGAAGGGCAAACGTGAATACATGCCCAGATCCCTAGCGGCTGGTGTCTCCCTTCTGTTGCGTATGCACAACCAGTGAATCATTTAAGAACCTCTTCGGAACTTAAAATTAGGCCGCAGGTTCCTCCTTTGCATTCCTTGTTGACCATTTTATTTTGCCTTACAAATCCGCAAGTCTATTATACTCAACCTAGATTGGTGCATTCTGCGTAGGATTAGTTCAACGGCCGTTATTCGGATCCAGCAAACCATGCCAGAGAATTTGCAGTTCATTACAACGAATTAATTTTGCCGCAAATTCGTCGAGGATTGTCTATGATGTTGTGTACAGTAAGTCGTGGGCAGTGTGAAACATTTAAGGTGATTTAACTCGTGGCTCCCGGTGGGGCCTCGTAGCTCAGTTGGCCAGGACGTTGGCTGTACTAAAGCCTTCCCCTTGCTGGCTTTGGTTTGAATCCAACCGCGGCCGCTGAGGTTTTCACAAGTGTGTCAAACGAATTATTCCAAACCGCCAAATTGCTCTTCTAACTATTTGTACCTAGCAGTCATCTGGAGGATACAAGATGCACTCCTTAGGAAATCCTGCTTGCGCAGTCAGCTAAAATAATCAGAATTTATGGTTGACATATGCTGAAGAAGCTGGGCTGGGAAATAAACCCAGATGTGATTAAAATCAGTGTACAATTTGGGACTTTTTAGCTCATTTGGTTTAGTGCATTGGGTGAAATAAAGCAAAGGTTTTCACAAGTGTGTCAAACGAATTGTTCCAATCTGCCATAATACTCTGCTAATAAATTGGAATTGGTATTCTGGATACTGGATTCATTGATAAGGATATCATGCATGGGCAGTAAGCTAACTGCATCAGCATTTGTAGTTTCCATACGCTGAAGTAGGCTGGGCTGGTAAATAGACCCAGGAGTGATTAGAATCAGTAATCACGTAAAGGCGTCATAGCGCAGTTGGATAGACCGTTGGTTGTAATAAATCCTTCCCCAATCAGCCAAAAGACTACTAATTTCTTGTACCTGGTAGTCATCAGGAGAATAATAGATTGATAGCTCAGCAACAACTTCTTGGGCACTTCACAAATAATAAGAAATTCCATACGCTGAAGTAGGCTGGGCTGGTAAATTGACCCAGGTGTGATTAAACTCAGTGGTCAATTTGGGGCCTTATAGCTCAGGTGAATAGAGCGTTGGCTGTAATGAAGCCTTCCCCTTGCTGGCTTTGGTTTGAATCCAACCGCGGCCGCTGAGGTTTTCACAAGTGGTTCAAAGGAATTTAAGGTTTCTTTGCGCATCTTGCAAGCCATACCTAGCAACCAAAATCCACACGCCGAAGCACAACTGTGGAGGTAAGGTCATGTTCAAACATCAAGGCAGGAGCATCCTGTTTATATTTGGTTTTCTTTTAACCATACTTATATCATGGACCTACATTATTCAACAAATTAACATACCAAATCCAAAGTGCCCTGTATTTGAAACGCATGGTTGAGTACCGATAGGAAGATGCGATTACTTAAGCTGTCGACTTTCCGCTGTCTTTTGTGGGTCAAAAAGACCACCATAGGTGTCTGCGATGACAAAGTCACTAAATTCGTCAATATAAACTTGCGTTGGGACATTTATTTCGTAGTTGCATATTTTTATGACCATATAGACCCTTTTTTCTTATCTACAAGTCCTCTCTAGTTAACTTTTTAAGATGCTTTGCGTTTGCTCATATCTACATTACTCCTTAACTTGTCACAGTGCACACGACCAAAGTCCAGTCTTCTGTTATCAAAATATGTTTTGCTGGCATTTGAGCATTAATGTTTTTAGATGATTATTATTTTCACGAGGGTCTACTTGCAAGTTTTTAGACATTGGTTACTTTTGCTTCAACATTCACCTCGAAATTGCACTTAACCATGTTTTAATTTACTAACCTAGATATTTTTGCGCAAAACAAAATTTCACTGTCGGAGTCCAATACTAGGGATGCAGAGTTAGTTGAAAAAGTGGAAAACTCGTCTCAGGACGCCTCCCTTGAAAAATATGTCTGCTTCGGAATAAAAGAACTCGTGTTGCACGTACGCTTCACAAGCTGGTGACTGGCTACGCACGCTCTATCATGCGTTTTCCAATGGGATGACTGACATCCAATATCTTGAAGAAACTGTTAAGGTTAACCCTGACTGCACTATTTTTTTTCATGTGAGGTTGAAGTATATCGAACAGAAGTATTTTGCAAACTAGGCTTGCGTGACAGTTTTTTAGGCTAGCTATCATTTTTTTGTCTCTTTTCTCATTTCTTCCCTATGCTTGTGTCGAAAGTTGGAGAATTTTTTAAAGCCTCACTGACCGATCAGCCAGATTAAACACTGCTGACAAAGACTTGGTCATGATAAATAAACAATTTTCCTTTATCCCTCCACTGATTTCGGATGTTTTCCAATGACACTTCGATAGAGGTTTTTGCCAGATTTTAATTATTCATTTGATCAAATTACGACAAAATCGGTGGAATGCGAATCTTTGAAACAAGAGGAAGGCTTTATTAAAGCCACCACTCTAACCACATGAACTACGAGGCAGGTAACTTGACGCAAGTGGGAGTAAACTCACGGCTCTCTGTGAGATCTCGTAGCGCAGGGATTTGGGTCGTTGGCTGTATTAGAACCTTCCTCCCGCTGTAGCGGGTTGGAAAACCACCAAGGCCACCGAGGTTTTCACTATTTGACCAGATTAAGTGGCATTTTACCATTAGCAACTGTCGTATTTGCTGAACCAGTGACTGTATTTGATGAGTGTCTTCGAATGATCAGTTCTTCAACCTTATGGTGTCTCCCCATTCTGTAATAAGTTCTGCTCCACTTAACTAGAATCCCTTTTAGCGCAGTAAAATGGGTTTCGTTTGATCTAAGATGCTTCATGCTGACTTCGAACACATTTATTTCTCTTTTATTGACCTACCTAACGTGGTGCAGTTAATGTCGTTTATTTGAGCTCAGCTATCCTCTCTTAGGCCTGGACAAAAGTGATCATTTGTACTGATATTTGTTCAGTCGAATTTGTCTTTCAATCGTGAAAACGTTTCAGTAGTGCATCCTCATACCTTCTTTCTGATGAGACCTCCTCGTTCTGGTAACTCGCTTTGTTGTCAATTCCAGCCTTTTCTAAAAAAAAAAAAAAAAACTATTCGTAAACTTATCAACCGCATTCGATGTTTACATACCTAATATCCCCTCTGTCCTCGTGCGGTTTCTTCTGGTCCACCAATGAAGGATATTATATTTTTGCATCTTGTTCTTTGCATGTTCTTTTAAACTACCGTGGTCTTTCTTTCCAGTCAATGCCAGAGTCTATGGAATTTTGCGCTGGTTAGCTACCTTACTAATTGAATTTTTGAGGACATTGTTCCCATCCCGTCCAAGCAGTGTGATTTCCGTCCAAACTCCTGTCGTACGTCGGCGTGTCGACTATCAACCATAGCAATCTTGATATGAGTTTTGGCGCGTAATATGGATTAGATTTTAGCCCACGCAGTCATATAGTATGTGAGCTATCGTGCCCCCCTAAACGGGCCACGTGGTAGATGCGTTAGACCAACATGGGGGCCACATTAGGGCACGGCAGGCGTTATTCGGTTTGCGCTCCCATAACAAATGCCGAACATGGAGGTGTGGTGTCACGCCTAGGGGCGGCTAGGACAAAGGGGACCCAGCCGCGCCAGCCACCTGCGTCCTCTCCCGCCTCCGGTCTTCTTGACTCTGTCTTGACACCGGGCTCAGGTGGGGGAGGAGGAGAGAGTGCGGTAGATGCAGCGCAAGTCTACTATCACTTTAAACTAAATCACGCGCAAGTCACCGTCCCTGCTCCACTTTCCCATGGAGCATACGGTGGACATCGTCGGACTACGACGGTCGAACTGTCGAGCTATCTCAGACAAAGTGCCAAAATTTTCGAATGATTTATAATCAGTCGCAAACCGCTACCTACACATGTACGAAAGCTTTAAAATGATAATGAACAGCATTATGTGCATTTAGAACTTAAAGGAAATCGTAAAATTAATATAACTTCATTTGTTAATACGAAATATTTAAAAAGACGGCATATGGCTTTGCGCTAAGTTCAAAGAAAATTAGGTTCAGGAACAGGGTGAAGGTAAGGTTTAAGTTTGAGGTTAAGGTTAGAGTTGGCGTTAGAGTCTTGACTAGGCTAAGGTTTAAGGTTATTATCGTGTTAATTGTAAGGTTTAAGTTTAGGGTAGGGCTATAATTAAGATTACGGTTAAATTTCAATTTGATGTTAGGGTTAGTGTCAGCGTTAAGACACGGGTATATTTAACCTTCCTGAAATTTACCGTAAAGCCACGTATTTTAAGCGGGCGAGGTGATGCCTTTTCCCGTATCCTGTTTACGCGGTCACGCAAGGCATATCTATTCCCAAAATTTCACTAAATCCAAGATGTTTCGAGTTTTAAATAATCTTTCTAGCATATTTAGGCTACCACGAGGTAACTGCGAAGACAGTCCTTTCGTTAAATGTCTCTGCAGTAAACCAACCACTTCGCAACTGGCAAAAACAAATCATCAGATTATCGTGGTAGTTGCTGATGGTGGTTTTTCGTTGGGAAGTCTTGCCATTTGCCTTCTATTATGGCCGTGGTGGATGCTTGAACTTTGACCTACCCGTCGCTGCTGGCTCCCTCAGACCTCCCCGAGGTTGAACGCTGGCGTGGCTCGCGTGACCCTGTCCCCTTTGAGGGTCTCGTAGGTTTAGGCTAGTTAGTGTGCCTGTTGGCCTCCCCCAAGTCAATCAACGGACTGATCAGTCGTTGCTGTTCGCATGACTTTTTTCCGTTTTGCGGGTGCATCGTCGAGGTAGTGTTTGATTTTGGTCGTGTGACCTCTGGCAGCTGCCCCTGCTTTTCGTCGGCTCTCGGTTCCGCGTACTCCACTACACTATTGACCCTGTCCGAACTCCTCCGAGCCTTGCACGAAGTGCCTGGTAGGCGGGATACAGGTCTATAGCTTGGTTGAGTGTGCCAGTCGAGGTGCTAATACTTGATGTTCCAGTAAAATTACTCATATTCCAAACAACCTATTGGGTTTGCTCGCGGATCCTTTCATCTCACAGCTATCACCTCAGCAATCCCGAAGCCTACAGAATGTGTTGATCTAAATACGCTCCCACCTTTATCCTCCATTCACTTCAAGTCACATGCAATTCGCATATGAAACTCTACTAATGCATTCGCACTCCTCAGCTATATTTCAACGTTTAATAATCTTCAGTAGGACATTCTCCCTAAGAAGGACATCTGAGTGCTGTACTGGAGAAACCGTTTCTTGGCTGGTAGATTGCTTCCTTTTCGTAGCTCAAGATAGTCAAATTAGAAGACGTAAATCTAGTCCTTTTATAAAAACTGCAGCGCCCTCCAGTGTGACAAAGCTCTCTCTCTCTCGTCGCTTTTTACTCCATGCCGGTTAGCCCAAGGGGCTAAAGATTTGCCTCTGCCAAATGTGGAGAGGATATTGTCATTAATCACCCTGACAAACATAAATATGTTTGAGTCAGACGAATAAAGCCATGATTTTGGCGAGCGAACAAACTTCCACTTTACTTATAAATATGTTTATTGATATAGCATCGCTTGGGCACTAGAATTACCTGAAAATATAGGAAGAAACCTGAAGCAAACTTATTCTTTCCCCTAGTATACTGGCTTTGTTTGGGGTTTGTGCATAGTCAATAGTATGCGAATCGGAAGTTTTTTTAAGTAAAAAACCCATCTTATATGGTACAGTAATAGCAACTGTTAAAAATAGTCATAAAATACAGGGAGTATTGTTTCTTGTTAATTATTATTAGAGTCCAGAATATATTTTTTTTCAGGTATGGAATTTGGAGAACGCTGACTTCGGCGAGGGGTAAAATAAGCTGCGGTCATCGGTTATTTTTTAGATCATCAGTTGCCCATTGGCAATTCTTTTGGCCGACTTTCAGCTTGCCTCTAAACCGACTTAGTTTCCTGTTGAACGTTTTTCAGTCCGTAACCAGCTCCAAATATTTCGCCTTTAATTAGCATCGCCATTTAAATCCCATCTTTCATCTACCTTAGTTCCACGCAAACGTGTATTTTAGGCCCTATTTTGGCGACTCTCTTTTTCTTATTTCTTCTTGTTCTCCTTGCATTTTTTAACCTTCCAAATTATGTGCTTAAGTTTGTATTCTATCCTCTGCCGCCTGCGCTTTCTCCCTTCCGATGGATACCATGGCGTGACATCCTGTAGCTGAATGCACTTTCAACGTTGTGCCTTGTCCCATGAAATTTCCTCTGTTCACTTCAATAAAGTGGGTGCCATTTTCGTCATCTTCCTCTTTAAAATTTCATGTTTCCTGATTTAATCATTACCCTCCTGGCTTAGCGTTTTACATACCAGCAGACCAAAGCGGTCTAATTGAGCTCTAGCATGTTGCCATCTAAGCACCTTTATTTTTATTGAATTTATCGTCCATATTCGGGGTATTTTTTATGGAAAACTGGTTAGCTCGCGTTTCTGTCTGTCTATGTAATACATTAAAGCGACAACTTCGGTTAAGGTATCGGCAACGCCAACACCTATTATTATACTGTCTACTGGTGAAGGTAGAAATTCAAAACCAACCATTATTGCGACGTTTAGTCAATGTTTAAAAATATGTATTACGGCACTGATCTTTCGCTAAGCGGCAGCTTGTCAATATAAGAAAAAAGTGGCATTGAAAGTTCAGAGCACAATGTCTCGTGGGCAATTCAATTCTAGCACGTCCTGACTGCAGTGTTCACTGGCGAAATGTTCTGCAACTTATCTCGGAATGACCGTATGCCTTGTTTATATCCGGAGTTTATAAGTAGGAGCAAAATATTACCCTGCATGGATAACTCAGATATATTCTTTATCGTGTTAGCTCCGAAGGGCTAATTAAATCTGCCGACATCGCCAAAGTGCCTGGGAGATGACTGCGCGAACTGAGCTAGCGAACAGGTTGAACTGATTTAATCAACCGGGGATTGAGCTTCGCTGCAGCCCAGTCGGTTGATTGTGTCGCGACGGCGTGCGCATATAGCGTGCTACAGCATATCTATGAATAATTGCGGTAGCTGCTGATGAGGTCCATGATAATTAGATTAGCCTTCACCCTGCCGCCACCAGTCATCAGACGTCACAAGCTACCTCACGTCCGCGAATTTACTCATTCGTAGCCTTTGGCCACACCCACCACTGGCGAAGGTTAGCGTGTGGTGGGGGTGGTTACGACAGGTCGGGAGGGGGAAGGGTACGAAGGATGGCGCTGTAGCTCATGTGTGGCGGGTACGGGGTGACCTACCACAAGGTCTTCTGATTGTGCCCACACACCAGAAACACGCACTATCACGCATTAGGTGTCGAAGTCTGCAGGCAACTGGCCTGTCAGTCAATTGGGAGGGGAAGGAAATCCGCAGTCCTTGTCATAACTTACATTGAAAAATGACAGATTTTTACGCACAGTTCGGCAGCTGCTGTTCCGTCATCCCGTCTGCTCCAGCTGAAACCCCACAGCCCAATGCGTCAAGCGCAAATTTAGAGTTATCCTCCCCCCCCACCACCCACGAATCACCTCCCTAGGCGACATTGCACTGAGTTGGCCAAAATCCATCCTTGTAGTAGGCTGGAGAAAAGATCTCGCGGCCATGCCAGTCACGTTTGAAGAGCACTCAGGCAACCTAGCGTAGACTGCTGTCGCATGCTGGGCCAATATTAATGGCCACAACGAGGTAAACACTGCGACAGGCCAGTAACGTGAAATGGTTTCTTTGGCGGGCTGTAAAAAGTATTGCTGTACGATCTTCACCAAATATTTATCAGGTGAAATGACAATTTATCAAAGTTGACTAAAATAATGGAAAGGGAGATTACTGCTAACCTCAAGAGAAGGCATTTTGTTGAAAAAAATTGAGCCAGTAGCTCGGTTTCAGCTGCATTTCACAGGACCATCTCACTGTCTCTTTCAAAGTTGCTCATACGCATTAAGAGCTACCAATATTTAAATACAACTAGGAATTGCCATATGCGCTCTGTTCATACAAGTATTCGTCTGCAAAGATATTTTTCGGTTTCTTCCCTGCAGGGGTCTTTTTCAGTAAACACCTTCGAAGAGAGAAATAGAGAGAGATAGAGGGCTACAATATGGTGCTTGATTACTACAATAATCAAGATAGGAGCACAGTGACTAATTGATCAATGACAGCTCTCACATATGCGTCCCGTGGTTAACGTTGGTAGTCATCTCATGGCAAACAATTTTCTCACAATTAATTAGTAATTCAGTCAATGCTCTGCCATTGAGCCATCCATCGGCTCCGATTGAAAATTCTCAAAGTCCCATTGGATTCGCAGCCATAGATCCATATTGAATCTAGACCGAAAAGAGATCCTTCTATCGTGCAGTAACACTTAATTCTAGGACCTTACACGTCAGCCACGTCGCAGGGAACAAGTAATAACTTCGAAATGCTTGCCGATGCGGACGGGGAAACTGGAGTGGCCATTTCCGGTTTACTTATCGTATTTATTTCTGCAATCAGAGCAGGTTATTGGGTACAACGCCTGGTGGGCTGCATACTAGAAATCTCTTTGCTTATAACATTGAGGGCATATAAGAAGTACCGTTGTCACGTTCAAGTAAGTAGTTATTGTCTTGGTTTTAGGGACGAAATGGATGTTCTGTTCAAGAACGTAACACTTCCCTTCATTGAAATGAGTAAAATTCCACCAACAATTAATTATTAAAATCTGGCCTAGGACCTATTAAGTGTGCCCGGATTTTAGATGGACTGCTTAGGATTACTGTAGTAGACTTGGTGGATTCCATGTGTTGCAGCAGGCTGGGCGGGTAACTTGACTCAGGTGTTATTAAACTCACGGCTCCTGGCGAGGTCTCTTAGATCCGGTGGTTAGGGATTTGACTGTACCCAAACCTCGTCCTTGCTACCATAGGTTAGCCTCCCAACGAGGCCGTTGAGGCACATGAATTAGTCAGACAGACCGAAAACACCTATTAAATTGCTGCATCCGGGATACACAGGGGGTTACATTAGTATCCTCAGAAGGCAAGCTAATATGCATGAATAATTTCTACTGAAACAATTAGGCTGCGAAACTGATGAGAGGCGAGAAAGAAAATTTCGCCAGTCAGTATAGTTACGTTTGATGCCGGAGATTTTATTTATTAGTGGAACGGTGTGCTTGGAAGACCTCTTATCAACGCACAGGAACAGACAAAAAAATGGTGAAACTCCCAATTAATATGTAAAAATAGGTGATCCATTTGTTGTGTACATGCCTAAGAAAATTTTGTTATTTTCTTTGCTGAGCTTTTTTTAAAGTCTACTATAGAGCTTTCAAAAGCTTGTATAAATAAAAACATGTCCAGCGAACTACTGACTGATGAAGATTAAAAAGCCAGAAGCGGTCATCCCAGTTTCCCTTGTCTTTCCCAGCAATGCCTTTCTGCCTACAATATAGTAACCACTTTACTGCCGCTAATGGGTTCGTTTTCAAGCCCAAGGGTACAACGCAACATGTTTGCCCGGCAATGTGATCGGTGAGCACCCACCTATCATATAAATGCTTTATTTTCATTTTTTCATAGTATTTTATAGTTCCTATTACCCCAGTGACCTACTAATTCTAAACTTAAAGTCTATTAATGCAATACTTATAGTATACGTCGATGAAGAATTTTCAATGTCTTGCCACAATTATTACTTTAAGATCAATTTCTAACATTTGTTGCCTTTTTATCTTCTCTTTTTTAAACTTAGGGTTATTCGTTTTTCATTCTCGAGTTGTGGTGGTATGTCGTGAACATTTTCTGATTTATTCAATGGTTGTCACGCACTTTTACGTTTCACGGGTTTCAAAATCCCTGGAAATAACGATTCACTTCGAAAAAAATAATGTTTTGATGATGTTCTTGATCGTTGGATATGGCGGACATGGCGGAGGAAACGAAGGGAGACATAACTTTGCACAGGGATAATTTCGAGTAATTATCCTATGCCAACTTGCATTCCGGCATTGAGGTAATTTTCGTAAGGGCACAGAGCCTGTACGATGCGTGTGATCTTTGGCGAGTGCACGACGCCACTTAGCATAGATTGGTAGTCATAATTTTCGTTTGGTTACTAAGTACTTCTTAGACTACCAGACAAGCTAGCTTGGTCTCCATCGGGTAACTGCTATGAAACATGCCTAAGGTAAAAAATTTCTTTATGGTGTGGCAATAATCACATAACCTGTTTAAAAATAGCGTATGTTTGATATTTGTAATCTAATTTTTGGATCTTCGGAAATTAACAGATCACGTGCAGCCGAAATAAAATAAAATGGAGATGAATGCTCTTTAGTTTAATAAAACGGTTGGATGGATGATTCAATGCGTTAGAGATAAAACTCATTCGAATAATTTGCAGTCCAATTTTTATCACCTTGGATCATCTTCATTAGTTAGCAATGGGCTAATTTTGGTGCTGGATACTGTTCGGTCTATCTCCTAGGTCTTAAATGGAAACCGATGTTAAATAAGTTGAAAAATCGCTTATCTTCTCCTCATCTATGTAGGTAAACGGTCGGAAGATATCTAGGTAGGAGGCATCATATAATGATCGTAATCCAAGCCCGTTCCAGAGTTGCGGAGGTAAAGAGTACTGACGGCAGAAGACAACGCCCCGGTAGATGAAAACTGAATTGGCGTTGACTTAGCAACTGGCTTTAGTGGATTTTAGCATAAAAACGTTTAGGCTTTTGAGTAAAAATCCAAAAATACACTAAAATGAAGGGCTTATCTTTTCTTTTTATTTTAGGGAGCAAAGTCTTGTGCTTGTAACCGCCATTTTGGAAGCCTACCTAAAAAGCAACATTTCACATGCAAAAATATTTAAACAACTTATGACAGCCTCTGACAGACAAAACAGCACAGTATTAATCAGGAAGAAACCTTTGCATAATGTAGCACAATCTTGATAGGGCCTCGCATCACATGACCCGCAATAAATGGACTGAACCCCACCCTATTACCGTCGGAACACACAAAATGTTTAACGCATGTATTTATAAAAATTAATTTTCTCCTGATCGCTGCTAGGTTGTGCAAAATTTATCAGCAAATTTCGGCTATTCTATCGCCAGTCAGAGATTTAAAAGTTCTCCTACCTTTACGAAACTTCTGCATTTACCCTTCATATTTACACCAACTAGAAGTCGGAGCCGTGCAAGGAGTCGAATTATTCCTAACATAGACTTGTGTTTGGCCCTGTCTTCTGTTTAAGCGGCCACGCAGATGGTTAGCAGAGGTAGCAATGACGGAAACCCACGTCTGGTCGCTGCCCTCTCTTCGGCTACCGCAAATGCATGGCAATTAGTGAGCGTGTGCAACACAGTATCTCGACAGCGCTGACAGGCTTGACAATCGGCGTTTGCCACACCACATCCGCCGTTCCGAAAATAAGCGGGGTGTCTTCAAGGAAAGGCTACAACCTCAAAATGAACAATTATCGCGGCTGGGTAGCTGTTGTCCCCAACGGCGTGACAAGCCGACCACATAAGCATGGTGGAGAGGCGGCCACGCCCACGTTCTGACATTCCCAACCTCACAAAAGCCACTGCATGTCTCGTAGGTGTGTGTGTGTGTGTGTGTGCGTGTTTGTGTGTGTAAAACTGTGTATACTGGCGGATAAGGGCTTTTTGTGCACATGCTGCGTAGTCGAGAACCTGGTGGAAACATATTTAGGGCCAAAAACCGAGGCATGTCGGGTGTGAGAGAAAAGAGGCTAGAGAGCCATGCAAGTCTCCGTGTGTTGGGAAACCAAGTGGCAATGGTCAATGGAAGAATAACTGTGAACCATACGCGGAAATATCTGCCTTCGGACAATAATAATGGATTGATTGCGGGAACGTGTGAAAGAAGACGTCGTGATTGACTGTGTTTGTCGAGCAGGTGTTATAACAAGCAATGGTGGTATCGTGAGAATATCTGAAACAATTGGTCGCATAGGTGCCTTGTTCCTTTATTTACTGATGATTTTCAGGGCGATATTACCAATGAGCATATGGAAATTACATCTTTATATGTAATTTATGCGCTCCCCTAAAGTCATATGGTAGACTCAATGTTCGAGGAGAATGGACGGTTAAGCTGCTCATTTCCTTTAAAGTACTTTTGATCACAAGCGGCATGTTTTACTTTAATTGTCCTGAGTAGGGTGGATTAGGAGAGCATTTGTCGGACGATGGTTTTTTTGGTTTCGAGCTTGGGTATCAGACTAGTAAATCAGGTCACACCTGAACTGAGAAGAATTTAGAGGCTGCTCATGTAATCTCTACTTGCCTTCTTGAAAGTTGGTTTGAAATGACTTCTACTCCTATCCGATTATGCCACTAGGTTCGAGAACATTCTTACAATATGACCTTCAGCAGACCTATCCTAAAATATGCCCGAGATGCCTAAATAATGTATTCTCTGCTTGACATGTTTGTATGTGTAAAGATACCCTGGTGAGATAAATTCTATAAAATCCTAGAATTTTAATATTGTCCTCATTTTCCCATAGTGCATGTTTGTAACATATAAGCTTGTTTGCTGAAGTCCCTATGCAACCTGTATTGACCTGGTACTTTTATCAATCGTCTTGTGTCCCCTAGATGGGCCACGTGGTAGATGCGTTGGACCAACACGGGGGCCACATCAGGGCACGACAGTCGTTATTCAGGTTGTGCTCCCATAAAAAATGCCGAACCTGGGGGTGTTGTGGCACGCCTAGGGGCGGCTAGGGTCTAGGGGCCCCGGCGAAGCTAGCCACCTGCGCCCTCTCCCATCTCCAGTCTTCTTAACTCTGTCTTGACACAGGGCATAGGTGGGGTAGAAGGAGAGAATCCGGTAGATGCTGCGCAAGTCTACTATCACTTTAAACTAAATCACGCGCAAGTCACCGTCCCTGGACCATCCTACTGTGGAGCGTACGGTGGACCTCTTCGAAATCGACGGTCGAACTATGGTGTTATCTATCTTCCATGTTCGAAATTTTTTAGGTTCATTGGAGCTAAGAATGCGTTAGGGAATACATTTATTCATTCAATCGTCAAATGCCTTATGTATTGACTTCAAAAACGTTTCAGTTTAAAGGAAGATTGGAAGAAGATTAATATATAGATTTATATTGTTCCACAAATCAACTAACTATAAACCTTTGTACTATATTCATAAAGAACGAAGAAACCAAAAAACCTAGTTTATTTATTCTACCTGTCCTCAAACATTATATGCGCTCGCTCAGAGCCTGTTTTTTAATCCAATAAATTCCAGAACTACTGCTTAAGATGCTTGGATGCAGACAAGAAGCAAATGTAGTTCAGTTTCATGCTATTATTAGTTCATTAGTCGGATCCACTTTCGATTGCCGGTTGGGGATGTGACTTACCGCAAAAACAGCAGAACTTTGATGAGCCTCCCCGTTCTTTGTCAGCCTACCTCTTTTATTAATGTACTTCATTTGAATTTCTCATTTAAGGAAGGACACTTTTTATCCTACAAATTTTTAAACAAATAACTCAGTATCTCAATGAACACTTCCGCTACATGTTAAGTTTTATGGCCCAGAGCAGTCTCATAAACTGCAGTCTCAATGCTCAGGATAACCGTGAGTTGTTCGTATACAGACGTGTTGAGGAAAACGATTTAATGCCTGCGCGAACTTTAAATGCATAACCTCTTCCCTTCGCAGGTTTTGAAAGTCATAGCATTTTACCCTAACAACTAAAGAGGTATGCGCATAGGTTGCATCGACTGTTAGGAGGAGACGCCCTAACCAAATTGCACGCACTGACGGCTCGTTTCCACGCTGCACCATCGATCCGTCCATAGGCCGTGCACCTGGTGATATTGCGTAAGCCGTTGACAGGAGTAGTGCTCTACCCAGCCTTTCTGATGATTCTGAAGGCCAGTCGAGATGCTAAACCCTCAAGAACACTATCAGATTGGTTCAAGTGCACTCCAACTTTGTAAAAACTCGTATGTTCCTCTTGGGACTTAAATAAGTTGTAATAATACGTCAATGTACTTCTTTTCTTCCGACCTTGCTGTTGAGTTCTCAATTAGGGATTTGATTGAGGCCTTTTTAAATGGTCTACCATCAAAGCCTGTGACAATATCACTGACACTGACAGTCTTTTGAAACTGAATGAAAATTGGAAGACACTAAAGTTTATGATTTGAAGTTGTAATTTCCTTATTAGAGTAAACGCCCTATTTTAGGTTTATAGGGAAACAAAGTGATAAAAAAGAGCTAGCTGTTAACCATGACGGCCAGCAAGGAGGGCTGTCACTGAAAAAAATATTCCTACTTACCACAAGCTGAGGTTTAACTAGGAAATAATATCAGTTGTTATATTGCATATATTTCCTACTAGTGAATACTGGCTTCCTTACCTTTCTTCTGAAAGAATTCCGCACTGAGTGGATGAATGTCAGCTAACTTATCAGCCGCATTCCTGCCCCTTTTACTTACTTGCATTAAGGCAAGTTTGACTGACAATTATTCAGAAACAGAATCCTGTCTCCGCCCACCATGGAGTCCACAGCGCAATCATCGCAGCTTAATTTTGCTCGATGGCATTCTCTCTTTAATCAAAAATTTCATGGACACCTATTTGTCGCGAGCTGAAATAAAATGACTTTACACAAAGCCCAGCACTCAGAAAGGAAAAAATAGCATATTTCAAGGATATGAGTCAAAGTTTCGTCCTCGTTCAACCGGCCCACAATTACAAACGCAAACGCATGAGCATCAGTTGGCCGTTCGAAGTTTGGTCAAACGTCGGAGTCAGTAACACATGCCGCACACAACGGGCTGATCGTCAACTTTGATGCCGATGCTCACAGAGTAAGAGAGGTGCAAGAAGCCTGGATGGCCACCTGTCTGTTTTGTCCATTGCCGCATCAATTTCTCTCCTTGTGTGGTTTGACGAACCCGCAGTAGATTCCTTATCTCATGAAATGTAAACCAAAATTCTGAATTGTGTTCTCGATTCAAACAAATAACTGAAGTCGGTTGTTGTATTGATTATCGCGCACCCTAATCCAAAGATATTTCAGTCACAGTAGGATGCCGATTTTTGAAGGACTTTCTTTTGGATCACCTGCACAAAGGATGATCTGTTAAAAATTGCTACTTAAGTAGTATGAAACTTTCGTATTAATTTTCAGTACAATTAATAATTCAATTGTATTGTATAGAAAACACGCAAATTGATATTCTGTATTTTTCTTATTCGATAGAAAATTACTTTGTCTTCACATTTTGCTTTTGAAGAAAGTGTATCGTTCGGTTTTTAAAAAGTTCAAAAATTGCTGAATCCTACCGGCCGTTACACTTGAATTCTCGGTTTTCAAACTATAGGCTGTATACATACTTTGCAAGGAAAAGTATTAAATTTCGCTGCAGTACGAATAGGAAGTCAACCAGTTCCCGTTAAATGTTGCACCGGATTCAGAGCTTGTTGTATACATTGTAGGCAACGTTATTAAATTGACGGATACGATGTACCATGGATGAGAATTTTAATGTCTTTAAAAGTCTTTTTATTAGACTCTTTTATAAAACCAAAAGCTAACCTTTCTTCAAATACAAAATTTGATGACGTGATTTTGATATCAAACGAGTACAAGAAATACTATTCGCGTGCATACTTTCAGTAAAATATATTTGAATTAAGAAGAACATGTAAAACAAAGGAGAAAATTGCATGCTACAGAAGTGGCATGTTTTTACAGAGTATACTTTTTGCGGGCGATTCGAAAGAAGCTCGTTCGATAGCTGGTATCCTACCATAACTGAAAGGTTTTGGGTTTAGGCTGAATGATTATCAATACGAAAACCCTACTTAAGTGAGGTGTTTGAATCAAAAACACATTTCAGAATTTCGGTTGACATTGCATGAAACAGGGAATGTACTGTACATGATGGCGGACAACCACGGCGCGAAAAAATTGCGGCCGCCAATTATGTCCGTGGTTAACGAGGGTGGGGACGACACAGGTCACCGTGAAATGCGGGGCCGATGCAGTCTCATTGGTGGGCTACGCACAAATCAACGTGCTCCTTTCCAGAAGCTGAAGATCGGTTGGCATAGTAACTACTCGAAACATGAGACCTCCAATAAATTCTTGCCAGCAAATGACTTTTATTATACTTAAATGATTTTTTTTCCAAATCAATAGCATTATTTTAGTAGGAATGTAACATGTCTCGGTTGGTAACATAATTAGTAGATACTTCCGTTACGTTAGGCTGTCGACTTATAACTGAACTTCATTTCAGCCGCCTACAATACCTTTACTCAGTAAAAAAGACTGATTAATTAGTATGCATTTTCCACTTGATTTTCGATGCCCTTAGAAATTCAACTAGTTTATATAGGAATCAGGCATATAAATATTCCTTTTTATAGTAATTTGGACAAAAAGTGCGTCTGTTTCAAATTTCATACTTAAAGAAACGGTGCCTTTCAGTTTTAAAAGATATTTTAAATTCCCGAATAACATTGAGTCAGGCCTAATTTTCACCTGCATTCAGGGTTTCCAAAATTCAAGTTTTATATTTTCCGTGTACGGAAAATCATGCCTTTATATGGGCTATTAAAATGAAGTCATATTACTAATCAGAGTTTGCAGTAGATTTGGTCTTTGTTGTATTCCTTACCAGAGCATTATAAATGGGCAGCTTTAACGCTATGCAAGTGGACGTTTAATGCTAGTAAAAACATCATTATAAAAAACATTTCAAAACCCAGACCCCATTCCTTATGCATACAATTTGAAGAAGACCTTAGCTGCTACTGAATCCGCACGAGAAACAATATTTACTGTAGTTTTCTGCAAAATGTATTTGAATTTATATCTTCATCGAAAATAAATAGGAAAATGCATAATAATTTATTTGCGATTTTAACGGAGTGTAGTTTTGCAGAAAAAAGCTCTTTCAAATACGGTATACCGGCGAGACTGAAATATTTTAAGATTATGCTGCAAGCTAAGTAATATTAGAACACAAATTTAGTAATCTTTTCTAATCGAAAACAAATTTTTAAATTTCGGTTTATATTTACTGAGATATCACATCTATCGTATACATGAATAATGGGATATTGGCGAAGATACGGAAAACCGAAACGACCATTTGTGGCGCATTAGTCGTCATCAGCTAGCCATCCCTTACCCTGGGTGTTGATCACCTGATCGCTGAACCCGGGATCACTTGCCCTTGAATGTAACAAGCTACCATTGAGCCAAGTGCCGTTGTCCACTCAGTTGTAAACGGTACTATTCATTATGATAATTTGGTGCTTACCTAGCAGATGCCAGTATACGCTCGCCTCTTTGTGCTTTGAGGCTTACCTGGAGCTCTCTCAGGCGGTCGCATGTGATCCAATCTCGAGTTTCGGTATGAGACATTGATGCTGGCTTAAGAACCAGAAATGTCATTTCAGATCTTCGTCTTTGTTGGTATCGTATTAGCCCTATATACTGGTATTCACCATGCGACTATCTGCGAGGGCCTACGATTCTGTCCTAAGGCACAATAGGATGAATGTGTCCTATAACAATGTTGTTGAGCGTTGCATCATCATAAAGTCGTACAGATACAGAGAAGAAAGTACCGAAAAAGAGGTAGCTTCTCGGATGGCCATTTCTGCCTTACTAGCCATCATTAGTCAGTCATACACAAACCCAGGTCGAGCTGCCGGGGGCTTGGCACCCAGGTTGCTTGGTCATTTAGAGTCAATTAGTACATATTTATAGCTCAGCCGAGCGTTCGTTCTTCTGTCAGTACTACAGTGGAAATATATATGAAATACAATAAATAATATATAAAATGAAAACTTTGTATGACCTAGGTAGTCCGAGTTATGTTTAGGGCAATAACACCCTCAATAGCTGTAAGTAAATCGTAAAATTCTTAATTCGAATTACTTTGATAAAATAATGATAACTTACTGCGGTGATACACGTCCTCAGTTTGTATGTTACTGGCTTAACATATAAAAATTGTAAAATAACGTTTATTTGAATTCTCCTATGGGATTAGTGATGTATTCAGTCGTGTCTAAATTTAACTGGCAATAATATTAGGATACTGAAAAATACCCTTATGAGGTTAGACGGAACAAAACTGGATTTATAAAGCTCACTTTATATTTAACGTGCTACGTTGCATAATATTACGAAAAACATTAAACTTAAACAAACGCTTTCCAAAATCCGAACCATTGCTGTCTTCTTTTAAACGGCAGAGGACTTTCCCTTGTAGTTCTGTAGCACGGGAGATAACCCTTTGTCCAACGTCCATTATATGTCAGCCTTTTTTTAATTTGCAGTGCCATTGACATCAATAGGGAGCTCAAAGGCTTCGCCTATATTTCCCTTAATAAAACTGAACTGAAGTGAACTAAACAAGGCATCTAAAGTGTCGACTCTGATGAGGTTCACAAAAACAATGTGCGTGCCAAGGTGGTGACTGGCGCGTGACTTAGTTTGCAGATTTGCGCAGTGTGTACCGCACACACTCCTGCCTCGTGCACCTAATGCCGGTTTTCATGACGGAGTCAGGAAGACCGGAGGTGGGATCGGGTTCAGTGGCTGGCAGAGCTTACTAGCCCATCTACGCGTTTAACACACTGTTGGTCCGCGCATAATGGACCCCGATTTCCCACAGGTCCACAAGTGCCTCCTGTCTATGTTTCAAGATTAGCAAGGCGTGCACACTACATCCATTCCTTTGCGTCCGTGTCGTTGTTTTCGAAACTTGAATGGAAACTTTAACTGGCTTGCTGATCTTCGTATTTGTGATGTCAAGGACATGGGCACTGGGATCCCACTGCTGTCTGGCTTTTTCTGTATGTAACCCTGCGGACGACGAACTGTCTACTTAATTTAATCAAACATCTGTACAGTTAATTTAGGCTACTTTGCGTTAGAAACCGAAACACCACGTCGAAGTGGAGGCTCATCTTGATCCGGTAGCGTCCTTTGTGTTAACCACTGAGATTTTAAGTAACGGTGTTCTAACCTTTCTGAAGCAACAAATCTTACGTTGTCACAGAATGGTCTCGTACCATGACCCATGGTATTTAGTTTTTTGCATTCAGGCTGACCAACGCTTGGTCAAAGGTCATTCATATGATTGTGATCCCGAGTGAACCGTCGGCTGTGAATAGTGATAATCGGTTGGATGAAGTATGGATGCCATTATTTTTTGTGGTACCAATGGCCGTTACACTGCCGATTTTGATGCCGCTTCCCCCTCCCATGCTGCCTCATTTGAAGTACTGAGCCTGCTGCCTGGGACGTTTCCGTGGGGTCAAGTGACACTTGAGGGATTCCCCGTGTTGTATTTCCAACTCTCCTTTGGTTGTTCCGTCATAAACGCATAAGGTGCTCATCCTTTATATTTGCTTCACGTATAGTTTTTTTTATTCAAGTACAGGTTTATCTAGTGTAGTTATTTTGTAAGAGCTGCAGAGAATTTACAAGGTAACAAGTGAATTTGCCGTTTGCAGCAGAGGATCGGTTGCTGCTTAGTGCGAAATGCCCATTTTCAAAGACGGAAGACGACGGTTTCTCTGTTGTTGGTCCGTTTGCTTTCCTAGGTGGTCTCTTTCTGTCGACAAGGTTGCGCGTACACCGTTTTCATACACAGATCTCCAAGTTGTTTTTGGGCACGTTGTAGTTGGGTGTGTTGAATTCGTATGACGCAAGTACTAAAGGTAAAATATTGGTGAACGGAGATAAGGGTTCCTCTCCAATAAGAATCAGCATATTACATCAAAGATAAAATGATAGATCACGTACAATGAAATTTCCCGGAGGGTATAGAAAATATGGAAACAAAATGCCGAAATTTCCTTCATTTCAAACAAATCCAGCCTGATTGGGCCATTAAAAGCAACGGAACACTGTGAGTGCAGTTGTTCTGGGCAATTGCTTTTGCCTAAACATAATTTGTCAAAGGAAACAGTGTGGTTTGTGCAAACAACAATGATTTTGAAAATTTAGATAAGTTTTTTGCCAATTCCAAGCAATTCACTTGTTGGAATGAGGTTCACTATCGTTTGAAATGGGAAAATTCATATAATGATACTATCCGCACATATTTACGCATTCATCCATGGGCACATTCGATTGCATGAAGCAAAAGCTCATAGATATATTTTTTTTTTTTTGGAAGGGCAGAATTTAAAAACATCGTTGCAGCCCATTAGGATTCACATTCCAATGAGGCACCAATTGTTACCTTAACAAGTATTTCATAATGCGATGATCACTTCACAAATTAATTTTACTCCCTCACTGCAATTGAAAGAAGAGTTTGCAAATAACACATTCAGCCAAAAGTCAAACTATGTCTAAGATTTTGTGTTTTTAAAGATACAATATGTTTAAACATGTTAACACCAATCTCTGATCAGCCATATTACTGCAACCGCTATTATGGTATACTTAAAGGCTATGGTGAATGTGTACATGTAGACATGCATCAATGTACAAATTCACATTCGCGCAGACTTACCCATTTTGTCAAACAAATTGTAATCTGCATTTGAATAGCACCAAGCATTGTTTAAGCTTCCCACAAGATGGCAACCTTTTGAGAGTGATATGATATGGCAGTCATAGTTAAGGGCAAGCAATACGAAGCTATTTTTCGAGTTTGCCTAATCCAAATGTCAGCAAAGACGTTGATATCGCACCGGTAAACTCAAAAGTTACGGAAGACTGTGGATATGAACATTGAACAGCTAGTACTCGAAGAAACGAAAATTACCAATCTACTCTAAACGACACGATGAGCAACAATTTTTATGCCTAATAAACTTTAGTGTGGGTGAGCCGCGACATCGTGTAGAGTACGGTGGGTCTCCAGACATTTTTGATAGGCTTCCTACTACATCTTCTACTACATATGTGTCACTTCTTCAGAAATACGACAAACTGCAGCAGGAATGGTAAGCTTTTACGGAAAAACATACATTCGGTTCGTTTCTGTTATGACAATGTAGGTGTCATGCAGTTCAGTGCAATCTCATATTACAAAGTTCTAAATATAAAGTATCCTCATAGCAATTAACTATTCCATATTGACTTTTGGTCAATATAATCTAAACCTCTGTACAGAGCGTCATTCTTAGTGAAGACAAGAAGTACTTACTTGCCGTGTGAAAAAGTTGGCATCTTCGCAAGTTTCACTTCTTCGAAAGTTTATACAGATATGCGGGCAAAGTTTATCATTCTTTTACATCTGCTTAACTAGAAAGAATAAAATTCGTAAGTTAAAATTTTCCCATGCATATGTTGATGATGGTATGATTACCGGCGGCAAAGATCTAAGAGTATACTATTTACTTCCGGATACGCATGGAAAATCAGTCGGTGACTAGGCTACCTGCTGTTGCTATGGTTTTTCGGAACATCATAATGATTTGCTTGTTAGTACATCGACCCAAAGGCAGAGAGTTTCCTCAATCAATGCACTCATATAAACGGCCTGATTGAATAAAATCAACGTGCGGCCTACGACGGATAGTCCATTGACGAAGCAACGGTTTACAGCGAGGCGACTACATTATTTAATTTACCGAAACTTCGAAAGAGTTTTTTGACTTTTGTTGGTGATTGCTTAGAACCGAAGATTGTTTGTTATACGCGAAGTTCCCTGTGCGTCAGGAATATCTTTGCGGGATTACGTCACACTTATGACTTTAAAGTACATTTTTATCTTGCAGATTCGACAAACAGTTTAACAAATATATACATGTCATCAGTAGTTTGTCTTCCGGCCTCTAATTTATCCACCAAGTTCCTCTCTAGTGGCTAAATCATAAAAAAATTGTTTAGCTTTTTTGACCAATGGGCATTTAAGGTGTCGCAGAGTATAAAATTACTAAATTATACTGTAAATGATAAATAAGTTCAAGCATCCATTCTTCCTTAAATGTTCTTCAGACATTGGAATGCTTGACTTTCGAGGAGATCACCGCCATATATGAACGTCATTCCTTTGAATGTCAAGGACATGCTAACGTGACCCGGCAGTTGTCGCTCACATTGGGGGTGCTAGGCTTGGCGACTGAATTGGTTATAAAAACGTGCAACTCGACTGGCAAGCCAATAAGTGCCTTTCGGTTTTTCAAGAATGAAAATGCTGCTTATCTTCGTTTTTATATCTTTAGCAGCACTGAGAAATTATCCCAGGATATAAAATATTTCTGTCTAGTACATAATGTGTAGTATGTTCTACAGGAATAAATTCGGCAGATAGGTCTTAATTATCCCTGTTTACCAAGGTTTATACCGGAGTTCTTCGAGGACAGTGCATGATAACCGACCCCAGAGTAATGTTTGTTTACGCGGTCGCTAGATGCGTAACCCTTAAAGGCGGGTCTATGAACATGGTCCCCTGTTTTTGCTAAGTATACTGCATCCTTTTGATTTGTGTATATCTTTTTGTAATAGATCATTCTTAATAAGTTTAGTATCTTAGTACATTTATATCCACCGCGTCTTCTCCAATGATGTGCAATGAACGAATCTTTGTTTTGCTGACAACAAATAATCCAACAGGACTGCCTTTCTGGCTGGTGTTTAAAGGCACATTGAAGGCTATGTACTTTCTTTACCAGTTTTTTGCCAGTTTTTTTCTGATTGCACTATAAGGTCCCCTTCCTAGCTTAACGTTTACTACTTTATGTGTATTTTACGTTCATCCAGCGGATATGCGTGATTTTCTGCCAGGTCGGGTAACTCAGAGGCAGTTTGGCAATACCACGTCGTACAATTTTAAAAGAAGGTCGGTTGACTAAAACAGGCATTCAGTGTACCCATTAAGTTTATTCATCTTCACAAGATCCTATTAACCACGATTAAAATACACGAATTGATGTGATTCACCTTTAACTTGTTATTTTTGGTTTTAGGCTGACGGCGCAGGAGCTTGATATTTTAACTGGATAGGGCTATGAAGCTCTGGGATTAATGGAGCACTCAGACCAGGCTCTAATCTATGGCAGGATAACTCCAACGATTTGGTTGTTTGCAGTTAACTTTGACTAACAAGCGAAAAATATGCATTATAGTTTCTCTAATATTCTCAAATACCTGGTCATGAAGATTTTTGCTGCTAGCAGAAAGTGTTCTTTTGCCCTGCCCTTTGGATTAGATTATTCGGCTTACAAACCCTTAACAACTGTCCAATATTATCTTCCATCCGGTAGTTCACTTGTCCCACGCGCGTAGTGGGTCTGTTTCATTGTGTAATCAAATCTTGCCCGATTCAAATATACTAAAAGTGGCAATAAAGGGTTAAAATTGTAATATAAAAAGACGATGCCAAAAAGCAATTAAAGAGCGATGAAGGGGAGACACCGTACATTATATATATATATATATATATATATATATATATATATATATATATATATATATATATATATATATATATATATGGATACTCACACCCAGAACATATGTAAGGGGAAACTGCAAGGAGAAAGGAGGACTTTGACTCGCGCACGAAGAGTTAACCTCTCTCTTACCTTAAAGCGAAACCATCTTTAATATATTTATAATCATAAATTTTAACCCTCCAGCTGACTTTAGGATAAAATGAATTCTCTTTCTTTTGGTGCCTGGGAATATGAGCATATACCACTAAAACCTTTGTACAAAACATTAATATTTACACAGTAATGGAAGTGCATTAGATGACTCTCGTCCAAAATGACAGCGCCTGATTGTAGAACCTGTGCAGAAAAGGCATGATGACTCATCAGCGTAAAAATCTTCCGCCGAGATTTTGCGCAAAAACCGGTTCCTTTTTCAGTTTTTAGCAAAAAAATATAAACACGGGCTACTTGACACAATTCCCCTCACCAACAGGTAAATTAGCATCTAGATTGCCAAGTAGAAATCAGTCATCTCAGAGTCAGTATTCTTGGCATCACAGTAGGCTTGCAAATACATATATTCTAGGCATTTCCACATTTCGTAACCTGCATCCGTCGCTTATATAAATTACTGTTAGCTTATTATTATGAGATTACTCACTTGAGCTGCAGATATCGGGCTGGAAAATAACGGGGATTGGCTCGTTTATGATATAAAAATCGAACTGATCGTTGAACGCTCTTAAACGCTCCCCAATTACTGGCGCTCAAGATCCCGAGGTTGGCTGACTGATAAACGCAAATTACCTATAAATTGTTATTTTAGTGCCCTTATACTTGATGCATTACGATGTGCAACCTGCGGTTCCCACGCAATACTCCGTAAAAGCAGGTCACTGGCAATTAAACCACTATATTATGACCTGAAAAATATAAATAAGGCCATTTTTCGGCAGGTTTCATAGTACATATTGTGAATAATACACTAATTCCACAATATAATAGGACAGAGACTTAATATATAGTGTTGATACGTTCAAATATGTGACAACACAATGAAAATACACATCTTTTGACAACGTTCACCTAATTCAGGTAGTTGGACCCGAGTGAGGTAAGAGGTTGAAATGTAACAAAAGAAGTAGGTGAAACCAGTAAGTACGAGTGTGGTAAAAGGCTATTCTTCTTATAAGTTATGACTGATCAAATACGAACTAAGTCTACACAATTCTTTCCAGCAGTCTTTGTATGGAGATGATCCATCAACTCCAAAAAGAAGGAGAACATTTGTCATTTCAAATCTTAACTTTGGTTGATGAAATTTCCAAGCTATTTTTACTATCTTCTATAAAGTTTCCTGTAGTATTACATTCTTGACTTCCATTTATCCATGTTTAATAAAAAAAGGCAACAAATCTCAGTAATTTTCTTGAATTTTATGTTAAATTTGACAACTACTTTTGTTTTCTTCTCTCTTATCAATATAGTATAGTTTATCGCGCGTGAAAACTTGTTTCGCTACTGTCAGTGAACGGTATTTCGAGTGACTTGAAATGCTGGCCCTCTTTGAGCTTTGAATCGGCTCCTGTCTTTTTGAGAAATTTTACGCTATCCTTGAGATGACGTTGAAGTGCTTAAGTTGAAATCGCTGGCCGTCAACTAACTTTTGCAAAGGGTACAATTCAGTCTAAGTGTTAATCCCAGTTCGCATGTTTTTTAGCCAATATCACTGAATGAGCCCCCTTCGTTTCTGCATCTGCCAGTGAGAGCTCGTATGCAATATTAACGCGGATACACACCCAAACAGTGCAAAAACTTTTCACTTTCGGCAATTTATGATTTTTGGTGTCGCTGAGAGGCTGACCTCCATGGAATATAAATTATCTATAGGCATTCCTTCCCATGTTTTTTATGGTTTTTAGCCCTGACTGCAAAGAACCGTTGACAAGGACGACACCGTAAAACGTTCCACTGGAGGATTTCTGAAAATCACGACTTAAAATTAACAATCACTAAAAGCGAACATTCGAAAGGTGATGTACGTTTAGCCTGATTCTTAGTTTATTAAATACTTTTCATGGATTAAAGAGTGATCGATGGAGGTTCGATGTTGTTAAATGGGAATGAGTAAACTTTATGTTGAGTTCTCACTAGGGAAACGAAGTTAAAATAAGTACGTTTTGCTATTAGGATGAAAACACACAGCCTGACCAGGAAAGTTCAGCGGGGATATGGTAAAACATGCAAATTTAGGTTTCTTCCAACTTTCTGGTAAATTTTCATACTATATTCATAAATTTCCAAATGTTTAAATTGAAACGTTTTGCCTGCATATGCGGCGCCTGTTTTATATTTAGCGTACTTCCGCATCCATGCAAAAAACAGGAGCAGGTAGACTTGTGTTCCCACGATACGACAGGCTAAAAAAATACTTCAAAATATGTTCCTATCATCGGGAAAATATCCCAACCTCTATGGCCAGGGCTTTGTCAGGTCCAAATCATGGGTCTATGTAGAAAAGTTCTGCCTTTGTTGTTTGGATTAAACTTTTCTTCCACCAATCTAATTCATATTATGTTTTTCATGTTTGCGTTTTTACTCAGACGTATGAGTGTTAACTAGGCTGTAACACGCTGTCTACCCCATCATATTCTTTCAAACATAATATATCGGAGCATTATTTCTCGCGATTATAAATATCCACTACTTGTGAATATGTTTTCGAAAGGACAGGCAAATTATATATTCGAAAAGACTCATTCTAAAGAAACTTTGTAAACCACATTTCTAAAAATCTCTAAAACACGTCCTTGGTGAAATATTTAACTGCAATTAATTACATCATACATTTCATAAAGGTGATGTGAAGCACATTAGCGAGCGCTCGCTCAGAGGAGTTTGTACAGAATCTGCTATGCAAAAGAAATTCCTGTGAATACAACACCAACAGATGGAATTCGAAAAAAAAGTTGGAGTCTGTCGTCGTATTGGGAGAGGTGTATTGTTTGGTCGCCAAGAAAAAAACAGGGCAGACCGTGAGTTCACAGCAACGAGTGGTTACCGGAGTGAAAGCGGATCTACTGTTTCCTGGGGTCACAGCTCAAAATTCCTGCGCTCTCATTGTGCTTAATTTCGAGCTCATCGAACGCTTTGCTCCCACAGCTCAGTGGCCCGATTTCGCTTAAAGTATGGATAAGCATGAAGCAAGGGCAAGTTCCTGCATCAAATAAAATTAAAATTAACCTTTATATGGCCTATAAGGTCCTCGTCACCTACGGGAAGTAAATCATCTATGCTGACCAAATATCACGTTTAGCTTTAACACATCGGCGTGAATCTCCTTGTAATAATAAAATAAATTTTAATTTCTAGTGCTTTCTTTTTTCGGTCTTCCCCCATGCTTATTTGTACCTTCTCAAAATTCACAGAATATGTAGCCTTTTCATTAGCTTTATGTCATTCTCCAAAGTACAAATTTTCCATGCTACGGATTAAAGAAAAATAATTTCAGGTAGCATACAGGGTTTCTTTAAAATTTCGAAATTACTCATAAATGCCCTGAGCATTTACTTTATCGGTATGTTTTAAAAATTATATTTTTGAACGAAATGTGTTTGTTATGCGCACTTAATTCAAAAAATAAATATTTTCAGTAGTTTTATTGATCTCTAATGCACACTTGAGGATGTTCTGAAGTAAGTTATACCTCAAAGAGTGACAGCAAGCATTAAGGGAATTTTGATAAGCACAGGAGTTTACAGCCGTTGACAAACAAAATGCCAGTTATGTGAAATTTTCTCTTAAAGTATAGGTAAAATACCTTTTGAGATAATAACACAAAGTAAGAGTTTTTGCGCTGCGTTATCACATGCAGTTGGCCTTCTGATGGTTCCTATGAACAGTTCCACCAAAAGACCCAGGCATATTCGAAGCAAAATAATACCATGCAGCCTATGGACCACGTTTTCCTTTATCATTTTTATTGGAAATGCGGATCTCAATGTGAAATGAATATCATCCCTAAACCTCTCATCTTTGGTCATTCGGCTAAACCATGTGGTAGAAAATTTAAGCAACGAGATGTTGAAACAGGGCTTCCCATCGGATATCTTGGTAAGGGCCCTGAAGAAGCTGCTATTTTGTTGCGTACTCTATATTCATGTCAGGCATATTTATGGCCACACTAATGTCGTACCGACGTGAATGACCCTCAAACCCCCTAGTACCCCTCGTTTTTATAGAAAAAAACGCGAGAAGAACTTAATTTTTTGTCTATATAATACTTTGGTTCTTTCACTTGTTATAGTGAGAATGTTTTCACGATAGCGCATTAGAAACCTGAGTTTGATAATCTACCAAAAATGAGCTGAGAGTTTCATTTCTACGACCTGGGTATTCGAAAATATGTGTGCTCACTTGGCGTCACTTTCTGCATAATCAGAACGCTCCGAAATACTCCACAATCGAGTGACCATCAAGGCTCTGTGACTTCAGTTTTCCTATGTCTGCCATGCATAGTAAACATTTCAATCTAAAGTGCCTAATGACTCGCCTGTCAGAGTAGTTTGTTAATGCTGAAGCATCCAAACGTTATAGTTGTCAAAAGGGCAAATCTTCCTTGACAAAATCAGCGTTATTTGGCTCCCTGAAGTTTGCAGGTTCATTGATCAACCACAGGTTTGTTTAAAATCCCTACACATTGGAGATTATGTTACGTATGTCTGCACGCATTCGTTATCTGGCAATTAGCAACGTAGAAAAGAAAGCTCTAGCTCTCCGAGGAACGCGTGCTGACATCCATGTATACGGAAAACTAACTTCAAGTTTACCACATGCCATCAGTCTCAATGCTGGAAAACTTAGGTTTACTTCTCTGGAATTCCTGTAAAACGCGCGAAATGGTGTAGGATTTTTCAAACTTTCCTACTGTTTTCGGCCGTAAAGTTATTTCTTCCTATCTTAGCTACTACTGGGCATTCGATTAGGCTGTGTGTCAGTCGTTGTTTAATGAATAGAAAATCAAAGTTCGCTAACGCCTTACGAGGTACTAAGTGCAATATCAAAATTTGCCAGTGGAACTATAAAAGTACATAACTCCGAATTTGTATAGGACGTCATGTTTGTGCCAACTTCTTCAGTAATATGATAAATGCGCATAACTGGTTGTGCCGAAATGGAAGTTGGGTGTCAGTTGTAAGTCACTAATTATGGTTTTATGCCGAGGACTTCCTAACTGAACTGCTAAGGGAGTAACTCCCGGTTGCTTCTCACTTTTCTCAAAGAAGTGCAATCATTTTAAAAAGGCGCTTTAGTTCACAATGTCGTCCACTTTTCGGAGAAATTCAGACAGGAGGAAAAATATTTAATAGGCACCAAGACCGATGAGCAAGAGGTAGATTCGTTCTCTGCCGACAGTTTTACACGACCGCACAAATGCCTACCAGAATACAGGAAGTATTTTCAAATTTGATCCTGATCTTAATCAACAAGTCAAACGATGTTCACTATGACAACTATATTCCTGTATGCTGTACTTTAATGACAGATGTTTATTAACCATGAATGCAACATGCATACAGTACCCTTTTATAGCATCCAAGAACTTCAATCAAACATACTTATAGATGCAAACGGATTTTTGGTTAGCCTAAAAACTTGATGTGAAGGACAAAATACGGACTTCTCTTGATGGCAGTGATAAAAACAAATATCTAAATTGCATTTGGAGGATTTTCTTTGCATTATAAGGGAAGCTGTGTTAACAGCAGACCTCACTGCATTGCGAATGGTAGACCTGCCATCTAAAACCAGTACATTAAAGTTCTTAAAAATACAAAACAATGCCGTTCTTGCTATTGGAGTAACACCCAGGCCTATTCCCATCAAACGTTATGCTTGACTTACAGTCATTTTCAAGCTGGCGAAATGGCTTGGCAAAGGGGCATGAGGAAATGTATTGTTACGCTGGAGATTGCGACTGTCTACTAGGTTCGACTGAGCCTGAAATGTCAGCCGGGATTCTATTGAAGCGAAATCTATTTTGCTCCACAAATCATCCAAGACACGAGACATTCAACGATACTTCATAATGCATGATGCAAAGCTGCCATGGTACTCCATGCAAGCTGAATTTCACCGAAGCATTGATAAGCATTTGCTGGTAGTAATCGATGCCCACATTGTCTGTTTACATTTGGTACCGCAGTTTGTGTAAGTAGTAGGGAAATCACATAAGGAAGCCAATGAGCGACCGTTTTAGATTACTAATGATCTCATTGCAAATAGCGAAGAAGAAAAGTAGGCTTATCCACACTTAAAATGATATGAAAGCATGCCTTTATAGTAAAACACATATAGATAGACAGAAAAATTGACAGTCGATTTGTCGTGTGTGTCCTTGTTGTGATGCGGTGTGGTATACTGCGGGTAGGTATACGTGTGGCTCGACTCTAGGTCAGGGTAGCTCGAATTAACGTTCTCGCTGAGTAGCTGTATGTGCTGGCTAACCATATGCCCACCATATCTGCTGTCACAAGTATTTGCTGAATGGACAAACAATTTTTTCCTGTGAGGCGACGAAAGAGAGTTTTTCAGATAATCAATTTATCTTGACCCCACGCAATAGCGGAATTATAAAGTTTTGGCCGAAGCAAAAGTTAGTCCATTTCCAAATCTATAAAATGAGGATAATGCACTTTTTTCAATAAGCTGAATAAAGAAATTTTTGAAACAATTCGCATTTACCTACATACCTGAAAATATTTTTGCAAGATATCTGGGAAAATATATACCAAAAAGGGATTCAACAGTTGGAAAGGAGACTTTACATCCCATATTGCCTCTTCGATGCGACGAGATCAGTGAACTTCTATATAGTTGCTTAAACTCTGCTTTTCGCGCGAATGTACACGGTGGCCAAGAAAAGATCAATTTTTTAAGTATCTCATTCATCTACTTGAAGGAGAGATTGGCTACCCTTTCGAACCTCATCAGTGCGCCTATACACCTCAACTCGCTCCCGTGGAGCAGGCCGTATTGGCCAAACGACTAGGTGCCGAGCAAAGGAACTATAAGAGTCCCCCCTTGCCTAGTTAGAGCAAGACACGTGAAAGACCTTCTGTAGTTCAGCCCTATTACATTGATGGCCTGGTGTGCGTCAATCAAAATTACGGGTCATCTACAAGGTGATGGATAGACCGTCAAAATTCTTGCGTCGACGGATACCTGTGACAGCAGAGGAGATGGGGCATGCGCTTACTCACTATAACAGTATACTCACGTAGGGCGTTCGTTCAAGCATATCGGCTAGCCTGAACCTAGCTGGGGCACATAAAGTAGCGAAAATATCTCATGCAAAATGTCGAAATTTGCGAAAGATTGATAATTGCTCAAAAATGGGCACCAACGCATGCACCAAAGCGTTAAACTATTAATGAAAAACCATAAGTGAATTTAAAACTTAAAGGAAATGTGAAAGTTAAATTTATTTGGTTGAGAAATATAAAATTTTTTTGAAAAAGTGGCACATTCTGAAAACGTGAAAAATCACTGAAAACGCGAGGAGTAAATGTAAACATAATTGTCAAATGATAGCGTAAGCATACCGTTTTGTGTATATTAAGGGACGTATTATTTCAGGAAATTAATTTATAGGTATTTATCGTATTGGAGTACAATTAGTTTCAGATCTTGCTTGATATGCCAGTGAAGATTTCTGATGGAGATTGTGGTTTGCGTCATATAGATTCACCCAAACAAGAAAATTGATTACCTAGACAAATGAAGGTTCACAGCAAAAGTTGACAATGTATATGCCCATGATCAATAAAAAACGTTTAATAGTAAGTCACTACCTTAAAATGCGCGCTAAGTAGATATTTTGCTGATGAATATATGCAGACTTTACCTTTCTCCTTTGTTGATTCAGGTTGCAAATATTGATGTTTTTTTTTGGTTTTGTGGACTTCCTGTAAAAAAAGGGATAGGTTTGCTGCTGAAAATGAAAGAAGTCACTTTTGCTTTTTATTGAAGCCTATTTTTGCTTGATTTGTTTTACTTAAGTGCTCCTTTCTAAGAATGCGAATACACAATGGAATATCCGAATATAAACTAATATTTTGCAAAAATTGCTTATCTTCTATGCATTGTGTTTCAAAATTTCGGATATGCGGAAACTAAGTTATTAAAAAGTATCTAATCACATGCTTGTAATTTAACATACATTGTTCTGGGCGCCCATCTCTTCAGTATCTTGTACGCATTGTGATAACGATCTCAATTTTTGCCGTAGTAAAACCAAAATACTGGTAAAAAAGTTTATTTCTGCGTTATGTGGCAAATACATCAGAAATTTGCAAAAATGTTTATTTCAAGTTGAATTAATTGCTTGTTTTTGGAAAACAATGCGATATCTTACACCTGCCTTTATTTAATTTTTTATTGAAGCAAGATCCAATTTTCCGGTTACAGAAGGGATTTATTTGAAACTTTTCTTGGTTGTTCGAATGTACAAAAATATGGACTTAAGCCCACGATTTTAAATAGTATATAAATTTTATTGGATGCCCTGCACCCTCCAATTTCACCTAAATCGTGCCTTTTTCCTTCAATATATAAGATGGAACTGTATTGGTTTTTACTAATAGGCTTCCTGAGCTGAAGTCCACTCATCAAGCCAAAATAAAAGACCAGCTCTACGCTCAACTGGTGACTCAAAATTTGAGCATGGCAGATGTCCAGGTTGACAGCCGCCGAGGTGCCGATCTTGTCAATACTGAGACTGAATTCACTGACACTAAGCGGGCAAATGTTCTTCCTTCTATTGGTCCAAAACGCAAGGTCCCAATGACAAATCCAGCCTCTCTGTATGACCGAACAATCGTTTTTATCTCCTGAATGATTTCCGAGCCTCCAAATCCTGAAAACCCATTCCAGAGTATTTTACTTTTGGGTAATTCATCGCATGCACCTCGCGGCTGTCGGAGCCTGAACTTAAAATTAATCAGGTCAAAGAAACAGTTGCACAACGATCGAATTACTGAGCTTACTTACTTAATAACTTGCGCCTCTTAGTCTAACTGCATTTTATCCCCCAAACTTTAAAGCTGACAGGCAGCTATAATGAGATTAGCGGCATATTTGTAGATTCACTCAAACGTGAAAGCTCATTTCCGGGAAAAATGAATGCCCTACGCCAAAAGTCGACAAGTCATATGCCTAAGATCAATTAAAACGTATAATTTTTAAGTTACCCGTTTACAAAGTGCTTTAAGTATATACTTCGCTGGCGAATATATGTGGACTTTACCCTTTCCCAAGGTTACTTCAAGTTAAAATTGTGGAAGTTTGATCGTTTTTGTGACTTCCCTGAAAATAAGTGATATATTTTCCGCTAAAAATGAAATAAATCATATAACGCTTTATATTGGAGCGTTTTTTGTTACGCTTGTTTACTTAAATGCCCCGTTCTAAGACTGCAAATACATAACAGAGTAACCGAATATATACTAAAGTTTGCAGAAACTGCTAATCCTTTGCGTTTCTAAATTTCTGATTAGCGGAAATTATATCATACAAAAGGTATCTTATCACATATTTCCAATTTAACATAGGTGTTTTTATAGTCCATCTACACAGTATCTTGCACGTATTTTGTTAAGGGTCTTCATTTTCATTGTAGTAAAACAAAAATAATTGTAAAAAAGTTTTATGACAAAACCACCAGCACTTTGCATAAAATAGTTTCTAAATCTGAATTCTTTGCTTGCTTTAGGAAAACATTGCGATTCCTTACACTTGCCTTTACCTGAGTTTCATTGAATTAAGATCGAAATTTCCGGTTCCAGAAGGGATCAATTTGAAACCTGTCTTGCTACTATTAATGTTCTTTTATAGCTAAATACACAAAAACAATGGACTTTGTTCTGGGATATTAAACACCACGCAGGATTTTTTCAATGTCCATTAACCTCCGATTTTGCCCAAATCCTGCCTTTTTCCTTCAATATATAAGATTGAACATGTAATGTTTTTTAGTAATAGGCTTCCCGAGCCTCAAATCTACTCAAAAACCCAAAAAAACAAGACCAACTGAACGCTAAACTACTGACTCATATTTTTGAGCATACATTGCCTGAGTAAGGTCACCTACGGTATAATCCTACTCACACTCTACCACACCCAAGCATACTAACGATATGTGCACCTCCCAATGACACCATTCTCCAGTCCACTGGCCTCTGGACGTCTCCCGACATCACCCTGTCCGGCACGCCCAGAAAACCTTCAGCCTCCCCCTACTCTCGCCCCTGCAATGTGTTCTTTCTGATTTTTTTCTCCTTGCGCTATTGATCGTGCTACATTTGACTTTACGGGCTTGTCTTAGGATAGGTTATGTAAGGTCCCTGGGTCTAATTTACACAGCCAACTACTTTATATATTTTAGAATACCTTGTTTGGTTTCTTACTTAATAGCTAGGGGAAGTAACCCTTATTCATATAAGGACATGGTGTGAGAGAAGAAATGTCGTTATCAGGCACCCCATCGGTGTTTGTGCAGTCCACTATACTTAAGATCTTTGTGGAAAATAGCTTTTCCTTCGTCACAGTTGAGAAAAACTCGGCAGTCTCCATGGGATTCGAACCCACAACAGCAAGAGGAAGGTTTTAGTACAGCCGCCACTCTAGCCACTCCAACTAAGAGCGTCTACCCTGAGTCATTAGTGTAATCACACTTGGGTCAAGTTACCCGCCGGGCCTACAACAACGTATGGAATGCACCAATTCTGATATAGTAAACTGACACTCCAAGCAGGATTTCACGATTGGGTCACATGAATTATTCAATTCTTTCAAGTCTCCCAAAATGGCTTTGGTTTGTGTGATGCAGGCAGGATGTACAGTTTTCTGCTACCCGTATTCCTAACATAACGACAACTCTTTTAAATGCATCACAGACCGCTGCAACTCAATTGTCCCAAGAACTCTATGCCGACATACACAGTTAGCCGGTAAATCACGTGAAAGTTGTGACATGTTTGATGAAAGGAATCACGAATTCCAGCAAGAGCACATCACGATTTTTTCGGAAGGTAACGGACAAGAGAAAGGGGTGTGTGATCACAGAATGACGCACATAGTGGGCACCGAATTCACCAGACTCGCTGTGGGGGGGAGGGTGTCGCAGAGGATGGCTCGGCACGGAAAATGATCGCGCGCACGCACTCAGAGGCGTGCATGCCACCGGCGGTCTGAAGATAGTTTTTCCATTTACCTGAATCGTCGGTGGTCTATTTTCCCTCGGTCCAGACTCACTGCAGAGGACAGTCACGACCAGACTGTAGTGTGACAGGAGGTGGCATCGAATGGGGGAATGTGGTGCATGGTTTCAGGAGACTACGAGGTCAGCTTCATTATAATTTTTATCTCCTAGCCCAATATGCAGATTTTGCCATTTCTCAATTTGGGCTCCGTAAAAGTCTGGTTCGTTGAACTTTGCACTCGCTGCTCATGCGATTGGGTTTCAGTTCAGACGCGGGAAACCAGTGGGGTTTAAAAGCATCACCAAATGACTGGTAACGCGTAAGTTATTTTGACTTCAGTGACGATTTGTCTAGTTGTCAGAACTCGGAAATGGAATATGTCTTATGACCTAGAATATTCTGCTCTAATCCTATTAAACAAATCAAATGCATTCAGGTTTTTGTTCATGACGGCTGCGTTCTAGCATCCAGAGTTTAGGGTCAGTAATAGCCGAATATAGAACCGATTCCAGCATGGGTGGCTCAAAAACCTCAATAACAAGGTACTCAAATGAACCTTTAGTCTACTTTCCGCATTCTCTCCTATAAACGTCCCATAAACCCGTTCCGGTGATTACTAATAGTACTGCCAGAAGAGTTAAGCCACCATACTGGATAAAGCATCAATTTCACTAACTCCGAGCGCTTACCTTGCACCCTGTTGCTCATGGTTGCACAATTTGTCAAAACTTGCATCCAGCTTCGTACAAGTTGGATGTATACATACAAAAGGGCAGACTGCTCAGAAGCACGAAAAGCACAAGGTCTACAAACAGGACGCAAATCCTTGGACACCAAATATGAGCATCAGGCCTTTTAAAACATGTATAGTAAGTAACTACGTATATGGAACCCAGGGGCTTGCATAACTTATCCTTACCGTCTGATGTCTGCGATCTGACGGTTCTGACCTTTTAAACCGTAGCATGAGGGGAGCAGGGAAGGTGCATTCTGCGTGAACTAGTTTACAGTGATAGTGGGCGTACGACGCGCTGTGCTCTATCGTACTCATCCGCCAGTGTCCGATGTTGAGCCAGAGTCAAGAAGACCGGTGGCGGGAGAGGACGCCGAAAGTGACGAAGTCAACCTGCCCATCCACGCGTGCCACCCATACTTTTCCGCGCACAATGAACCAAGTTTTCACCAAAAAGGAAAGGGATGTCCCGGATCCCAAGTGACTGGGAGTTTCATAGACTTAGAAGAAACCATTGCAGCATGACTCTCCACCCTGAAAGGAGGACTGAGCTAGTCGACAGTCTTCCAAGCCACGGATATTAGCGAACCATGGTATATTCAAGCATATTAGCTTGGTTTAAGCGAGGGATGTGTGCTGAGTGCTGTAAGGACGAAGTTCCCAAAGTTTTTCCCACTCTCTTGCTCCCCCTTCTCCCAGGTACTACTCCACTGCCAGAACCGGTCAGCCATAAACGTGGTATTAGACGCAAGTGAATGATAGAACAACAGGATTGTCTCTACACATACAACACAAGGTCTGATCTCTCACACACCAGGCTTTGAAGCAAAGGTTAAACACGTTTCTAACCCCAGTCGACCTGTATTTTAGGGCAGTCCAAAGGAAGATTGCAGAGGTAAGACTGAGTATGGCGGTTACTGATATACCCTTCCTCCGCGATTTGATCAACATAAATATTTTTTGAAATAGTTACTAAGTTGGCTGACTACGTTGTGGATAATAGGACTATGATAATGACTCTTCTGACACTGGTCAAAGGACCTTTAATAGAATTTCGGCCTATCGAAAAGGAATGATGAGAAGATCTGGGCCTGTCTTTTACTCTATACTAAACTGGCTGGGGTCTAGGGGGTACTAGTTAGGGGGCACTGCACGGGTAGCACTAGGTCGCTCCATTTGACTTATTTAGTTGGCGAAGAGTCCTGTCTCGGCCTTTAACTAGTACACAACTCTCACCTGTGGCTCTTTGAAGCTCGGCTCGGATTAGTGACCACACCCGGGTAACCGCCTCGACTGGCGCGCTAAACCAAGTGAGGGTATCTGGTGTTTTATCACTGGTAGTCCGATTCCCCCCTCCCTCTCACCTCCCCCCATTTCAAAAGACCTACAAAGAGGGTGACATGCATTCCCGTAGGCGGCCCAGACTAACTCGGGTCTCTTGGTCATTAACAACCAATCCGTGACCCATATTGGAGTTCGGAAGCCGTCTGGGATGTTCTTGCACACCTAGTTAGGGACAGCACTGCTTGCCTCCTCATGGAGGAAAAGGCTAAAAAAGGTACCTAAACAAATGTTTGGTCTCACGTCTTCTACAGCCGACCGCGGCTCGTAGATTGCTAACCACGCGGTCTAAAGACTTAAATAAACAGCAAAATTCCAGTCCTCATCCTCCACTCCGTACGCTTCTGGCTGGTTCGATGAGTCCACTCGAACTAGCAGCCTTGAATATTTGTTTCCTTATAGACAATCAGAGGAGGAACCGGTGGAAACAGAGAAAAATGCTCGTCACTGGCGCGATTCAAGGTGGACATCGCTGTTCTCAGTGAAACCTAATTCTCTGAAAAGGTCAGTTGAAGGAGGTGGGTGTGGACTACACCTTCATCTGGAGTGGCTGCCCAAAGGCGAAGCGACACGACACTGGTGCCGCGTTTACCATTCAGATCGTCATCGTGGGACGACAGTCCTGTCTGCCGCAGGGCATCAAAAACAAATTGTTGACCCTACGCCTACCTCATCGTAGATCTACATTCGCCACCGCTATCAGCGCCTAAACCTCCAATGACGAGCTGTGTTCAGCCGAAGAACATATTCTATGAGGACCTTCACGCCCTCTTGGCGTCTTCGGCGCTAGGCTGAGGAAATCCAAGGGCATGTGAACCGTAATTAAATGAATACCTTCTTCGAGGTTATCAAGGCTATTTGGGGCCCACACATTAATGGGGACCACGCCACTGATCCACCTCGATGGCACAACACTTCTGACAGAGAAATCTCAAATTCTTAAGCACTGGGCCGAGCAATTCATAAATGTACTCAGCCTTTCAGCAGTCATCTCCGATGCTGCCATCGACCGGCTTCCCCACTGGGACACGAAAAATGACCTAGATCTCCCACTTTCCATAACAGAAACCATCCAGCCATGAAACAGCCTTTCAGTGGGAGAACACGGGGATCCTACGCAATCCCACCGGAAGTCTATAAGCAAGGTGGCCCCCCGGCTGATGCAGACCTCACAACAATATTTCCAGGAGAGGTGGTGCCAGGGACAAGTCCCTCAGGATTTCAAGGACGCGACCATTGTCCATCTCCACAAGTGGACAGAGAATCAGCAACTCTCTGATAATCATAGAAACTGGAAGATCTTCGCTCGCATTCTTCTTAATTGTCTGATCGATGACCTAGAACTGCGACTGCTCCAGGAAAGCTTCCGCTGACATCGCAGAACAACCCACAGGATTTTCCTCGCTCGCCAGCTATAAGAAAATTGCAAGGAGACGCTAACCCACATCTATACTACCTTCGTGGATCTAATGAAAGCCTTTAACATGGTGAATTGCGATGGACTGTGGAAAGTCATGCAGCAATTCTGTTTTCCTGAGCGGTTCACGCCCATGCTGCGTCAGCTTAATGACGGGATGACGGCGCGTGTCACTGACAACAAGACGGTATCCGAAGCATTCGCGGTGACCAACAACACCAAACCCCAAACTGTGGACATCTTCGTTTATATAGGAAGCACACTGTCGTGCAACGCGAGGATCATTGACAAGGTTGCTCAACGGATCTCCAAAGCCAGCCATGCATTCGGCCGGCTGCAAGATTCTGTGTGGAATCACATGGTATAAAACTGGTCACCAAATTAGGAATTTACAAGGTTGACGTCTTAACGAAACTTCTGTTTTGAGCGGAGACCTGGACCGTCTACTACAACCAAGCAAGAAAATTTAATTACTTTTATCTTAGCCGTCGTGGCAGAATACCAAAACTGAGATATCAGGGCAGAATCCCGAACACTAAAGTCCTGGAGTGCACTGGAATCCTCAGCATTCACGTCATGCTTATGCAAGTAAAACTGCGACGGAGAATGGACGATGAGCGACTACCCAGACAAATTTTATAGACAGATTTCGTTACGGATGCTCGCAGACAGGAAGGATGACAACGATGCTACATGGAGATTGAAGAACTCTCTAAAGCGACCGCAGATCAAACCCGGCGACCTGGTAGGACTTCGCTCAGGATCGACCGGCCATGAGAAGTCCAGTGAAGACTGGTGCAGCAATCTACGACGCCAACCAGATCACCGCTGCCAAGGTGACACGCAACTCACAAGTGCCCTGGATCAGCATCACCAATGTGCAAGCCCTCCCACGCTGCCAATGCACCTTTCGCACTCGAATCAGCCTAGTTGAAAATCGCTGGATGCAATGCGATAGCAATCTGACAACATCAAATTCTGCGTCAGCGAACATC
Source organism: Schistocephalus solidus (assembly GCA_017591395.1). Classification (NCBI taxonomy): domain Eukaryota; kingdom Metazoa; phylum Platyhelminthes; class Cestoda; order Diphyllobothriidea; family Diphyllobothriidae; genus Schistocephalus; species Schistocephalus solidus. The sequence goes on from WEDG01001008.1 coordinate 110,930, forward strand.
CCTTCCGCCGACTCTGATTCGAACCCCACTTTGATGACCACCCCCCACCACCACGCTGCTGATGCGCTGCCACTGTTTATCACCATGCCATCTTCCCTCCCTCCCTCCCGAAACCCCTGTGCCTAGCACAGTGATGATCACCACTGGCAGCACCTTCCACTCTCCCACCTCCGATTACCTGCCACTACTACCTCCCCCGCACATCTTCCCCCACTAACAACGATGTGGACTTCGTTCTAAGTTGTCCTCATTGCACTCGCACATTCACCTCACGCATCGGCCTGATCAGTCACTTGGGAAGCTACCGCAAAGAAACTGACGTACCAGTGCCTGGAGCACCAACACCCACTGCCCTCGCGCATTCTCTCACCACGTGGGCCTATTCAGTCACATGAGCATCTGACAGCGAATCCACCACGATGCCAACACACCTGACAGTTCGACCGTCGTAGTCCGACGATGTCCACCATATGCTCCATGGGAAAGTGGAGCAGGGACGGTGACTTGCGCGTGATTTAGTTTAAAGTGATAGTAGACTTGCGCTGCATCTACCGCACTCTCTCCTCCTCCCCCACCTGAGCCCGGTGTCAAGACAGAGTCAAGAAGACCGGAGGCGGGAGAGGACGCAGGTGGCTGGCGCGGCTGGGTCCCCTAAGTCCTAGCCGCGCCTAGGCGTGCCACCACACCTCCATGTTCGGCATTTGTTATGGGAGCGCAACCCGAATAACGCCTGCCATGCCCTGATGTGGCCCCCATGTTGGTCCAACGCATCTACCACGTGGCCCGTTTAGGGGGCACGCCAACACACCTAACACATCATGGACACCCATGAACACTACCATCCCCAGCCCTTCCGTGAGCACGTCCACCACCACCACCACCACCAACAGCAGCACTGCTGACTTAGCATCTCCCGACCTATCCTGTCCTCCCTGCCAGCGCAGCTTCACCTCATGCATCGACCTGGTCGGTCACTTGCGAATCTGTCGCACGGGGACTGGTGAACTAGTGCATGGGGCCCCAACATACAGTTGCCGCGTCCGCCTACACTGTCTACACTGCCCACGCACTTTTACCCACCGCATGGGCCTAATTGTCCACATGCGCCTTCGTGAAAGGCTGCGGGTAAATCGCCACAGGCCTGTCCCCACTATAACGCAGTCTCTCCATCAATGCCTGCACCACACTTGCACTGTTTCATCACCGCCCAAAATTGGCCCATGTCAGGCAAGTCAGAAGTGTGTTCTTTGACTGCCTACCATCTGGCTGCTCGGCTACACGATATGGTATTATGAAAACCTGGTCAAGTGTAGGCTGTGACCAGGTGATGTGTGATGGGATGTGTTGCCCAGCTGCCCAGGCTGGATGAGCTGGGATCCGAGCTGCCACCATAGCTTCTTGTGTCCTCAATCAACACCTCTAACTGAGAGAGAAGAATGATCCTGAGCTTCTTCTCCACTTGGTGCCTCTGCCGCATGTGTGATCCGAACCCGAGACTACCATGGTGTGCTAAGCACCGTGGGTTGGATGGTTGCCAAATGTGTGCTAGAGTTTGAGGCACGGAGTGGCTGACTGGTGGAGTGAGAGGCAGGCTGTTATTATTGCTTCTTAATGTGACCCTTTATGGCACTCCCAGCCGTGGTATCCGAGCCTGGTGTGGCGACAGTCATCTGCACTCGACCCTGCCTCCAGTATTTTTGACTCTGGCTTGACACCGAGCACAGAGGAGTGAGGGAAGAGAGTGTGCGGTAGCTGCAGCGCAAGTCTACTATCCATTAAGACCAACCCACGCGCAATTCACCGTCCCTGTGCTACCCTGCTGTGGAGCACATGATGGCCCTCTCCAAAATCGATGGTCGAACTGGCGTGACTGAAATAGCTCATGTGGGCCCGTAAAGCAAGGTATTTTACTACGCTCTATATTCCTTCTATTTAAACACATGTTTAAGCCAAGTTTATGAATGCTTAAATTGCATAAATCTAGCCGTTGAGGTCAAACTTAATCTCCTACTAAAATATCGCCCGATCAAAAAGCTGATAACCTTGTATGAAGAAAAAACCATATGCGGGTGGCAGTTTGATTGGTTTATCTTGTTTTAGGGAGATTGCCCTTCCACCTTTCACCTTAGCCATAGCCAACATGGGGTTCAGATCTCGAAACTGGGACTTTTTGTTCTGGAGTCCAATGCTCTGCCATTTAGCCATGGGCCTGCTGTCCAATCGGTTTCGATTGGATATTACTTATCATAGTAAAGGCACCCGCCGATCCGATTATGAAACCTGCTTGTCCCGCAGGCAATGGCTTAGCGAACATAAATAAACGTAGAAGGGCATTACCGACACAGACAAGGGAGACTAGGAGCGGTCATCAGTTAGCGTTACCAAACCTCCTATTGACAGGACTTTAGTTTCGCAACCTGATTCGTGAACGCACTTCCAACATAGTCGCTTTATCTGTGCGCAATCTACCGGACAGTGAGCCCGTGAATCAATGCCCAGAACGTCGGGCATAAAAACACTCGATGGCTAAGGAACATGGATTCGAATCTCAGGTTCGGCAAACCTGGGACTGCTTAAAGCTGGTTGGCGACGACTAAAAAGTCACAAATAGCCATCACTGTCTCTCTTGTCTTTGTCAATACTCCCCTTCCGGATATAGTTATATTTGTCAGGTTACCTCTGAAAAGAAGTATAGGTTACAATTTCTTCTTTTCTACATTCGGAGAAAGCCAACTGCTGATGAACTCGTAGGGATGTTTTTTAATTGCTTTTAGTAATGCTATGTATAGACGATCTTCTTTTCTTGGCAAGAATACAGTAGTTGAAACTAAACATTCGCATTATATCTAAAGGATTTACTGAGTAATGCATTTCACTTTATCTAGCGGGATTTAGGTGACCATATGAAGCACACCAGACGATGCCATTATCTCGTCAGTTGCCAGCATGAGGCCTTCTAGCTTTCCTAGGAACTATTTAAAGTCTTCAATTACGGTTTCAGAATTCTTACCAAGCGTTTGGAGCTGGGGAAATAATCCTTTAGGAATCTGGTAGTTTACGTCACTGAGTAAACATTATTATTGGTGGCATTGGGGTGCCAATGTTTTTAAATTCATGAGGTCTACGCATTTGCTGGTTGCTGGTTCTAGATGGTCCAAGGATCTTGTAATAAACACTGATGTTAGTTTCCTTCATGTAAGGCATTTCCGTGTGTAAATTGCAGACGTATATTTACAGAAACGCTGTATTCAGGAAATCTGCCAGGCCTGCACAGTGGACCTTTGGTTAGAAACAAACATTGCATTTCCCGAGCAAGAGTCCTAGCAACTAAAAGAGACATCTATGTGCTCACCAGTATTTTGCTTTTGATAGAGGTCGTTATACTTAAAGTGGAAACTACTGCTCCCACGCTTGAAACTCGAAAACATGGCAACCCGATGTATATGCTATATTTGTTATTGTCCAAAGCGTCAAATACAAATGCTACACAATAGCCCTAGTCCAGTTTTTCGAAGTCGAATACACTTTCGAAGAACGAAATTTCCAACGTTGTTGTTGACAAAACGCCAAAACAACCAAAAGATTGATTTCCCTCTTACGTGCAAAGTATATCTCAGCTCGTCTAAAAACCGTAGGGATGGATTATGTGTCTCCACCCTACTTGACTAGACGTTAAATTTCAGGGAGGGTCTTTATTTTCCTGTCCTATTCCTAGCACTTACTCTAACCCCATCCATGCCAATAGCTCCAATCTTCGCCCTAAACCTAGCTGCAACAGCAATTCAAACCCGAGCTTAATCCTACTTCCCTGGAACGTCAATTTGCCTGCATTGCGAATGGTTGCTATTCCTCTGTCATGTCGGAGCCAAATAAAGGATGCATGTCCTAAAAAAAACAGCTGAAAAAATACCAGGAAGAGGTAGCGCAAAAGCGCTCAATTACTTATCGCATGCATGTAAAAATCGTTGAAAAAAATCCCACGTACCAGCTCTGATGCTGTATGCCAAAATCAAACCAGCAAATCTGCTCCTTACAAATGCATGTGAACACCAGTTAACGGAAAGAGACGAAAAAGTCTATCTTAGGTAGAAATACACGCTGGATACGGAACGTATATTTTCATGGGAGAAAACTCGCGTCATTGGCGCCAGTCTGACAATGAAAGCCTGCAAGAGCATAGAAATAATATACTCAGGCGAGGCTTCATCATCGATTATGACTCCCATAAAAAATTCTCAAGGACAAGTTGAGACGGTCGCGATCAATCTGGATTGGGGAACGAAGACACTGAAAACTTTTGCCACAACTTTAGCCAGGCATGAAATGCTTGCTTTTGTACCTTGCCTAAACATCTGATGATGGACTGGGGTCAAAAGTAACCGTTTCTTTGTCCCAAAACTATATCTACTTCAAAAACATGTATAAATGCAATGGAGTCAATATGCATTCCGAGTCAACAAGCAGGTACTTAGGGAAAGAATCACAGTTTCACTCTTGAATTTTCAAGTTGATGGGACCAACCTGTCATCAGACGAGATGGAGCATTGAGAATTTTTACAGAATCGTGTGAATCAAAACACCATCTCGTTGAATGTGCTCCATAAAAGCTATCCATTTAACAGTAGAACTGCCTGTCCAAGTACGCTGCACGGACTTATAAAATCTCGAGGCTGAGGAAAAATGCGGAAGACAAGGAGCCAAACCTACGTACGTTCCGGATACTTCCTCACCAGACCAGTGCGGTTACGCAGTGGGTTTGTGTCTCGTCAGGGACAGTAGGCTTGGCTGATGAATGACGAGAAGGGGTAGAGAATAAACCCCCATTAGGACGCATGAGACAAACAGCTTCATGCGATCTGCGTGCGGCTGCTCGACGAACTAACCACTGTCCATGGCAAATATAGGGTCAGTGGGAAGTTTTTCTGCGTGCATAGTCGCAGTTTTTCAGCACTTACTCCTTGGGTAGTAAAAACCAGGGGGTTGATTAGGGTAGTAGTTGCTGTTGCAGACTGTCTTTCGGGATGGGTAATGAAGCAAGAAAACTGCTGTGACGTGACAGTCAAAATCAACTTACCCTGTTTTGCTCCGTTGCAACAGGAGATGCTAGAGGGATTCTTCCGGCCTAACTTCACTGTTATCTCACCAACCGTTAAGAGCATATTTTTTGCAGGTAGCTCTGAGGAATATCCTAAAAACTTCACTAATTATCATACAACAGCCAACATCCATAAAGATGCTTGAGCGTATAATAATTTATCACTTTCGGTTCTCCTCAGGGCCATAAGTTAAAATCTTGCCTAGTCGCTGCGATGACATGCAGCCTGCTCAATTAACCGAAGCACTCAGCAAAGAAACAGAAGGGATGTTCTCGAGTAGCAGCTTGTTTGCTCATCCAAGCGTAAAGTAAGGTTAATCGAGAATGATACATTTACTTTAAGTCGCGGGAAGACAAACGATAAAAACGGGTTTAACTGCCTTCCCGCATAATTTCTCAACATCCTTTGTCTCCACGAATACGCTGTCAGACAAAACATATTTCTACTTTGCTTGTTGGATGAAAAGCCAAATTTTTCATTTCATTGTACCCAATTTTAGACATTTAGCAGCCCCGATAGTATTCGAAACCAAAGCACCCGGAGCACGGCTTGAGCACCCCTCTGACCACCTGAGCTAAATGGATCCGAGTGGGGGCCTAGTATTCAACTGATGGGTGTTTTATCGATTGCTTGGTAAAACCCTGTCTGGGCAGTCAGCTTAACGTATCGCAATTGGTGGACTCCATAGGTATCAGTAAGCTGGGCGGGTAACTTCACCCAAATTAGATTAAACTCACGGCTTCCGATCGGGACCTCGATGCCCAGGTAGATAGAGCCTTGACTGTACTCAAGCCATGCCCTGGCTCTTCTGGGTAAGACTCCCACCGAGCCCGCAGAGATTTTCGCTCAAATAAATTAGGCAAATCTACCAAAAAACATCCATCAACCCTTTTTTGTTTTTTTTATTAAAGTGTACTGAAATACTTCCGCATGTATAACATTCTGCTTTTGTTTCTCAACGGTGTGCGTTATTCAGCGGTGCAACGTGGAAAAATTGGATGAAGATAACTTACAGTAAATCTGATGTTACTTGGAGTCCAGGCACTTTTATCCAAGTTCAATGCTATAACCCTTGTTGTCACAAGGAGCATGGTTATTTCACTACTACGGAAATGATTCATTTAAACTATAAAAAATCCTTCATAAAAGACTTTTTGCCAGAGGCGGACTCACACGGGAATTCAGCGCACGTATGCACTTCCTGTTGAAAGTGAATACCCCGATGGGTTTATTATCATAAAAAGCTCAAAAACTACTCCAGGAAAGTGGGTTGGCTTTTCAAAAATTCCGGATTGATTACGCAGATGACTAACCGGTCGGGATGTCGTGAAAAAGAGGGCAGTTTTTTGGTTTGTTACCTAGACCTCAACCACGTCTCCCCATCTTCCGTGGGTGCATCTTTGATGTTTCATTCCCCATGTGTTAACTGGCACTGCGATCGCCTTGGGAGCAGGACTGGGCTCAAAATATATATCTTCGGCTTTCGCCTATTGGATTATCATCCATTTTTGGCTCTATTGCACTGAGGACTACTTAGATTGCGATCTATTTTTCTATCAGAAAATAAAACACTAGTGTTTTCTTTTTATTTGTCAAAAAATACATACTTTTACATTATACTCACTTAATATTCACATAAGCCTTTTGGCAAATGTTTGAAGATTATTTGAAAATGCACTTGAGCCGAAACATTTTTCAGAACGTTGACCGATTAGGTTTATCGAATGCTTAATCCTGAAGGCAACTTAGCAGGTAGCAAAAAACACAACGCTCTCCTAGGAAGCATTGGAAATAAAGTAGCATTGGGAACAGAGATGGCACAAAAAAGCCTTGAGCAGCCCAGTTGAAGACCATTTTTGGGTGATTTTGCTGATACATAATGTAACCTTTCGTTTGCAAGGATTGGTTTGAATGTATCCACGCCAACATTATCAGTGGCAATTCTTTCGAATAATTGGTCGCCACAGGGGTAGTAAGGGAGTAAGGGTGTCCGTGTGAAAAGGCAGAAAGGAAATTTGTACCTTGAAGTCCTCGATCGAAAGAGGAATAGGTTTCGGTTTTTTGATATGTCAAAGCTATTTCAAAAGGAAAAGACACCTGAAAAGGGTAACGTAACCCATCGTTGAATGCGTTCATGGGATGACGCTGCGTGCCACAGAGAATATGAAAAGTATTAAATTGTAAAAATAGTATGCACCGAAATTGAAAAAAACGCAAGCAAAAACCTAATGTATTCGTTTTTGTAGGCAGTTACTGATCTCACGAAATGTCACTGGAACTTCTAAAATGCATTTTCAAGTTAGATTACAATATCAATGATCTTGCGGCATAATCACATAATATTTCAGACGTGGTAGAATAAAGGCTTTTAGCGCATTTATTTTCGATCGCCCATGAAAACCCTACTCGGAAAAAATAGCTACTGAAGCTAGGTGCATTTTTTATTGATTTTGCGTGCCCCTGTAAAGTTAAGCATAAAGAATATTTTTTGTAGTTCGTTTATGACCAAGTATGTCCTCTTTACATTTTATACTCAAAGTGAATCACCCCTTTTGTAATGCTGAGTGGTTTAAAAACAGTACAATATCATATCTATCATATCTGCCCATTCGTTACTGCTCCTCATGAAGTATGTAAACATAGCTCACCATTATGGCAAAATTATATGAACAAGATCTGGTACTTTCCTAATGGCTAAGAGAAATGAATGCTTTTCTATACATGGAAGACATGTAACTTGCATACTGCAAACCATAAGTGCAACTACAAAGGCAGATCAAAAGGAAAATTATTTAGGAATCAGAACTATTCATAACCTCAAAAAACTCTTCCTTTCAATTTAAAATTTAAAGATCAGGAAGAAGGAAAAGAAGGGATTTTCTATCAAATGTTTACAAGAAAGATCATTATGGTGCGTGTTTCCCGTAAAAAAATTTAAAGAAACAAGGGCATGAAAATCAAAGGACAAATCTTACCCATTCGACAGAGTAACGTTTTTGCAGGCGTCTGATAAGATGCGCGTTAAAAAGGCCATATCCTCAATTATCCGAAATGCTACGGGATTATGCCACAAGATAATCAATAATACAGGAATCAACCAATGCGATCGATTACTGACTGTAAATAGGACCATTAGTTAGGTGAAGCTGCAATCATGATAAGAAAGGATACTATATCCAATGCTGCAATGGAAGAAAGATCATGGCTTGGCCATAGAACAGTTGCTAATTCCCTAATAAGTTCAATAATGACCTAAGCTTCTAGCTGTTCCATTTGTTCCCAAACTTGGTGTCTAACCTTTAAACTGAAGGTTCACACAACCGTGAATTATCCTATAGCAAGGCATTCTGGTACTCATTCATTGTAGATGGTAGGCTATACGAATAACCACGTAAGAATCCCGAATAGCTTAATAATTGGCAACATTTTAAGACTACAATAAAGATTTCCTGCGGACGCGAAGGCTTCTGACGACATAATTTCCTTAGAAAGGAAGAGAAAAGAAAACTTTTCGCAAATTTTTCTTTAAAAGGGACTCGATCAAAACCCTCATCAAAAATCAGAGACATTAGCTGAATGGCACTTATTTCTAACGCATAATTTTTTTTAGATAGAGGGCAACTAAGCAATCAAAGGCCAGCACTCTATGCGTCTTGAAGGAGACACTTCACATGGTAGTCTTTGCTAATCAAGTTATCCACTTTCACAACTGATTTGGGCAAGGTCGCAATATGCGACCGAACTCAGCGAAAAAAGGCTACATCCGTGAGTAATACGGGACCGATGGTAATAGGGGTTTACTGAGCGGGGTTAAATGGAAAAAAAGAAAAGCACCAACCTAATCCTTACCCTGTCCATTGTTTTCCTAACCCTGAGTAATACGGGACCGATGGTAATAGGGGTTTACTGAGCGGGGTTAAATGGAAAAAAAGAAAAGCACCAACCTAATCCTAACCCTGTCCATTGTTTTCGTTAGGGTTAGCAGTAGGCGCCGGCTTAATAGGGTTGGATATTACTTTGTTACCCCGACACGCGCAATTTGCGAGATTCTGGTGAATTTACTTCACGCCGACCACTATGTGCGCTGTCAGTAATAGCTGAACTGACCCGCTCTTTTACTGACCCTCGGGCTGCGCGCAATCTTTCACCAGTACAGTAAAACTGATGCCTTTTGAGACTAATGTTGCGTCTTAATAGACAATGACCGGAAAGTTGCCATTTTGCCCGATAATTCGGTCCTCCTACCGCTAACGAAATATTTGACCGCAATAAACTGCTACCGAATGCCAATCCTAACGAACACAATGGATGGAGCTTAGATTAGGTTGGCGTATAATACGGCCGCGTATTACATGATGACCTATCCTTGCCCTGATTTCTTTTCTTATAAAGAAATGTGGCCACGTTAGTAGGTGGTCTCCGTATTAAAAGTGGTCTTGCGCTCAGGAGGGTGAGGTTTAAGGTTACGGTTGGGCCACGGGTATTAATATTGTGAAGAATAGAGTTGACTTTGAATATTGTCCGATGGAATGTTTTATGTATTCTTTGGGTTGGTAAAATTACTGAAATGAATGTATGTTTGAGAAAGGGTGACAGTTCTACGTGCTGTCCATTTTTCTAACCCCACAGTAGTCTGCTGCGAAAGCCTCTCCCAGTAGCGATAATATAAGTCAAAGCCATAAAACTGCATTTGGCCGTCACAGAACAGCGTTATCCAGGGTTTTCGTCTCTGGTGGTCCCTGTTAAAGCATGATTGCGTGTCGAGTTCTGCCAACTATGAAGGATTTTTAATGCTAGTGTGGAAAACGTTGTGTGGTTATGCCTTTTCGGTCATAATTTTGACTGAGTAGGAGAAGGTCCAGAGTCATTCAGCGAATTTTTACTATGTGGTCTTCATATTGTGATGACTTCACATATGTCCACCAAACCTAATAACGATGCCAAATATGCATGGAAATTTGCCTTTCGCCATCCTGAGAGCGCACTGGATGCGTACGGCTTTGAGTTGAACCCGCATTCTTCTGTGCTCCTACCACTTGTTCACTTGTTTGTATTAACACTCTGGCTTTTGAGCGCGCTGCTTGTTTTTCGTAACAGACCATTAGATCCGCTAGTTCTACTAAAGTCTGAATGCATGCTTGGGCATATTTTAATCCTTTTTTTATGGGGCAATTACCGCTTTCCACTGCACCTAACAGATCTGTACTCCTCAAGTCAAGCTAGTTTGGTAGCTGCATGCACCTGTGTCGGTTTATTACGGGTATGATGGAGAAAAGGGTGTTCGTGGTGAGTAGGTTCTGGTTCGTGATGGTTTACAGTTGAATTTCATTGCCGTTTCAGCCGCACTTTTCGGCACTACCGGTCACTCTTATGTAGATTAAATGGCCTTTGTGTATTCTCGCGTTGGAATGTTCAAGAGCAAAAAACTAATCCGCCGTTGACGCAAGCAGAATAATTTTTCTCCTACTGAATACATCGAAACTCCTGAACCAGTAAATTAAGTTGAAATCGATTAAAGGAGGAGAACAGACTGCGATGACCGTTTCTAGCTTATTCGCTACCGGTAACAGACAGCCCCAGCCAGCTCCAGTTTAGCAAAACATGAAATTGGAACCCGCATTCCTTGGCAATTGAGTGTTATTTATTTTAACTGCCTAAACATTTCCTGGAAAAGTTTAACATTGGAAATAATTTGTCAGAGAAATGTATTCTGGTTTTAAATTTTGAATGTGGTTTCTGTTCTGAGATATAAACGTTTGTTCACTTTTTTCTAGCCCTCTCATGAATTTGGTCTATGATCCCTCCCTCCCTCTCTCTCTCTCACATATAGTGTATGGCTCACCGATCTGCTTAAGGAACATTTATGTTCCGTTGTGCCCTGGAACTCAGACTAGAGTACTCACAGGCAGTCGCATAGCAACGTGAAGCATATGTTGATAATTTGGAACCGACAAAGACAAGGGAGACCGGAATGGCCATTTCTGGCTTATTAGCCGTCATCAGCCAGTCATACCCAATCCCAAGTGTGGAACACCTGGTTTCGAACCCGCGACCTTTGGTATTTGAGTCGAACGCTCTACCATTGAGCCACGGGCTCGTTGCTTTGTCGGTTGCGATCGGGAATATGATGATAGTGTGTGGCTCACCGATCTGCTTAAGGAACATTTATGTTCCGTTGTGCCCTGGAACTCAGACTAGAGTACTCACAGGCAGTCGCATAGCGACGTGAAGCATATGTTGATAATTTGGAACCGAAAAAGACAAGGGAGAGCGGAATGGCCATTTCTGGCTTATTAGCCGTCATCAGCCAGTCATACCCAATCCCAAGTGTGGAACACCTGGGTTTCGAACCCGCGACCTTTGGTATTTGAGTCGAACGCTCTACCATTGAGCCACGGGCTCGTTGCTGTGTCGGTTGCGATCGGGAATATGATGATAGTGTGTGGCTCACCGATCTGCTTAAGGAACATTTATGTTCCGTTGTGCCCTGGAACTCAGACTAGAGTACTCACAGGCAGTCGCATAGCGACGTGAAGCATATGTTGATAATTTGGAACCGACAAAGACAAGGGAGACCGGAATGGCCATTTCTGGCTTATTAGCCGTCATCAGCCAGTCATACCCAATCCCAAGTGTGGAACACCTGGGTTTCGAACCCGCGACCTTTGGTATTTGAGTCGAACGCTCTACCATTGAGCCACGGGCTCGTTGCTTTGTCGGTTGCGATCGGGAATATGATGATAGTGTGTGGCTCACCGATCTGCTTAAGGAACATTTATGTTCCGTTGTGCCCTGGAACTCAGACTAGAGTACTCACAGGCAGTCGCATAGCGACGTGAAGCATATGTTGATAATTTGGAACCGACAAAGACAAGGGAGACCGGAATGGCCATTTCTGGCTTATTAGCCGTCATCAGCCAGTCATACCCAATCCCAAGTGTGGAACACCTGGTTTCGGAACCCGCGACCTTTGGTATTTGAGTCGAACGCTCTACCATTGAGCCACGGGCTCGTTGCTTTGTCGGTTGCGATCGGGAATATGATGATAGTGTGTGGCTCACCGATCTGCTTAAGGAACATTTATGTTCCGTTGTGCCCTGGAACTCAGACTAGAGTACTCACAGGCAGTCGCATAGCGACATGAAGCATATGTTGATAATTTGGAACCGACAAAAGACAAGGGGAGACCGGAATGGCCATTTCTGGCTTATTAGCCGTCATCAGCCAGTCATACCCAATCCCAAGTGTGGAACACCTGGGATTCGGAACCCGCGACCTTTGGTATTTGAGTCGAACGCTCGTACCATTGAGCCACGGGCTCGTTGCTGTGTCGGTTGCGATCGGGAATATGATGATAGTGTGTGGCTCACCGATCTGCTAAAGGACCATTTATGTTCCGTTGTGCCCTGGAACTCAGACTAGAGTACTCACAGGCAGTCGCATAGCGACGTGAAGCATATGTTGATAATTTGGAACCGACAAAGACAAGGGAGACCGGAATGGCCATTTCTGGCTTATTAGCCGTCATCAGCCAAGTCATACCCAATCCCAAGTGTGGAACACCTGGGTTTCGAACCCGCGACCTTTGGTATTTGAGTCGAACGCTCTACCATTGAGCCACGGGCTCGTTGCTTTGTCGGTTGCGATCGGGAATATGATGATAGTGTGTGGCTCACCGATCTGCTTAAGGAACATTTATGTTCCGTTGTGCCCTGGAACTCAGACTAGAGTACTACAGGCAGTCGCATAGCGACGTGAAGCATATGTTGATAATTTGGAACCGACAAAGACAAGGGAGACCGGAATGGCCATTTCTGGCTTATTAGCCGTCATCAGCCAGTCATACCCAATCCCAAGTGTGGAGTACTTGGGATTTGAACCCGCGACCTTTGGATATAAATATCAGAAGAAGAGGCGATCAGGGACACCATGGTTATTATGTCCTGACGTTTCAAAATCAAACATTATTTTATCTTCGAAGATAAGTACTGTACAACGCTTCACAGTATTTATAGGTGGTAATGTTAAGGTTAATCGGGATTACTAAGGCTTTCAAATGTGCGTGGAGGAGGGGCTGAGTCGGGGTTGGAGATCCTCAGTCATCATTATGCTTGGTGAGGAGGGCGGTGTTTCACTCTTTGGGATCATCCTTTGCCTGTACACCGGGCCCGTGTTTGACGGGGATAGGGCGGGTGATGGCTTGTTTTCAATCTGGTCGGGGGCGGGCGTTCGCACGTTGGCAGTAGTCATCGATTGAAGCTGCCATCCCAGGCTGTTAATCTTGGTTGCAATCGCACCTCCATGTGTTTTTTGCAACTACCGGATAAGTGGTTGAGCTGGCCGAGGCGATAACTGTTCCTGCTTATATATATATGCAGATAACATGACCGACAAAGAAAGGAGACTGGAATGGCCAGTTCTGGCCTATGAACCATCATCAGTCAGCTATACTCAAACGCAGGTGTTGAAGCACCCAAGGCACCATAGTTAATATTCCCGAGCGAAACTGACAAGACATTGAGCTCGTGACGCTGTGGATAGAGCGTTGGACTTCTATTCAACAGGTCGCAAGATCGAGCCTCGGTTGCCACAATACCTGCTTTGTTTACTTCCACATGGCCTTGAGAAGTTTTTAAGTTGCATCAAAATGGATAAGCCTATTAGTACATGTCTAGCCAGAGTATATTGTGTCCAGAAATTTCCAGGACTTGCCTGTTGGACAGGTACCTATGTCCATTGTTTACATGATCACGTCGCTTCATTGCTAACTGATATTCATGTATACGGGTGGACAGGAATTTCCCTGTTTTCCCACAATAGACTGCATATTAACGGTACATGGTATTTTGTAATGGATATTTTTCTGTTGAAAAAGCCGACCCAGTTTTTAGGGTGTATAATTTGGTTGCGCAAACTGGTTTTAACCTGGAGCGCTATCCATATCTGTTGTCTTTTGAGCTCAATTTTGACGTGTTCTGATACATTATTTACATTCGGGAGGGTTCGCCAGCTCGATGGTATTGGCACCTGAATATAGCTGACGCCTATTGAGATACACTATCCAACCACAACATCTTTTGTTAGGTATTGATTAAAGTAAACTGTTTTGTGTCAATAGCGCATTTGTCTGAAGACAAATTGGGGCACCAGAGTCCAACATCTACACAGAAAAGTAATTTTATTCCATTATATATATATATGTCTCTCATATATATATATATATATATGATGGTGTGGGGCTCTCCGATCTGCTTAAGGAACATGTATGTTCCGTTGTGCCCTGGAGCTCAGACTAGAGCCCTCGCAGGCGGTCGCATAGCGACGTGTAGCATATGATGAAATTGAACCGACAAAGACAAGGGAGACCGGAATGGCCATTTCTGGCTTATTAGCCGTCATCAGCCAGTCATACCCAATCCCAAGTGGGGCACACCTGGGATTCGAACCCGCGACCTTTGGTATTTGAGTCGAACGCTCTACCATTGAGCCACGGGCTCGTTGTTTTTGTCGGTTGTGATCGGGAATATGATGATGGTGTGGGGCTCACCGATCTGCTTAAGGAACATGTATGTTCCATTGTGCCCTGGAGCTCAGACTAGAGCCCTCGCAGGCGGTCGCATAGCGACGTTTAGCATATGATGAAATTTAACCGACAAAGACAAGGGAGACCGGAATGGCCATTTCTGGCTTATTAGCCGTCATCAGCCAGTCATACCCAATCCCAAGTGTGGCACACCTGGGATTCGAACCCGCGACCTTTGGTATTTGAGTCGAACGCTCTACCATTGAGCCACGGGCTCGTTGTTTTTGTCGGTTGTGATCGGGAATATGATGATGGTGTGGGGCTCACTGATCTGCTTAAGGAACATGCATGTTCCGTTGTGCCCTGGAGCTCAGACTAGAGCCCTCGCAGGCGGTCGCATAGCGACGTGTAGCATATGATGAAATTTGAACCGACAAAGACAAGGGAGACCGGAATGGCCATTTCTGGCTTATTAGCCGTCATCAGCCAGTCATACCCAATCCCAAGTGTGGCACACCTGGGATTCGAACCCGCGACCTTTGGTATTTGAGTCGAACGCTCTACCATTGAGCCACGGGCTCGTTGTTTTTGTCGGTTGCGATCGGGAATATGATGATAGTGTGGGGCTCACCGATCTGCTTAAGGAACATGCATGTTCCGTTGTGCCCTGAGCTCAGACTAGAGCCCTCGCAGGCGGTCGCATAGCGACGTGTAGCATATGATGAAA
This sequence comes from Schistocephalus solidus, assembly GCA_017591395.1. NCBI lineage: Eukaryota > Metazoa > Platyhelminthes > Cestoda > Diphyllobothriidea > Diphyllobothriidae > Schistocephalus > Schistocephalus solidus. The sequence goes on from WEDG01001008.1 coordinate 126,276, forward strand.
TTTGAACCGACAAAGACAAGGGAGACCGGAATGGCCATTTCTGGCTTATTAGCCGTCATCAGCCAGTCATACCCAATCCCAAGTGTGGCACACCTGGGATTCGAACCCGCGACCTTTGGTATTTGAGTCGAACGTCTCTACCATTGAGCCACGGGCTCGTTGTTTTGTCGGTTGTGATCGGGAATATGATGATAGTGTGGGGCTCACCGATCTGCTTTAAAGGAACATTTATGTTCCGTTGTGCCCCGGAGCTCAGACTAGAGCCCTCGCAGGCGGTCGCATAGCGACGTGTAAAACATATGATTGAAATGGAACCGACAAAGACAAGGGAGACCGGAATGGCCATTTCAGGTTTATGAGCCGTCATCAGCCAGTCATACCCAATCCCAAGTGTGGCACACCTTGGATTCGAAACCACGACCTTTGGTATTTGAGTCGAACGCTCTACCATTGAGCAACGGGCTCGTTGTTTTTGTCGGTTGTGATCGAGAATATGATGATAGTGTGGGCCTCAGCGATCTGCTTAAGGAACATGCATGTTCCGTTGTGCCCTGGGGCTAAGACTAGTGCCCTCGCAGGCGGTCGAATAGCGACGTGTAGCATATGATTGAATGGAACGGACAAAGACAAGGGAGACCGGAATGGCCATTTCTGGCTTATTAGCTGTCATCAGCCAGTGTTACCCAATTTCAAGTGTGGCACACCTGAGATTCGAACACACGACCTTTAGTATTTGAGTCGAAAACTCTACCATTGAGCCACGAGCTCGTTGTTTTTGTCGGTTGTGATCGGGAATATGATGATAGTGTGGGGCTAACCGATCTGCTTAAGGAACATGCATGTTCCGTTGTGCCCTGGAGCTCAGACTAGAGCCCTCGCAGGCGGTCGCATAGCGACGTGTAGCATATGATTGAATGGAACCGACAACGACAAGGGAGACCGGAATGGCCATTTCAGGTTTATGAGCCGTCATCAGCAAGTCATACCCAATACCAAGTGTGGCACACCTGGGATTCGAACCCACGACCTTTGGTTTTTGAGTCGAACGCTCTACCATTGAGCCACGGGCTCGTTGTTTTTGTCGGTTGTGATCGGAAATATAATGATAGTGTGGGGCTCACCGATCTGCTTAAGGAACATGCATGTTCCGTTGTGCCCTGAGCTCTAGACTAGAGCCCTCGCAGGCGGTCGCATAGCGACGTGTAGCATATGATGAAATGGAACCGACAAAGACAAGGGGAGACCGGAATGGCCATTTCTAGGGCTTTATTAGCCGTCATCAGCCAGTCATACCCAATCCCAAAGTGTGGCACACCTGGGATTCGAAACCCACGACCTTTGGTATTTGGAGTCGAACGCTCTACCATTGAGCCACGGGCTCGTTGTTTTTGTCGGTTGTGATCGGGAATATGATGATAGTGTGGGCTCACCCTGATCTGCTTAAGGAACATGCATGTTCCGTTGTGCCCTGAGCTCAGACTAGAGCCCTCGCAGGCGGGTCGCATAGCGACGTGTAGCATATGATGAAATTGAACCGACAAAGACAAGGAGACCGGAATGGCCATTTCTGGCTTATTAGCCATCATCAGCCAGTCATACCCAATCCCAAGTGTGGCACACCTGAGATTCGAACACACGACCTTTGGTATTTGAGTCGAACGCTCTACCATTGAGCCACGGGCTCGTTGTTTTTGTCGGTTGTGATCGGGAATATGATGATTGTGTGGGGCTCACTGATCTGCTTAAGGAACGCGCATGTTCGTTGTGCCCTGGAGCTCCGGACTAGAGCCCTCGCAGGCGGTCGCATAGCGACGTGTAGCATATGATGAAATTTGAACCGACAAAGACAAAGGGGAGACCGGAATGGCCATTTTCGAGCTTATAAGCCGTCATCAGCCAGTCATACCTAACTCCCAAGTGTCGCAAACCTGGGATTCGAACCCGCGACCTTTGGTATTTGAGTCGAAACGTCTCACCATTGAGCCACGGGCTGTTGTTTTTGTCGGTTGTGATCGGGAATATGATGATGGTGTGGAGCTCACCGATCTGCTTAGCGAACATGTATGTTCCTGTTGTGCGCTGAGCTCAGACTAGAGCTCTCGCAGAGCGTCATAGCGACGTAGCATATGATGAGAAATTGAACCGACAAAGACAAGGGAGACCGGAATGGCCATTTCTGGCTTATTAGCCGTCATCAGCCAGTCATACCCAATCCCAAGTGTGGCACACCTGGGATTCGAACCCGCGACCTTTGGTATTTGAGTCGAACGCTCTACCATTGAGCCACGGGCTCGTTGCATTTTGTCGGTTGTGATCGGGAATATGATGATGGTGTGGCCCACCGATCTGCTTAAGGAACATGTATGTTCCG
>WEDG01001010.1:0-209107 GCA_017591395.1 Schistocephalus solidus
AGGCATTTCATTCTTGAAACTACAAAAACCGTATGGGGTTCCAACTGCAAAATAGTGTCTGTAGAGGGCGTAGTTTGGGGTTCCACCTTCGACGTCCTGTGGTCCACGGCGCAGTGGACTGGACAGAACGGTTGCCATTGTATCAACTATTTTTTTCGTCCTCTTGCACCTATAATTAATTAACCTTAAATTACCTAAAAAGCCGAATTTAAAGGATATCGGTTGGCTTTACTGACTCACTGCGTTGTACTTGATTTTGGCAGTGACAGACAAGCTGAGTATATTAGTGATAGTAGAATAAATGAAATTTGCTACACTTAAAGGAGTTGCGAATTTGGTTGGGGGCTCAAAATATGGAAACTGTCCTTGTGTTTTTTCAAATGAATTCGCAAGTAGAGCACAACTGGCAGAATTAAATGTATCAGTTTTTTGTGGATAGATGCACGTGGAATGGTCAAGTGCTTAGCTTGGTTTCAACGTGATCTCTGGGAGAAGGTTTCGTAGCCTGAGCGTGCTGATTTCATGGAACATTCAGGCAGGAGTATGTCCCGAGTGATACTACTAACTAAAAAAATTAAATGTTTATAAAAAATATTTTTCTGACGTATCGGTTGACTAAAAACCTTATGGTGACACCAAAACGTAAACGCATATTCATGGTTTTTCAGGGGTTTTTATTAAGTATGTATTTTTTTCTCCCGCCATAAGCACCACATTTAAGAAATCAAGTTTGGTGAACGTTCACTTTCGATTATTCATCATCAGGCCTTTACAGTAGTATAAGGGAGGGAAGAGTGTCGTAAGTTTTCAACATCCGATAAACAGTAAGCAGGGGGTTGAGGGGGATCAGAGGTCAGCGTTTATAGTCTAGTCCTATCATTGGGCAGAGGGAGGACAAGTGGGAAGTTGTCAGTCAAATAGCTAGGTTTCTGCTTCGTCGCTGTAATGCGACGTGGCAGGTGTGAGCACGCATCCTGAGTTCTTCTTCCGCCTACGAAGCCTTCGGGCCATTACAAACGCCTTTTGCGAGCATAGGGTTGGGTTGATTAACCATATGGTCACTGCCGTCACAAGTATCCGCTGACGCAAGCACTTGGGAGTGTTTCGTCGGCACTTGATAGATGACAGAGAATGCTTGGTTTACGTCTACCCGGTGATCACTGTCAACCAAGTGAGCCACAATTGCGCTAGCGATAGACTTTACCATGCCTTGATTCGGCAGGCAGGATGGTGCTTGCGCATCCTCTTGGATAGGTGACTGGTTGTTCGACCAATATAACCTACCCCACAGCACAAAGAGAAGGCGTAGCTGCACCTTGAAGAGGTCTGAATGGGTAGTATATGCTTGCCTTGAAAACGAAGAAGCGGAAATGTTCAGACCACTCTTCTTATCTGAGCGGTTGGCTACATGCGCGCGATAGCAGCTTTACAGTGACGATGTAGAAGTTCGCTCCCCAGATCCCCTCGAAAAGGCAATGTAAGAAATAAGTCCTCAACTGTTGCCACGTCCGATTTTGGGGGCACATTCCTCTATATATTTATTGACAAACTTCTCGGGAACTCCGTTTTCTCGCGGAGCGGTTTGTTAAAGGACCAGTTCATTCTCCACTTTATCAGGATAACATTTTCGCCTAGTTCGGTTGATTAGGCAACAATCTAGGCTTCGTTTCTGATAAGTGGTACAAAACTGTAGACATTCCCATATTGACCTGTACAAATTATCTTACGAAATAAACTTCTGATAATTGTTCCAACAGGCGTACTGTTAAAAAGAACGTCTGGAAAAGGTGACGGATTATTCTTTCTCTTTTTCTCAAGTTAAGATTAACTGGATGAGTCTGATTCACTTTATGCAGGAGGGTGTCCAACTGAAGCTTTTCATCTGCTATTGCAAAAATATCATCTACTTATCGAGAATAGAAAAAAGGGTCTTTTATAACTGTCGAGAGCTGGTTGTTCTCTAGTATTGCCATTAAGACAGCAGCTAGTATAAGTCCAAGGGATGATCCCATCGCTACGCCATCGATTTGATGCTGAAATTGACCATCGAAACCGAATTTAACATTACGCATGCAGCGAAGGAGCAATTCCTTGAGGACTCCGACCGGTATGCCGATAGCAAACTCCCGTCTCACAATCTCGTCACATAAAAACTATGGTTTCCGTGAGGGGAATATAAGTGAATAAAGACACGACAGCTAAGGGTTGCAACGTTTTCTCATTGAGATAAGTGTTTCTTACGAAATCGAGGACTTTTAACGTATCCCGTAGTCTACGTGATGCTATTTGGTGTTGAATTGGTTTAAGCCTCTCTTCGAACTCCTTTGCACTTGCGTGATATCGTGAATTTAACATGTCTAATATCAGGGGTATTGGATGGTCTGGTTTGTGAACCTTAAGCATAGCATATAGCCTTGGGGGATTTACCGGTGGGTTAAAGAGCTTCGAGCTCGTGTCCACTAAGGAAAGCTTGGTCTTTCCGTTTTCGGAGACACTTTGTAAGTTTGATTCCTACAGTCTCAGTTTTGTCCTAATTTTCCTCTCTCTTTTCAATTAACTACCATCAGCCAGGATTGCTTTGATCTTCGAAACGTTAACATTTCTATTCATTAGAACGAGACGAGAACTCTTGTCCAGTTTGGTGATGCGTATTTCCTTATTTTGCCATAGTTCCTTGAGTTTCCCCAAATTTTCTTTCGTGAGATGCCCGATTCTTATTGGTATTGTTGTAAAATATTGATAGCAACATTTCATGACCGCTGACTTGAAGTATTCCTCGTTCGCCGGTGTTGTGTGTACTAGCTCACTCATCGTATTCAACAGGTTGTCAAATTGAACTTCCGCCACTGATCTTTTCGGTATTCAGAAAGAAAAAGGAAATTTGTGGCCCAAGGATAGAACTTTGATCAGATATTTTTCAAGTGGCCAGTTAGTGAAATTACGTACATACTGCTATGGGGAATTGGGAAAACTGGTGTGTGCCTTAAACGGGTTAGCACTCTGAAGAAGATTTATTCATTTCACTTCCATAGGTTTGTGCTCCGTTTACGTTTAGTTCAGTTTATTAAGCGAAAGATATGCAAATGCCTTTGAACGCCCTATTGGTTATAAGGTGGCTCAGAAAAAAACTTCAATATATAAGGAAAATTCAAAAGAGATGGTTTACATATGTGCACGCGGAAAAAGCAGCCATTGGTTAATCGAAAAGAATGTGTACAAATGACTACTCCAATATTAAACGTAGTATTTACCTATACCATTTTAGGTTTCCAAGTAACCGGTGAGTGAGGGGGCTCATGTCAGTAAGCATTTGTGATTAATTAGATCTAAACAAATTCCGTAAAAACAGTAATGAAATATGGCAAATAAAATTTCAGCAATAAGACTTCATTTCAACTGGAACCAAACAAAATTTTTCGGGTGGTATCATATTGGGCACTGCTGTGCTAATCCAATTTCTTCTTAAAGACATCAACGGAAGCAGACATAACGACATTTACAGGAAAAGTATTCAAATATGCATCTAAATAACCTAAAGCTCTATCCTCTGAGTTATAGGCATTTGCGCGGAGACTTGATACAAACCTTCCGTATCGTGCGTGGCATGGATTGCGCCCTCCAATGTGATGACTTTTTCCAACTTGCCACTACGAATAATCTTCGAGGTCATCCATTCAAACTAAGTGTGCCCCAAGTAAGATTGGATGTGAGGAAGTATTTTTTCACCAACCGTGTCTTGGAACCATGGATTAACCTACCTGAGGCGATTGTCGTGTCCCAGTCTGTGAATACATTCCAACATCGGCTTGAAATACATATGTTGCAGCACCACGAAGACTATGTGACTACTTAACCTTAACAATATCGGTGTACCATGTAAATCTGTCTGCATTCACTTGACTGTAACTTCTTTACATTGCTTCTTATTCTTGCTATTTTTATGCACCAAATAGGGATTTCACAAGGGTAAGCCTATTTTCCTCAAATACACTTAACACCGAACAAATATTCAACGACACGGGTGGAGTGAAGATCTTTTGTGTGTCCAGTCTGGCCCCAGTCACACGTATTTCAATGGATGGCCTCTCAAATTCTTGGTTGCTGCTTACTGATAGAAATCTCAAGTAAAAGACAGCAGTCCTGACCACATATGATACGGAATGTTTGTATCAGGTCACCTCGTAGCTGCCTGAAACTCTAGGCAAAGAGATCAAGATTAAACAACCGTGTTTCATAGGGTAATGTGCTATGCCCAGTCACAAGTTTGGTTGAACACCTTTCAACCTTTTATAGGATGCTGAAGTCCTTAGCGGTTCACGGTCTTCAAGCTTGGATAGCAAACTCCAGTTGCAGTCGCCCAAAGGTTTGAAAGACTATAGCGAATCAGTCTTCATCAAATTTAGAGAAAGCTCGCTTTACAAGGTACAGAACAGACATCGGAGACTTGGTTACCTTTGAGCAATGCAGCGAGTGTTTTAGCGAGATCGTAACCTCCATTCCCAAGTCATTCTGCACTTTCACTTCTTGCAGTGGTATATCATTCAGGCAGTAATCAGCGGGTTTCGGAGTACTGGGTCTGCCAAATCGTAGAATAGTGCATTTTTTTCCTCCCTGAAGGGCAAAGCCAGTCCCTCAGCCATTGTTGAAGTCGGTTATGGTTCAACTGTAAAATGCTCTACCTCAGCTGCAGTTCGGGTCATGCTCCATAGCTTAATATCATCCGCAACCATGGTGAAATCACAATCCAGTCCACTAACGCAGTCGTTGACGTACAAAACGAAGAGAGCAAAGGTCAAGAACGGAGTCCTAAGGAACACCAGTTTCAAGCGAAACCTCAACCGAATGCTGGTCATCGACATGGACCGTTTTAGAGCGGTTAAATAGGAAGCTTCGCATATATTTCAGGAGATTGCACCTAACGTCTGTTCGGTTGAGTTTGTGCAGGAGCCGCTGATGTGAGCCATTATAGAATGCCTTGTTAAAGTCAATATAGGCTACATGCAGTGCATGGCTTTCATCCTCTGTCCGTGTCCAAAATTCCAACAAAAGGGCAGGTTCTTCACACAAGACCGACCTCTTCGGAATCTGATACCGTGTAGACCTGGATACCGTGGATGAAGACAGAAGTTGACCTCCTTGATCAAATGCAACGGAGAGCAACGAATATGGTCGATGATCTAAAAACTTTGCCATACCAAGACAGAATGATAAAGCTTGACTTATGTCCTCTTTCCTACAGGCACATCTGGTGTAGCCTGCTCTGCACATTCCGGATTATCTGGGTCCATGATTTCTCCCTGAGATCAGAGGATTCCCTCGAGTTGGCCTGCACAACTCATCTGCGTGGTCATCCTTACAAGGTCAATAGTGAACGCACGCGATTGAACCTCAGAGTTTTTTTCAGCCAACGAGTGGTACGACCTTGGAACTCGTTACCAAGCGAGACGGTTACCGCTGACAGCATTTCTCATTTTAAAAGAAGGCTTGATGGCATAATATTTGACAATAAATGACTCCCGCAGCATGATAACTTAAAACCAGCTTTCTAAAATCTTTCGCACTCTCCTTTTTTCCACAAAGTTTTGCCTTTAACTGTGAAAAAGAGTTAGAAGTTATTTTATGCTTTGACTCATAATGTTTTAAATATACACCATTTAATATTGACGGTACATATGCAGCGACAACTTTACATTAATAGGGTCATCAAGGGCAATGGCTGTTACCCTTAAAACAGATAAAATATAGGATTTCAGTTTTTTGAATGGATATAAGAGGGCGTCGGGGAGGAGGCGTTGTTACTATGTAAAATACGGACTTCTTCTATCAGGAAAAAGTGAGACAGTTTTCACGCAGCTTTGAAACTATTTGGCTTGCTATAAAGGTGCTCGGATCGCAAAAGCTTGAAGCTCTGACCATCTAGCGGCCCCAAAGAAGAGACCCTGAGGCTGACGCTTACTCATTATAAGAGCTAGAAAGATTTGATGCTTGACCTAACGTCTTGATAATGGGTGACTTCAACGCCCCACTCATTGACTGGAATGCAGTAGAAGCACGTGGTTCGGAAATAGCTTTTTACCTACGTTCATTGCCCATTACACTCAACATATTATTTCCCACGAGGGCGTGTGAGGTAAAGCAGTCAAAATGCTTGGACCTGGTGCTCACGAAATCGCTGGATAGTTTTTATGAGGTGCGCTGTCTACCTCCCCTAGGCCGAAGTGACCATGTTGTAATTCACATGAGCTATTCCATCTTTTTGGCACCCTGAACAGCACACCAGATATAAAAGCAATATTTGGCGGTGGGATTTCAATATAACGACGGTCAAACTCAACAGCATAAACTGTAAATCAGCTTTCTCCAGCAATATAGCTGAGGATTTAAAACAGTTCTGTGAGTAATTTGATATTCTCCTCAGAATTCACTTCCTGATTTCATGCAACAGACTGAACAAAAAACCCCAGTGACTGACTTAAATTTTGAAATAGAAGAGAACAAAAAACGGAGGTTGTGGAAGAAATTGTTCATTATGAGAATCCTGTGTCCATAAATGCATACAAGGCACAAATGAATCAAGGTTAGCGACTTATCGTAAGGGCACGGCAAAATATCGAAAACACTTACTTATCTTGCAGTGGAAAATACGAATTTATTCTTTAGTTATATAAGAAAAAGCACTCGAAACAGGGACCCAGTTCTCCAACTGAAGGCAAGTGAAAACCTAGAGATGAGTGAGGATGAAGCAAAAGCGGAGCACCTTTAAAACCTTTTTAAAATCCATCTTCACCAGTGAGAGCAGAGTTTCTCCCACTGACAACGATTTATATGAGCGCCCAGCAATCAAGGCTGTATCTTTTGACGAAACAACTGTTCATAAAAAGCTTTTGGCGCTGAATGAGTCAAAATGACAGGGCCCAGATGACATACCGCCCAAGTTAATAAAGGAACGGGCTGCGTAACTAGCCAAACCATTGTCCATGCTTTTCTAAGCCTCGTTTGAAGCCAGCTAATTAACTGCGGTTTGGAGCTCTGCACGGTTCACACAACTATATAAAGTCGGTAGTGAAGTGCCCCAATTAATCTCACATTGATTTGTTGCAAAATCATAGAAATTTAATAAAGCTTGATCTAAAGCACATCTAAGAGCAGCATGCGTAAAGAACCTGCCCTTTTTGGTTTGGAATGTTGGACACGGACAGAGGATGAAAGCCATGCACTGAATGTAGCCTATATTGACTTTAACAAGGCATTTTATAATGGCCCACATCAGCGGCTCCTGCACAAACTCAGCCGAACAGACGTTAGGCGCAATCTCCTGAAATATATGCGAAGCTTCCTATTTAACCGCTCTAAAACGGCCCATGTCGATGACCAGCATTCGGTTGAGGTTTCGCTTGAAACTGGTGTTCCCTAGGACTCCGTTCTTGACCTTTGCCTCTTCGTTTTGTACGTCAACGACTGCGTTAGTGGACTGGATTGTGATTTCACCATGGTTGCGGATGATATTAAGCTATGGAGCATGACCCGAACTGCAGCTGAGGTAGAGCATTTGCAGTTGAACCATAACCGACTTCAACAATGGCTGAGGGACTGGCTTTTGCCGTTCAGGGAGGAAAAATGCACTATTCTACGATTTGGCAGACCCAGTACTCCGAAACCCGCTGATTACTGCCTGAATGATATACCACTGCAAGAAGTGACAGTGCAGAATGACTTGGGAATGGAGGTTACGATCTCGCTAAAGCACTCGCTGCATTGCTCAAAGGTAACCAAGTCTCCGATGTCTGTTCTGTACCTTGTCAAGCGAGCTTTCTCTAAATTTGATGAAGACTGTTTCGCTATAGTCTTTTAAACCTTTGTGCGACTGCAACTGGAGTTTGCTATCCAAGCTTGAAGACCGTGAACCGCTAAGGACTTCAGCATCCTGTAAAAGGTTGAAAGGTGTTCGACCAAACTTGTGACTGGGCATAGCACATTACCCTATGAAACACGGTTGTTTAATCTTGATCTCTTTGCCTAGAGTTACAGGCAGCTACGAGGTGACCTGATACAAACATTCCGTATCATATGTGGTCAGGGCTGCTGCCTTTTACTTGAGATTTCTATCAGTAAGCAGCAACCAAGAATTTGAGAGGCCATCCATTGAAATACGTGTGACTGGGGCCAGACTGGACACACAAAAGATCTTCACTCCACCCGTGTCGTTGAATATTTGTTCGGTGTTAAGTGTATTTGAGGAAAATAGGCTTAACCTTGTGAAATCCCTATTTGGTGCATAAAAATAGCAAGAACAAGAAGCAATGTAAAGAAGTTACAGTCAAGTGAATGCAGACAGATTTACATGGTACACTGATATTGTTAAGGTTAAGTAGTCACATAGTCTTCGTGGTGCTGCAACATATGTATTTCAAGCCGATGTTGGAATGTATTCACAGACTGGGACACGACAATCGCCTCACGTAGGTTATTCCATGGTTCCACGACACGGTTGGTGAAAAAATACTTCCTCACATCCAATCTTACTTGGGGCACACTTAGTTTGAATGGATGACCTCGGAGATTATTCGTAGTGGCAAGTTGGAAAAAGTCAGCACATAGGAGGGCGCAATCCATGCCACGCACGATATGGAAGGTTTGTATCAAATCTCCAAGCAACTGCCTATAACTCAGAGGACAGTGCTTTAGGTTATTTAGATGCATATTTGAATACTTTTCCTGTAAATGTCGTTATGTCTGCTTCCGTTGATGTCTTTAAGAAGAAATTGGATTAGCACAGCAGTGCCCAATATGATACCACCCGAACAATTATGTTTGGTTCCAGTTGAAATGACGTCTTATTGCTGAAATTTTATTTGCCATATTTCATTACCGTTTTTACGGAATTTGTTTAGATCTAATTAATCACAAATGCTTACTGACATGAGCCCTCTCACTCACCGGTTACTTGGAAACCTAAAATGGTATAGGTAAATACTACGTTTAATATTGGAGTAGTCATTTGTACACATTCTTTTCGATTAACCAATGGCTGCTTTTTTTCCGCGTGCACATATGTAAACCATCTCTTTTTGAATTTTCCTTATATATTGAAGTTTTTTTCTGAGCCATCTTATAACCAATAGGGCGTTCAAAGGCATTTGCATATCTTTCGCTTAATAAACTGAACTAAACGTTAACGGAACACAAACCTATGGAAGTGAAATGAATAAAGCTTCTTCAGAGTGCTAACCCGTTTAAGGCACACACCAGTTTTCCCAATTCCCCGTAGCAGTATGTACGTAATTTCACTAACTGGCCACTTAACAAATATCTGATCAACGTTCTATCCTTGGGCCACAAATTTCGTTTTTCTTTCTGAATACCAAAAAGATTAGTGGTGGAAGTTCAATTTGACAACCTGTTGAATAAGATGCGTGACCTAGTACACAAAACACCGGCGAACGAGGAATACTTCAAATCAGCGGTCATGAAATGTTGCTATCAATATTTTACAACAATACCAATAAGAATCGGGCATCTCACGAAAGAACATTTGGGGAAACTCAAGGAAATATGGCAAAATAAGGAAATACGCATCACCAAACTGGACAAGAGTTCTCGTCTCGTTCTAATGAATAGAAATGTTAACGTTTCGAAGATCGAAGCAATCCTGGCTGATGGTAGTTAATTGAAAAGAGAGAGGAAAATTAGGACCAAACTGAGACTGTAGGACTCAAACTTACAAAGTGTCTCCGAAAACGGAAAGACCAAGCTTTCCTTAGTGGACACGAGCTCGAAGCTCTTAAACCCACCGGTAAATCCCCCAAGGCTATATGCTATGCTTAAGGTTCACAAACCAGACCATCCAATACCCCTGATATTAGACATGTTAAATTCACGATATTACGCAAGTGTAAAGGAGTTCGAAGAGAGGCTTAAACCGATTCAACACCAAATAGCATCACGTAGACTACGGGATACGTTAAAAGTCATCGATTCCGTAAGAAACACTTATCTCAATGGGAAAACGTTGCAAGCCTTAGCTGTCATGTCTTTATTCACTTATATTCCCCTCACGGAAACCATAGTTTTTATGTGACGAGATTGTGAGACGGGAGTTCCCTATCGACATACCGGTCGGAGTCCTCAAGGAATTGCTCATTCGCTGCATGCGTAATGTTAAATTCGGTTTCGATGGTCATTTTTAGCATCAAATCGATGGCGTAGCAATGGGATCATCCCTCTGACCTATAGAAGCTGCTGCCCTAATGGCAATACTAGAGAACAACCAGCTCTCGACAGTTATAAAAGACCCTTTTTTCTATTCTCGATATGTAGATAATATTTTTGCAATAGCAGATGAAAAGCTTCAGTTGGACACCCTCCTGCATAAAGTGAATCAGACTCATCCAGTTAATCTTAACTTGAGAAAAAGAGAAAGAATAATCCGTCACCTTTCCAGACGTTCTTTTTAACAGTACGCCTGTTGGAACAATTATCAGAAGTTTATTTCGTAAGATAATTTGTACAGGTCAATATGGGAATGTCTACAGTTTTGTACCACTTATCAGAAACGAAGCCTAGATTGTTGCCTAATCAACCGAACTAGGCGAAAATGTTATCCTGATAAAGTGGAGAATGAACTGGTCCTTTAACAAACCGCTCCGCGAGGAAAACGGAGTTCCCGAGAAGTTTGTCAATAAATATATAGAGGAATGTCCCCCGAAATCGGACGTGGCAACAGTTGAGGACTTATTTCTTACATTGCCTTTTCGAGGGGATCTGGGGAGCGAACTTCTACATCGTCACTGTAAAGCTGCTATCGCGCGCATGTAGCCAACCGCTCAGATAAGAAGAGTGGTCTGAACATTTCCGCTTCTTCGTTTTCAAGGCAAGCATATACTACCCATTCAGACCTCTTCAAGGTGCAGCTACGCCTTCTCTTTGTGCTGTGGGGTAGGTTATATTGGTCGAACAACCAGTCACCTATCCAAGAGGATGAGCAAGCACCATCCTGCCTGCCGAATCAAGGCATGGTAAAGTCTATCACTAGCGCAATTGTGGCTCCCTTGGTTGACAGTGATCACCGGGTAGACGTAAACCAAGCATTCTGTCATCTATCAAGTGACGACGAAACACTCCCAAGTGCTTGCGTCAGCGGATACTTGTGACGGCAGTGACCATATGGTTAATCAACCCAACCCTATGCTCGCAAAAGGCGTTTGTAATGGCCCGAAGGCTTCGTAGGCGGAAGAAGAACTCAGGATGCGTGCTCACACCTGCCACGTCGCATTACAGCGACGAAGCAGAAACCTAGCTATGTGACTGACACCTTCCCACTTGTCCTCCCTCTGCCCAATGATAGGACTAGACTATAACCGCTGACCTCTGATCCCCCTCAACCCCCTGCTTACTGTTTATCGGATGTTTAAAACTTACGTCACTCTACCCTCCCTTATACTACTGTAAAGGCCTGATGATGAATAATCGAAAGCGAACGTTCACCAAACTTGACTTCTTAAATGTGGTGCTTATGGCAGGAGAAAAAAGACATACTTAATAAAAACCCCTGAAAAACCATGAATATGCGTTTACGTTTGGTGTCACCATAAGGTTTTAGTTAACCGATACGTCAGAAAATATTTTTTATAAACATTTAATTTTTTTAGTCAGTAGTATCACTCGGGACATACTCCTGCCTGAATGTTCTACAAAATCAGCACGCTCAGGCTACGACATCTTTTCCCAGAGATCACGTTGAAATCAGGCTAAGCACTTGACCATTCCACGTGCATCTATCCACAAAAAACTGATACATTTAATTCTGCCAGTTGTGCTCCACTTGCGAATTCATTCGAAAAAACACAAGGACGGTTTCCCTATTTTGAGCCCCCACCAAATTCGCAACTCCTTTAAGTGTAGCAAATTTCATTTATTCTACTATCACTAATATACTCAGCTTGTCTGTCACTGCCAAAATCAAGTACAACGCAGTGAGTCAGTAAAGCCAACCGATATCCTTTAAATTCGGCTTTTTAGGTAATTTAAGGTTAAATAATTATAGGTGCAAGAGGACGAAAAAAATAGTTGATACAATGGCAACCGTTCTGTCCAGTCCACTGCGCCGTGGACCACAGGACGTCGAAGGTGGAACCCCAAACTACGCCCTCTACAGACACTGTTTTGCAGTTTGAACCCCATACGGTTTTTTGTAGTTTTAAGAATGAAATGCCTATTACCCTTCCCTATATTCAAAGTACACCATCTCTCATACAATTTAGAGATTAGGCTGAAACGAGAAACTGAGCCCTTAGCAAGCGCAGGCTACGAGCAGAGAGTTTGATTCGAATGTTTCACAAAGCGAGTTGGTAAACGCCGTGGGAGGTGGACCCAAGGCCCACATAGTAGCAGATAAGGGCCAGATAGGTTCGGCACTAAATTTTGAATTCGGGTCTATTTGCGGGAACGCATATAATGAAATAAATAGTCCAAAAGCTGCTAATGAGCCAAATATCGACGAAAACACACGACTGTGTAGCTTGAGCGAAGTCCAGGTAGGGGAAGATGTTTGCCAACAGGCTGTAGGAGGGTTTGGTGGCAGCATGACATTAGGAAAGAAAAGTGGTACGTTGGGCTTCATTGTTGAGAAAATGCATGAATAAGACAGCGGCTTCAAACGGCGTTGTGCGTTTCTTCGTTGACGCTAATTGGGTGGCATTGGCACGGAGAAAGGATAGGTATTGGCGTTTGGCCTTGGTGAGGGTGCTCGCCGTCCAAGCGAAACCGTCAGTGAGGTCAAGTTTTGGTGCAGCTCCAGAATCCGGGGGTGCTAGATGTGGGGGCAGACTGGCAAAGTCGGCGCCGTTGGTTTGCGCTGCCAAAATGGCTGAAATAACTTCAGTAGTGGCCAGATCAACAATCTGTCAGAGCAAAATGAAAAGACACACAGTTGAGAGCAGTGTGCCCATAAGAGGCTTGCCAAAGCCTGAGATAAGTAACAGTGTCTTTGGCACAGTTAATCTATTTTGCCTATAAAGTTCGTCAAAACAAACGTACTTTACTTTCTAGTGTTTGGTTCTCATTGCAAAATGTGTAGCACCGCGTTTAAACACGTAGAGCTACCCCATGCACACTTGTGCCACACAGAGTTTTAACAATAATTATCTGTTTATCTTGAACGTGCAGAAGAACATGTTTCATTGATTGACAACGACTCATGTCAGAATAACAGTAGATGACTGTTTCTCCTTTCCGTTTTGGATCCTCCTATTGCTTTCGCCCGTAAATAGGATGATAATTACGTTCATTGCTTACTAGTTTGCTTGAGGATTGGTAGTCCACTCAACGGCTCATTCTCAATGTGGCCTCTGGCGTTTTCACATAGAGAACCAAGCTGCCCCGCTTTTGTGAAAACCATTTACATCGTGCGGTGACCAATTTGTGTGTGGCGAGCGTAGATGGGTTGTTCACCTTGGCCAACTGCTGCTTCCCAACACCACCTTCGGTTGTCTTGTCATCGAGGCTAAGTGGGTGAGGGAGGAGAGAGTGCGAGGGAAGCTGCGCAAGTCTACCTAAATATAAACTAATTGCTGCACAGGTGATGAAACGCGACAACGACCATTCTAATGTCGATTTCGCCTATGCCCACCGTGTGCCCAACAGCGGGGTGGACGGAGGAACGGTGACTTGAGCACAAATTATTTTTATAGTGATACTAGACATGTTAATTATATACTGCACTCTCCCTCTTTCCCACCTGGGCCCGGTGAGACAACAAAGTCAAGAATACTGGAAGCGGGATCGGATACAGTGGTTGACGGACATAAGCAGCCCTACTACGCGTGTCACACCCACACCTGATCCAGTCGGCAGCCTTCCAAGACAAGGTTTGCGGTGCGCCGTGATAGATTTAAACGCGTCAGACTGATGGTAGTGAAGAATATGCACTGAGATCGTCTCTCTCTCTCTCAAGTGATGCGAAGACGGGATGCAGTGGCCGAAAGACCTTAAGAATTCATCTGCACGAACGATAGTTCGACCGTCGATTTCGAGGAGGTCCACCGTACGCTCACAGCAGGGTGGTGCAGGTACGGTGACTTGCGCTTGATTTAGTTTAAAGTGATAGTAGACTTGCGCTGCATCTACCGCACTCTCTCTTCCTCCTCTACCTATGCCCAGCGTGAAGATAGAGTCAAGAAGACTGGAGATGGGAGAGGGCACAGGTGGCTGGTGCGGCCGAGGCCTCTAGGTCCAGGCCGCTTCTAGGCGTGCCACCACACCTCCATGTTCGGCATTTGATATGGGAGCGCAACCCGAATAACGCCTACCGTGCACTGATTTGCCCCCTTGTTGGTCCAACGCATCTACCACGTGGCCCGTTTAGGGGCACACGAGCTACACACGACCTCACCTTCCAACACAACACCAGGCTTTCGGAAAAAAGACGGGCCGCTCGGATCTCGCATGCGTTATAGTACCATAAAGGCCACACGAAGGAGCCAAGGTACACGTAAGAGGCGTCAATTCCGCGACTTTGGAGGGCCATGTGAGATCGAGTTCGAATGTGATGCGCTAATGAGAATATTTGTGGTGATGTGATTCAAACGGCGATGCGCATATGGCCGAGTAGGCTCATGCTGTGACTGAATACGCGTATATAAATCGGTTAGCTGAGGCGAATGCGATGGGTTCATATTAGTGCTCCTAGCACTGGCTTAACAGTCTCCGGGCGATGGAACCTCAAGTAACCAACGAGGCCTGATGTGTGACATGAATGTGTAGTGGTGATATGAGCAGGGTACGGTAGAAGTTGCTGAGTCGGCTACAGTGATGATGCTGCTAGTTTACTGCTCTGGTGGTGAGGAATCGGTATGGCTGAAGATGGGAGGTTTGATGACTGTGAAGGGTAGGCATAGCGCACCCGTATTACGGTGCAGACGTCAGGCGTGGATGCGAATTTGGCTCAGAGCATGTAGCCTCATTTTTGTACAGGTCAGTTTGATTTAGAATAGCATGTTAGCTCGCAGCTCAGTTGGCTAGAGCGTTGGCCGTACTAAAGCCTTCCCCTGGCTGGCATGGGTTCTAATACCACTAAGGCCGCCGAGATTTTCACAAGTGAGTCAAGCGAATTATTCAAATCTGCCAAAATCCTATACTAAAAAATTTAGACAAACATTTGACACATATCTTATGTCAGTGCAACCTCCAGGTTTTGGACGTGCGAGGAATGTTGACCAGCAACTCACTGGGATAAAGAATGCAAAAATTGAGGCACATTGCAAGTTTCCAAGACAGGTTATACACCAACTGTGAAATAGTCTAGTTGGCAGTAGAAAAATTTCAACGAAAAAGACAAGGGAGACTGGACTGGTCGTTTCTAGCTTATTAGCCCTCATCAGTCGGCTATAAACAACCCCAGGTTTGCAACACTTGAGGGTCGAACCCGCGACCTGTTGGTTAGAAGTCCAACGCCCTAACCTTAGACCCACAGGTTCCTTGTCCTATTGTTTACGATGGGGTATATTAAGGGTGGTAGTGAGATGCTCACCGATCACGTTGCGGCTGATGATGGGTGATAGGCCCGAACTGGCCATTCCAGTCCATTTCCTCTTCCCCGGTAATGCTCTTCTGCCTATAATATACTAGTCGTGAGCAACTGACGGCGGGGCTTGAGATTTAATCCCAAGACACAACGGGACGAATTTGCCCCGTAAGCGCCCTACTACCAGTGTAAATTGTGTCACCCCAAGCACTCATTGTCATAGACACGCAAGATGGCCAAAAGCTGTTACTGATAAATTCAGTTTGTTACCATGACTTTAGCATAAAGACGGCGCCATAATGAGCAGATCTTGGCAGACGGAGGGGCTAAATATGGGAATATGTACCATCATACCCCACCCCACGTCTTTGCACTGAATTCCAGGCGGGGTACTTATTTCCGTATCCTAACCCTAATCACAACCGTAACCTTAAAACTAACTCTAACTCCCTTTAGAATTTACCGCACGGCTACCTGTAATACCTATTCCCGTATCCTACCAACGAACGTACGTGAAAGCACAACTGTCAGACGCTACTCATTAAACACAAAATTTCAATAAAAACTCTTGAGTAGAGGCAACTGTTCTAGCACTCGTGACAACAAGAGACCCAATCTTGTCTAAAGGACAGCTAGGAGTACCTGTAAATAGTTTGAGTCAGCTGCCTGCGTGGGCACTGTGGACTGATTGGGCCGCACTCTGGTACCTGATGAGAGAAGTTCACTTAAAATCCGGTCCGTCAGTTTATCAACAAGGGCTCGCAGATCCTGACGGCTGTTGTCCCTCTCTTGCTCAAGCTCTTGGGGAAGGCAAATCTCGTAGAGGGGGTTGTCCCAACGAGAAGAGGAATTTGGCCTTTCAAAACGAGTGACAACCTCGGAGAAGACGGCCTCCGGATAGCGACCCAACTGTTGTAGGGAGTGGCAAAAGTGTTCATTATGATAGTAATATCAACATCATTAGCCAATAAGCTGACTTAATGCCACAGTCCAGCGTTAACACGCCTTGTGAGGTGTCTCTAGAGGACTAATTGTAAGATAAGAGCAAACATTTTCGGCCAGCATATAAGGCTGATGAAACAAGTTTTATTCTGGATTTATCGCCACAGCGACAGTAAAAAGCTTTCCTGAAGAGTGCCTATCGTTTGCGAAAACCTGAATAGAAGCCGATCAAGGAAGAAACCTGACAAGCTTATCCTGCATCACGAAACCGAACCGGCAAACGGAGTATCAAAAACTATTTCGCTGATCGAACCTTCCGGATTTTATCTGCTTAGGCCACTGACATACTGCGATGATATTGTTCTCTCAAATATGGTCAATTTTGAAAGCTTAAGGCTGAAACGCGTGTTTAAAACTGTTGAAGGGATCTTCCGTGATGAGCTGCGTTTTTTAGCCAAAGTTAGTTTTCGGCAACGCCTTAATCGTTCGATTCTTCAACTCAAAATATGCATTTATGTATGGGGGACTTTGTGTGGAAGTTATTTAGATAGGGATTGCTTATATGGCCCCCAGCAGGACATAGGAACAGGAATCCCCTCGAATACAGGTGGCTTTATGAAAAATGCTAGGGTTGAGGTTAGGATCAGTGTTAGGGTTAGAACACGGGAATACTTACCATTCCCGGCATTTAACGTGAGGCTCCCTGTATTACGTGGGAGGGGGTTCCTATTCCAGTGTCCTATCGGAGGACGTATAAGCAATTACAGCCGCGACTCGCTGGTGGGACAGTTGGGAAAGAATAATGAATTATACCGGACGGTTTAGGTTGCGCACCTCTACGACCATTTACTAGACATATTTTTAAACTAATATCCCCTCGGTTGGAAGGGGGGAGGGGTGCCAAAAAGACGGAATTCTTTTTGTACATGCGGAAACCGAAGGACATGAACACATTTGAAATAGGGAGGCGCATCCACTTGACATCATGCGAGTGAAAGCAGCCAGCGATAAAACAGTGAGGAGTTTTGGCTGATAATGCCGCCCGGTCACCGGTATCCAGGCTCGATTATTCCGAGCGAGTTGTAATTAGTTATCAAAGCCCCAAGTTCTCGCAGTACACCCAGTGATTGTGAGATCTGTCCTCTTAATGCACTTGGAATTGTCTTGTGGGTGACAAAAAGCATTCAAATCAGAAACGAAACACTCCCCTCATTACAATGGAAGTTTCTTACACTCATTGAGATCACATGTATCCCCAACGCAGGGTCATGAGCTTCAAGATGCAACTAGGCCGATGCTCAGTAATCATTCGCTTCCCATTAAGGTCCGTGAAAGATACGTCTAAAAGACATTTAACGGTCGACGCGCGCTTTTCAGGACAAGTGAGGGTTCCTATAGATAAACGGAGCTTCGATGGTATACCAATTTCCATTCATGCTACTGAAGGACTATGTGGGGGTTTCGATTCACGGGCGAATCCCCTGCGAAAGACTGTGAGTTTGCCACGGGACCTAAAGCAGGTTACATATCTATTGTCATCTGGAATTTTTTGGAAAGGGAACTGGATGGCGTGTGCTAATTACAGAAGACACACACTTTGGATCAATTGCAAGGAAAGCTCTTTCAGGCATCACCTTTAGAAAGATCAAACGTTCCAGATAATATTACCAGTGTTGAGCACAGGTGTTCATTCAGATCAGGTTGCATGCATACTTAATACGTTTCAAAATTACGAAATGTCCTTGAGGATCGCCAATTACATTGACAGAGCGTTTGAAGGCCTAAATGTGCCTGTGATTCCACTGCAAATAAAGTTTTGCGGGAGTGCCTCCACCGGTGGAGGAAAATTTAAATAATAACCAATACCAGTGGTAGAATCAACAAGTCTAGAGAGAACTACCCCAAGCATGCGCTACCGCTGGGGACGTTCAAAGGTTGACTTATTTCGTTATGCTTATCTTGCGTCATTCATATAAGAGAGAGAGAGAGAGAGAGCGAGAGAGAGAAAGAGAGAGAGAGACGAGAAAAGCACGGGCCCGATGCTGGAGTAAAATCAAAAATTCCAACTACATTTGCAGTAGGTGTGCCGAATCTTTAAAAAGCGAGACAAATTAACGCAACACAAGTGAAGTGTCACTAAATCTCTCACAGGTCAACGAGATATAAAAGGCCAAATATTGCTTTAAGCGTGGGAAGGCCTGGCACATAGTGCATAGAGCAGCAACAATGCGTCCGATCGATGCAGTCGCGCGCGCAGACGAGAGTACTCTTAAGTGCTTTGAAGGGCACCGCCTTGGGAAAAGCGACAACTCTACAAATGTATCATTGCTAAAAGCCATAAACCGTCAGTGCTTTCTCCCTGTTGCGGTCTGCATACCAATCGAACGTAATTACTTACTTCGTGTGGTTAACTGCGGAGTACAGAGTCGAAAGTAAGGTGTCAGTTGGTCTTTGTTTAAATAGCGGGTTGTTTAGTCTGGGCTGGACACACTTGGGTAGTCAGATAAGGACCAGCGAAGATTAGAAAACGAGAACAGTATTGCATTCCGAAGAGTGCGAATTTGAACATACCGCAGTATTTATTTCACGACATGTGTCCAGACCTGTGGTGCAGTGAAGGATTGCCTGCTGGTGCCGCATCGACTTGGCCGTACAGTACAGCTCATAGCGATAGCCCTTTATGTAGTTGTTGGCATCCACAATTACGATAGTGTTGCTAGGTTTCTTACCCGTTAGAGCCCGCTCTGTCTAGAAAAAAACGAGAGTCAACACTGGGACGGACTGTCACAGTAGAGCCGGCTAGAACGTTAACAGAAGGAGTAAGCATTTTGAAATTGCTTCCGTACAAAACGGTTACATAGGTCAACATGCTGAAAAGATGAAAACACCGCTCCTCAGACATGGCTCCATGATGCCCGTTAGGATGGTCAATGGCATGAACTAGAGTGGCTGTCAAATGAAGGTCAATCAACAGAAATATACAGCTGAAGGTTGTGTCCGCTGAAAAGGTGAATACTCACAGAGGGTATCACATTTTTCAGATGCGTTTTGCGCAAATCACGTTCACCTTACCGTACCTTCGTATCTCTTTCCTATCGATCACAAAAGTAAAACAAAGTAACCAGCCACACATGGGTATCTAGCGTTCAGACACACAGCTGTCCTTCTTCCTCGTCGAGTACCACTGTCCTTACAACGAGTAGCCAATCTGTGTTATGAAGCCACTGGCTTTTGCGGCATTAACCATGATTAAATATGCATGAACCGTATTAAGTTGACACGGTGGATCGTACAACTGGAAAGTTTATGCGTCCAATTAACAGTAAGGGGGAGAAACTTAAGAGGAAATTTTGGTGGAAGATAAGAGAATGAAAGCGTGGGAATATAGATAAGAGGAGAAAAATATTCGAAAACTGAAGGTTGCTACTTGCCTGCGACTTAATCTCAGCCCGCAACTGTTTCTCCAAATTAGCATCCATGTAGATGGCGACTCGCGGATCGATTGTAGTGGTGGCAGCAGGGTGAGCACTGGCTATGGATTCTTCACTCACTACTTCAATTTGGCAATCGGGTCGGTGGGTGTGCAAACATCCTGCCAGCAGGGTAACCACTGCAGACTTTCCAGAACACGGATAGCCACAGAGGAGGATGAGTGGCATTCTTCTAGTAGGGGGGGGGGGGGGGGGAGGTAACGCGGTAGGGATTAATGTCTCAATCGTCGATAGACCGTCTATTTAAGAGCCCCAACATCATCGGCCACATAATGAAAGCTCGTGATCCCCGTCTATTAAGGCGTGCGCACTAGTAAGGCGACGTGTATTGAGAAGCTGATTTTACGCACTTACAGAGATAGCTACTCAAATAAATTCCTTTCTAATTGCGCCTTTCCAGTAAACTTTCCTCTGGCCACCTTTACGGTAATGGCACGGCAACAAATAAAAGAATTTATGTGTCATTACCATCGAAGGTCCCGACGCAAAGCAGTCGGTACTCATTGAGAAAGTGTAAAAATTGAAACGATGCTTCCTACGCTAGAAAGGGGTGAAACACATTTGAGACTTTCCATTTACACAAATTCACCCTCGGATATGACAGAACTATTACGAAGTTGCCCAGATACCCGTCCTTCCCTGTTAGCCGGTTCTGCCGCAAGGGTAGCACCTTCATTATTAAGCAGATGGGAGTCAGCGCAGCGGTGCGAATCGACTTCGGAGTTGCGTCTCTCGAAGTTCGCCTACCATACTTCCCGTCAACATTTAAAGTCGCGTTAGTGGCGAGTAGGTTTCAGTCACGGCTAAACACTGGTCTCAGATCAGCGCAAAATGCCTAGGTGCAATTTGCTGAAACACAATAGAATTAAACCAGTAGGTGACTCCTGCGTTTCTAGAAGACACTGAAAATAAAATTTTGCTATTACTATTAGACATGATTAAATGTACGGAATAAATGGGGCTAGGTTTAAATAGTCAGACCAGTCAAGACCGTGTTTTTTTCTAGAGACGGCCATGATATCTACTGCAGCGCTACAGTGGAAAATACAGCTTCGGTTAGTCGAAACGGACAGAAACACGGATAAATCTGACCTTTTCATCTGACAGTATAGAGCCGATTAGAGTAAGAAAGACAGATCATTGCATTGTTAAGCTGATAAAGAGGGGACAGTCTTATCGCAATGAGGAAATGCATAAATGAAACGAGAACTAAATTGAAGTGGCCATGCAGTTTGCTAAGCCCTCCACCTACTAGAAGGCCTAAGGGCTTGTTGACCTCGAAATCATTCAATGGTTGTCAATCAGCGACTTGGTCAACGGTTTCGAGTGAGGGGCGGTTACGACAAGAATTCTATGAGTACATTCGAAGTAAAGTTCCCAGCAGTTACACTTCCCGTACATTTCCTCAAAGAACGATGCAAAATCGTGCGAAAATGCCGTAACCCCCTCACAAGCATACTTCACCTAAGGAGAGGATCACTATTCAGACTTGACAAGGTTGGGAGAGAGTAGCTGACCACGCTCTCCGTATCTGCCTAGAGAAGTATTTGTTGGTCTAGTAGGATGAAAACCGAAGTGGGGGTCGTAGATCGTGACAAGGTGTCATGGAAACTGGTGTCTGAACAAAGTTTAACTAACCGGCAACGTTGTCCAGCAATATCCCTGCCACAGCGCTCGGGCTCCGAACACCTAGCGTAGAATATTGATAAGTTGAAGCATGGAATCGGATGGTCAATGCGCAATTTTTTCGGCCAAAAAAGAACGGTTTACGAAAAAAGTCCCTAGCTTCGTTAATTCAATAAGGAAGGATTTTAAGAGCGATTCTAGGCGTCTGAGGATATTGGTTTACTACAATGAGGTTTGCCGATTGTATCAGAAAACGCTGGGATAGCAGGCTCGCTAAGAAAGCTGGGTAGCTGATCTCTTCAAAATGATTGCTTGGAAGTTGAGTACCTACGGCAATTAATCCTTCGTCCTAGTGCTGACCTACGATGTGCCCAGTGGGCTAGAGCAGGCCATATAAGTAAGAACGTGGAATGAAGCGAGATCTCAATTTAGCCGACGGATTCGGTGCCTAATACTCAGGGCGCCTCGAGCGGATCATAAGAAACCTAAGCCAAATTGAGGCAGATGGATACACGCAACGTGTAAGGCATTAGCAATACAGTGGCTGATGGGATGCATTAATACTAACTAATCGCCTGATGCCGGGTTAATTGGTCAAACTGGCAAGACATAAAACTCGGATTTCTGACAGTAAGCGACCACTGGGCAGATACAACCAGACACATGTCCGAGTTCGGAGGGTAAGATTTCGGGATGTGTCCACGAGGGCTACAGATTGAGCCCCAAGGCCCAAAGCATGTCTAGGAACCTGATCGATGAACGTGCATCCACTACAGCCTGTCCGACAGAGTAACCCACGTGCAAGTTGGTAGAGCTTTACTCGGTGACCAATGAGCGCCTTGTCGATACCAATGTGACGTGAAAAGAGAAGCAATTGACAAAACCTCTACTGCAACACACCCATTCAAGGTATCAGACAACGGAATTAGGTCAAAATATGATCTATTGGCAACGATGGGTGCAAATAAGAGGTGCTGAGGGGAGGGCAGAGAGCGCCCACATCGTTAGGCGGGGTAATTGTAAATCTTCACAGTGCCATCGCCCGAGGAGCTGAGGATGTAGTGCTGCGGTTGCTTGTCACCGCTACCGGACATGCCCTGCAGGACGGGAGCTGCCCAATCCACACATGTCACCATATCGGTGTGACCTATGAGGTCGTAGAGGGAGGAGGCCAAATTGCGAGTGTCCCATAAGCGCACTGATTGGTCCACAGAACCAGTTACGAATTGATCTTGACGGTGGGGAGCCCAAGACACGGAGGATAACCAGGCGGTGTGGCCCTGGAAACCGATTTGGGCAAGGGCATCTGTAGGAGTGAAAAGGTACAAGCAAAAATGACACCTGTTATTCGATGCGGAGGCCTATGGTTATACCATTATCAAAACGTGTGAATTACTGAGGAAACGGAAACTATTAAGACAGAAAAGTTTGCCGCTCGCCGGGAAAGCCAGATATCGTCAATGTCATAAAGGAAAATTCGAAATGAGAAACTCGGGTACGCTAAAACCAGATAAGTAGACTTGTGGAACTTTTCACTGCCACGAAAGTCATCACACAAAGCTGAATGCTAGTTTCAACCAGTTCGCTAGGAATTTTTGGCAGAGGAGGCCACAAACAGCTCAGTTTGTTCAGTTTGTGCTGCCGCCTGGTTTTCTCGTTGAAGTATAGTCGCAAAACGGCGACGGTTTTAACTGAAATGTTCCAATACCGACATCGGACTGGGGAACCAGATCTAGCTCCTATGCGCCCATATAATACGCCAAGAGGACATACTGACGCGCTCCGGAGACTGTTTCTTTTGTATTTGATCGTTGGTACCTACAATCTATCACCGAGGGATGTGGAGAGTAACCGGTACTTAAACCAAGCAACCCGACAGTTTTCGAAGCCGCGTAAGAGGGCGAGTACCAGTATGGTCTTAGCTGAAAACAATGCTGGAGGCGACAGGATATGTCGCATTTAGGTCGCATACGACGATCTACCCCTTTAAATTCTCTAGTTGAAGCATAGAGGGAACGAGGTAGACAAAGCAGTCAAACACGTCCAGTACATAGTAAAAACTCTTATGCTTAACCCCTGTATTGACAATTTGGTATACGTGATCTTTGGGCTCCGATACAGTTTCCGAAACTCAGCCACTACGCAGTCAGAGGAGAATGCGCTTCAGAAAGGAGTTTTTAAGTTTTCTGACGGTTCAGACATTTACGCTAGCCATTTGCTAGCCTGACAGGCCCAACGCTTGTTGCCTTAAAGTTCGGCAAACTGGACATATTCCAGTCGCTCCGAGAGCTCTGATAAGGGCATTTGTTACCAGTTCCAACTATAAAAACGGAGTCACGCAAACTACCCCTAAGAATGAATTTGATCATTCAGAATTCAAACCGAGGTACAAACTTTTGTCTCTAAAGAGGAAACCACCCAATGTGACGGTATCCAGTAGAATCAAGAAGGCAAAACTTACTGCCTTTTGCAATAAACTAAAACAGTATTACCGCTGTTCTCGTGAACAGATCGGATGTACCATACCCGTCCCAAAATCATATAATGGTCCCGAGAGATCAATGCAGAAGTTAATTCACACGACCATCTCAAACATCCAATTAGTTATCACATACGTGTTGTTATTGCTATTGTTGTTTGGCGGGCTATTTTGCACGCGGCTGCACTCTCGCAGAAGGCCTAAGAGGAGCAGCAGGTTCCCGATAGAAATCACAGCGATGCAATTGGTAAAAGGGAACAGTGTATGCGGACCCGGATTTCGCAGTTGATACATCGAATGTCTGATCCACAGTACCTCTATGTTAGAGCCATAGATGGTAAACGTGTAGGCAGGTCGACATGGTCTGTATGTTGCACTTCTTAATGGACAACTTGGGAGCAGCAAATGGCAACTCACGACTTTTCTCGGCTGTGAGCTTCCAATGTTGTATACTCCCGCTTCAGATACGCATGGTTGACAAGGACAATGATATAGCCTAAGGCCGATCTGGCCGTGCCTGGGTACGCGGCGCGAGGAGTTGCACAAACCCAAACCGAGTTTGCAGTTGCTAATTTTCGGATTGTTGAGTATATTAGTTTCACTCCTACAGTGTCCGCATCCCAAATAACAGTGGCTGTGAATCAAAGGTGACTCTCCGAAGTTTGCCGGTTGGGCAGAATGTCAATTGCATACCCTCAGTAGGGGGTTGGCAGTCGACATGGACCTTTGGGCTTCTATAAATGAGCCTAATAGCGCAGCTTGATATTGAAGGATTCTACTGCCATTTTTTCTCAACGCTGCAACCGCCATTACGGTCACCAGCTTCACCCAGGGGCTTGTCTTGTTCTCCGTCATGCATTTTGTTTCATCCTCGACGTAGACCGCGAATAGAAACATCGAGAGCGCTGAGCCCTACGGAAATCCTGTCTGAAAGACACACCCCTTCTACTTCGTATCTCAGTGGTTGTATTCGATTTGATTCTGATGGAGTCAGAACTGACGGAGTCAATGAAGCAAGAGGGGACACTTTTTTTCATTCAACTTCCATAACAGCGCATCCCCCACGAAAATTTCACAAGCCGTGGAAAGGTTCCGGATTGTTGATATACTATCTTGCATCGAGGTCTTTCGGAACTCCGCGCGGATGTACTTTGACAGTCTAAGCGGCTTGTCTTCGGTACTTCGGGCAGGTTTTAACCTAGATTGACCATGAGTAAGCACTCGGTTTTCCTTCCAATAGAAATGCAAGTTAATTATGAGGATTTTATTCACTGCCTTACTGACTATAGAGGTCAGATGGATGAGGCAGCAGCTTCCTAGTTTTTTTGGGTTGTCTGTTACAGTGAACTTTGGGCATTAGCCTATTTCACTCACTTTTTCTAATTACTCTCGTTGTGGGAGACCTTCTTTCATTAGTCAGCCACTTGAGAATTTTCTGCATTCCTTCATTTTCCTTAACTGTCAGTACCATAGGTCACCAGGCATAGGGTTTGTCTGCTTGGGTTTTGTCTGCTTGTCTAATCTGGCGTTCTCGCTTTCGAATTCATTTTGGGTCCTGGATTTCGCAAAAACTTCGAAACAATAAGTGCCGATTAACTTCATGGTTTTTATAAGATCATATGATTGCCATGGCAAGTGGTGCTCCCAAGTACCAGCTCCAGCAGGAAAAACAAACCGATGGTGTGAGCTTCAGCCGTATTCGGAGGACAAATAAAGAGGTGCCTTTTGTATAACAGAACAGAAAAGTAATTATGACTGCCAGTGGTCATCAGGAACAATCCTGAATAGTCTAGCGCAACAATTTCGTCTACTTTCAGGTATGTAATATAACTAAATAGTGGATAACGTTTAAGTCGGTTAAACCCTCGGAGAGACTGGTGGGAAATAACAATGCTGGCCTAGATGTCTCCGAAAACTGTAACTAACTCAAATAAGGCAAAAATTGGCATCCCTGAAGAATGAAGAAGTAATAAAGACAGTTACCTTTTGCACGCAAATCATAGATGCGGACCTTGTTGTCGGAGGCGCCCACAAGCACGCCCTGGGGGGCCACTGAAAGATCATGTAGTGGGCTGCCCACCGAAATGCATCTGCTTTCGCCACACTTGCCGGTGGTGTCACTGGCACTAGCTGTCACATCCCACACACGGATAGTCTGGTCCCAGCTGCAGGACACCAGCTTCGGTTGAGTTTGACCCGCTTCCTCTAGCCAAGCCACTTTGCTAACCATGTTGCGGTGACCAGCCAGAGTCAAGCGAGGAATCTGTGGGTGGCAATTTGAAAATATGAGTTGTTTTAGCCAAGTTAAACCATGCTCACAAATATGACATTAGTGGTTGTGAAATGCTGATACACACGTGTGAAAATCATTAGTCATATGGGTACAAATGTTCTGCCAGTAATTATGAACTGGCAACACGTTCGTAGGCTGAATCCTAAACAAAGTTTGGGTGCTAACTTCCTACGTGCATGCGAATTATTGATATTTGGTGGTCGGCCACGAAAGCGGGATGAATGCCTGAATTAAAGGCAGTAAACTCTTGCAGTATAACCGCGCAATGGCCAGTAATTTTAAAGAACAATGGTCCCACCATGCTTCCACAGGTACTAAGAAAAAAACCAGACACGTGGTTCGCAGATGCTTCTGTTGCTCTATGACGCAACTGTGAGGGTTATCACTTTTCTGTGGATCCGGTGGAATACTCTATTCGATTCATAATGTAGAAACGCCAGAAACGAAGGTTGGACTAATAATTGCGCAAATTATTAAGCGAAAGACTTGGAGTTAGGGGATAGGAACACTGCTACGGTCGACCTTGAAAGTGTAGAAAACACTTAAGTGGAAGACGGTCAACCTTTGAAGGATAGCGGTAAAATGACAATTTCGTAAACGTAGTCTAGCTACAAACGCCCAACTTAAGAACATGATTTTAACTCGTGAAAAACCCTGAGACGACAAGTTCTAACGAAGAGTGACTTTAACTGTTTTGGGTCAGAAAAAGACAATAACTGACTCGGTAAAGAATGAACCAGTTAAATACTTTATTGTCTTATCTGGTCGGTCGTCTGGTCGCGGGTTTTTGCCCTTTGACGTTTGATGTCGAAACAAAGATCGAAAAAGATGGATACGAGGTCAGCTAAGGGTAGACCATTCTAAGTGATATATCTTCATTTTGGAGAAGTGCCCATTCATGTACAACTCCGTTCTACAGCGTAAGGGATATAGGGACCTAATTAATCGGGCTAACCTCATTTAAGAGTCAGTGGTGTAAGCAAAAAATGGTAGGCAGCTCGTACCAAAGGGTAAAGCGAGCCATACATCCATGCTATCTGATAGGAATAAGCATGCATAACACCGCGAAACCCAATAGTTTTACCAAGTTCAGCGAACCTACGCACTTATTTGTACTTATGATAGCATTACTCAAGAATAACAGGGTCAAATCCCTGATGCAGTTTCACTCATTCACTAATTATTGCCCCTATTGCAGTCGGTCAAATGCGTACTACTGAATATAGCTAAGGCAGCTGCAACATCAGCTCCACACAAAAACGCAGTGAAGCCAGGGATATGCCTAAGGTCAGCTTTTACCATGTTCACCTGGGTCATGAGTTGACAACCTCACCACAATCGCCAAAAAGCTGGACTTTAGACGAGACGATGCCCTGGGCGAATTTGCCTTGAGATCGGCATAGCAAATGACCAGGGCAACACCTCTGTCAGGTGGTCAGTCAGCGCGTGCTGAATAATCTAGTCCATCACATAGATGAGCAGTGTGTGAGAGAGCGCAGCCCTAACGGACACCGGAAGTGACATAAAAGAAGTTACTTTCCGGCATCTACGTGGACTTTGGGTCTTGGCTGATGATAGCAGACTTTAATAACGCGAAAAAAAGCTACGGGGGCATGTCTTCGTGCGTCCAAATTCACGAAACTGGCGGGAGATGACTGTTGGTGATAGTGGTGTTCAGGGGTCCGATGAAGGCCAAAGTACAGAACAATGTGCCTTCGTCCAGGCCGGAAGTACATTTTTTCTCGTCCGAGCAAAGC
Organism: Schistocephalus solidus; assembly: GCA_017591395.1. Taxonomy (NCBI): domain Eukaryota; kingdom Metazoa; phylum Platyhelminthes; class Cestoda; order Diphyllobothriidea; family Diphyllobothriidae; genus Schistocephalus; species Schistocephalus solidus. Next base: position 28,109 of record WEDG01001010.1, read on the forward strand.
GGTACCACCAGAAACGGCTGATAAGAACAAGAGAGAAGACTTTTGATTATTGTCAGACGATTTGCACCATGGTGATGCTTCCAAAGTGATCAGAATTCTTCCTCATTGATCGGCGTCATTACGGCGTCAAAATGACAGCGGGGAAGATGTTTGCTTTCCAGGTTCGAATCTGACGATCGAATCTCCGGTTGGCTAGTACTGTTTAAAATAACTTTTGTGTTTCAACTGGAAACCAGCCATCGCTAGGTGTTTTGGTTTTAACTTTTGCTCTCGTCCCAAAGATTACCTCCGCAAACGGTGGGGTTACAGTCGGTTGCGCTCGGAAGCTGCAGAACCTGGAGTTTAACATACAGACCGAGTTTACTGAATGCCGAAGCTGAGCGAAATTTTCCTTTCGTCAGAGTATCTGAACCGAGCTCACCTCAACTTAGTTGGCCCTGATAAATAAGATAGGCAGATTAGGGGACCGTCCCATCCTTTAATTCCAATACAGTCTCCTTACATATACATAGCTAAAGCACTTTGGAGACCTGGAGTATTTACTCCATGATTCGAAGCAATGGTGTCAAGCGGAGGCGTTGGGCTCATTACGTAGGTACTTGAAGCGATGATCGTTAAGATGGTGAAAGGCCCGCGTAATATCAGTCCGTCAGGTCGTACCACTAGACATAGTTCATGTGACACCGCCCATTGCCTTCTAAAAATGTGTCGTAGAAAATTTTGTAATTCGCATCAGTGGGGTGAGGACGATAGAGATAGTCAGGTAGAAGCCCTTGGTGGTAGTTGAGTCGATGGTTAACATCGTTGTTCTTCGCAGGTTGTATCCTTTTGGCAGCATGCGGTTTGAGTAATTTCCGTCCCCAAAAGAGCGCGGTAGGATCCCATGTCGCTTCTGAATATCACTCCTCATTGCAAAGTCTAGCAACGATTTGATTCGATCCACTACTTGATGGCACGTAAGGCTATTTGACTAGATTTATCTTAGGGTGATTGAAGCAATGTTAGTAACGACCAAGCGGTTAAATGCAGCGAACCTGGTCATCTTTTCATATCAGCACAATGTTTTCTAATGTGTGGTAATCAAACATGAACCTCCTCGGTAAACCAAACTTCTCCTTATTGCAACCACGAGGTCATCTAATAGGACCCTCGAATATCGCCTGAATTTCATTAGCGATGGCCTCTCTTCCCACGTCACAAACAACCAGCGTCGTGAGTGCACCGAAACGACTGTGAAGTTGACAAGAGCGACGCGACGAAGTAAACACTAATCGGAGGCCTAACCATGGCATGGGAGAGGCAAGTGACCCCTTGCATACATGGACGGCTACCACTATCTGCTTATGCGCGCTGAGAGAGGGTAGCATGCCAAGGGACGGAGCTGAGAGGCAAGTTCAAGAGCTTCTAGTTCTAATAAATACAACTGAAAGTTATGCTGAAACCTTCACGCATAAAATTAACTCACGCGGACAGGAATTTTGTCTTCAGATTTTCGATGGTGTGAGATTCCACCCGTTTCTTCGGAAAGATCCGTTTCGTTTGGGTCTACATCATAATAACAGGACCTCAGAAGTGGATGTCGGAAAATGTGAGAATTTTATTCAAAGCAAAGATTTAAGAGCGAGGTCCGATAGGCTCTCACTTCTAAAAAAGCCCTGGCCAGAGTAATTAACTGAGAAGAAACCAACGAACATTAAAATAGCTAAGACCCAAGGGTTTTTATCGGTGCTTCAGTGTGGTTGTGATGTGAAGTCAGTACTCACACTGCCAACAGCCACAGAAATACCTTCCTTTGTCAACTGTAGTAGGTTGACCGGCTACTGATGCTCCGTGGTCAATTATGAAATACGCCATATCTAGTTTTATTACTATGATACGCCTACACATATTCTATTTACGAAGGTAAGTTATGTTAGGGTTTCGGGTATGCTTACGAAAATGGTTACGGCTAGTGTAAGAGTTGAACTTGCCGTCCTATTCAATCCATTCTTCTTTAACCAATAACCGTGGATTACTTGTTTTCCGCCCGTTTACGTGCTCTTAATTCACATTCTTCAAATCGCAGTCTGTTCCGACACCTTCATGGGCCAAGTAAATAAACATATGAAATAATGCGAGCTTTCTCAATGCTTTCCATACACTTCGTACCACGTCTAGCTGCCCTAATAATAGAACTAATATTAGCATCCTTCCGTATTACAGGAGTTTCTGTATTCTATTTTCTCAGTGGGGCAACATATTCCATTCTCGCTGCTACGTGGTATGGGGCTTTGTTGTCAGCCATCGCAGGACAATCAATTATCCGCGTTGAAAAACCAACAATTCCAGTTCATAATCTCCATCAAAAACCAACTTCCTTCCAAAAAAGTAGGTTCCCAAACATCCACCTCTTCCCCACAATGGATATCTTTCACTACTATTGTATCAAATGAGGACTGGCCAACTGGATACGTCTTCAGACTTCACCTTGGGGATTGTGCTCGAAGACACCAGCATTCACTCGCCTTCAGCAGGCCTAACTTAGTAAACTCAATCGTAGAGAACGACTGACGGAATGAATTTTTAGTCTCATATGGTCTTGAAATTCACCACTGATAATTGAAATTGCTTTACTTCGGAAATCAGAGCTTTCGAAACATTACTCCCAGCAATCTAGTCGATGGTTGCGGGAGGAACATAGTAGGCATACAAGTAAATTCTTCCAGAAATAAACTCTTACCTACAGAGCTCAGCTAAGGATATCTGGTCTATGCAGCCTGACAAATGTGACGTCAAAGCTGCACCTGACCCAGTCTTTAACAGCATTTACTAGGCATGTGCCACGCAATAAGGCATAAGTGTTGGCGGAAATCCTGTTAATTTAAACACAACGTTAATACGTCTTTTTGATGCCGAAATAAGAAACGGGTTACAAAAAGCCACTCATTATAAAAACTGGTCAACCCTTCACAGCTGGCAACGCAGTAGTTAGATTCATCGAGAACGTCGCAGCTGTTGGGCCGATGGCAGCAAACCACGAGTTACAAACCAGGCACTTCTCAAAATGTGTCAAAGTCGACCGATTTTTTCGGCTTTTCTGTCTTCCCGAAAAATATCCCGTATTACTGGATTTCTCTGTGAATCGAAGCGGTCTTAGTTGTGACTGAAGAGCAATAGTCCGAGAAGTTTACAGTTAGTGAGTGTGGCTGAATTTCACTACTTTAATCCCAACAGACAGAATAAATTTCCGATCACTATACTTTGAAATAGACTTCACCAATACAGGATTGAGCGGACAGTTTACCACCGCAAAACGGATCGTTTTCTGCTTTACAAAAATACATGGCGAATCAGGGGAATACCACATACATGAGGCCCCCAATTAATGGGAGTCCAAATGTATACTGAAACAATGTCTTAAGTTCTAAGGATAGCATTCACCATCTCATTATACCACCTCATGTTGGGGCGTTTTTATAGATAGTCAATAGTTCAACCCTGGCTATATTATAATATATTTCGCTAATAGTGCAATCTTGTTGGCGAACCCTACTTCGGGGAAAAAACAGGAATCAGAAGTAACAATGGGCCAAGTTGAAAAAATTAATACGCCTTGTGCATTGTTAATATCCTTGATAGAGACGACTATTTCGGTTTTTGTCAATCATATTATTAGAAAAAGAAAGATACTCCTAAAAACTGGTAACTGTGCGCATTAAGGTAACGGATCTTATGAAGAAGCACTCACCGGAAGACCAGATCTTGATAGATGAATCCCAAGACCCCGTAGCAAATAACTTGTCCTTGGAATTATTTACCGGATTGCTCGAAGCCATAGACAAGATCGTTCCTTGATGACCACGACATACGGCAGCACACCTGACAGATCGGGAAGCTTGGTTCCAAACCCACAATCGGACAACCTGGGCAAAGCCTCCAGTTAGAAATAAGGATTCTTCTGTTTGCGCTTCACCTACCACATAAAAGCAGAAGAATCAACTTAAGAAAATAGTTCGAAGCAAGACAGAGGCAAATCAAAATTGTTAGGGCAGCCCTAGACACAACACATCATTCATATCGTCTGTCATTCACGCAAGAAAAAGAACTACCACGTCGTAGAACAGTTTCGCCTTCTAGACCCGTGTGCTAAGTAGCAATTAAAAGACCAACCGGTTGGCGTTGGATACTCTGATAGAAAAAATCAGTGCGCCATCTGCCCACATTGGTGCTTACAGATGGGTAGATGGGAACGCATCAGTTATTTAACGCGACTCTTAAATATGGCCGCTTGGTAAGGATAGAGAAACCCATTGTCGCAGTAAATTTTTCCCCCTTGCCATCCCTGTCTGGCTTCAGCAATAGATAAAAAATGGCGGCACAGTAGCTGGGGACAGGTAACACTGGGATCACCGCTTGACAAAGTAACATGATGTGATACTTAGCCGCTTTGCGAATGGAAAGTTAAGCATACAAATCCCTAAATTATGACGAAAAGAAGGCCAGATAAGGTATCATATTCTAATTGGATGAACTAAGTCTGCTAGAGTGAAACCCTAAATACCTTTGCCTTGACCTAAAAAAACACAAAAAGTGCAATAAAAACATTCAGTTACAACTAGCTGCTTGAAGGCTGTCAGCGTTATCCCAAACCGTCACCTGGCGCCATATGTCGCTGCATGGAAAAGGCCAGGCGTCGAGTCGATAAACAAAGGAGTGAAAGTTGACGGTGGGCTAGCGGAAAACTTGTAAATTGAGGTTGCAACATTCTAACGTTCACTTAAAAACTGCGGAAGAATCAGATTAGTCAGCATCGATTGCAGAAGTTGCTTTAAGTTGATTAATAAACCAAAAATTTAGTCAATGGTGGCGAAAATTAAAGGAAATTCTAAAAAACACTTACTGAGATGGACCCATTCAACAACCTTTACTTTTTCGTTTAACGTGAGTGTAAAGATTGGGTCTCTTTCATCTACGGTATGCAGTTGTACCGTCCCATCATATGCGCACGTGAGAACACTAAAATAAAGAAAGTCTTTTGGTTAACAATTTAAAGGGTATGTAGGATGCTCTTGTGGCATGCAACGATATGTTTAGAGTAATATAGTTGCATACTGCTGTTCGCTAATATAGACGTTTTTGCTTAGTCGAAAGAGGTGTGCCACCCTACCAACTTGGCGTGATTTTTTTCCTTATTATGTTGACTTGTAGATCAAAAACCGTCGAGTCAACCACTCAAATTTATGTATGCCTAAAGAAAGAAAAGAAAAGCAGGAAAACACACTAAAAAGCCAAGTGAAAAACGGCCGAGAGGGATATTTTATCGGTGTGTAATGGAGCTCCGAACAGATAAGGTGCTCTTCAAGAAAAAAAAACTAAAAACAAAAAACATTAATGCGGGGTCTAGACGGCAAGCATATAACGAAAAAATTAGGGCCAGAAAGTCAGTCACTTGATAAAGTTCTGTGAAAAAGTAAACAATCGACAGATCGACCCCTAACAAAAAATCTAATCGCAACCCAAATATAAATTCTGGCTATAACCCGAAGGAGGCTAAGAATAAATATTGATGTTATACAGTCTCGCAAAAGGCAACCAGGAACTGGGCCTACTATGCTTGAATAATAGCTTTGCTGTACACATGACGTAACAACGGACACTTACTAATTCTGTCTGCGGTGCACACAACTGACGAAATCTTCATGAACGATTTCACCGGAGACAACCGGGGCAGCTTGCCTTACGGTATATTCAACATCAAGTGTTTCCTAATAAAGCGAACACAATAGACGAAAAATTCAACAAATTACAGCTGAAATTCCCTTTTTGTTGATAAATTCATCGAGCGTTCCCTCGATAAACTCGTTGCCTATTAGAAAATCGAATGACACCGACTCTTCATTCAGTAACTGTGCGATTATATTTTGTAGATCACTGATAGTGGATGTAGTTGGGACATTGATAGGGTCAGACGGGACCGAAAATCTGCAAGGAAGAAATGAATGCTTGCTACGTAAAGTCAACCTGCTTTCCCTGGTGAAAAACGTGAGTTGTACATGCCGACTCATTGTGGCATTCGTAAATCCGCGTTTATTTTCAGTAAACTAAAAGGAAGAAAGGCTGTCTACAACATAGACGAAATCTTTGCAAGTACACGCATAATCATATGATACGAGATAAGTTTTGAACCTGGATCTGCATTAGGTCTATCCTCAGTGCAACCTGATATCCACTTTAACGTCCTTCTTAGCTCCGTCACTATGAAGTGGACTTTCGTCTTCCGTATGAGATGCAGATCCAGGGAAAGATCCTTTGCAGTCCAATAGAGTAGGATGAGTAACGAATTTATCACTTGCAGTCTGAGAATCATCCTGTTAAGGCTCGATATAGGAGGTGACGTAGAGATGAGACAGAGATTTATTCACAGATATAGAGTTAATGATACGTAAAAAATTGTCGAGCGATAATATCTAGGATATATTTCAATAATGAAAGGTATTAAATAGGATATCCTCCACCAGATAGGAAGTGCTAAGTGAAGAAATGGAGTGTTGTCAGACGATAGATCCCTCGAGGTTCAAGAGTCGTTGATCAGCTGGCGTTCGATTACCCTCATGGTTACTGAAGTACAGAAGTGCAAAGTGAAAGGGAAATTTAAAGGGTTTCAAGCACCTCGCTGGTTGTTCTTCATAATTTCTATCTCACGCCCCCCCCCTCCCTCATGAGTTTGGTCACTGTCCTCAGTACCTACATGAACACTAGCTGACGGGATATCTACTTCAACGCTTACGGGGGTTGGAACTTGGTCTTTGGGTAAGATGGGTAGAGCGTCGGCTAAACAAGAAGGAAGTTGACCACGGGGAGGTTTTAGTTTAGAAAAACGGGCTGTAAAAGGGTTTGCCTGTGGTTGAATTTCCTGCCGTCTCAGGAAATTGGAAGGGAGAAAAGTGTCTAAAATGACGAAGGGGCCCTGTCAGGTATGGTTGAACATGGAGGCTGTGCCACTGAGTGGTACTGTGTTCAAATATAAGACTAAAACACCCGTTTTTAAGGGTTGTCCAGATTATTGTTGGTCATAGTTCATTGTTTGATGTGTTGAAGCGGCTTTGATAGAGGACCGGGCTGATTTTGTTCTTTTCAAATAAATTGAGGGAGGTGTGTGCCATATTCATTTGTAAGCATTAGGTATGCAGTGTGCAGAAGGTGGATTAAATGGCTTGGAAGACGCAAATCGCGTCCTTTTTTATATTTATATTTTGATTAGCACTGGCGAGGCACTGTCTAAACCAAAAATTAGTAACGAAATAAATTTATGACAATGTGGGCAGATAAAACGTACAAATACATAAAATTGTCGACGGAACTTGTCCTGCTAGGTCAAAAAATAGCGATTTTTGAAATTAAATGGTAAACTATAAAAAAGGCAGTGAAAAACTCCTACCTTAAAAACGGAGGCATAGTTCAATATGCCTTCATTTTCGAATCGAAGATAGGAGAAAAAACTGCTTAGAAAGATAAGGTCAGGTGGCAGAGTAGGGTAACACCGCAGTAGCATTTCAGAATGAGATAATGAAACGTCGAGGTGATGCGTTCTTGATAACTTAGGCGTATGGAACAAAATCTCACGAAAATGCGTCAATGAACTTAAGTCCTCAGCTAGATTCGCTCATTAAACCGAAGAAAGGACAGTAAAATTAAAGAATGGGAAGTACAAACATACGATAAAGTCTTCATTTAATTTCAGGAAGGTAGAAATTATAAGAAATAAAGCCGCAAATGTGAGCTGCTTTTGCCGTAATTCTATCGGCATGAGGCGAAAGATCTTATTTATTGGTGTAGCTTAAGCCCAAGTCTTTGATGGAGGAACATTCAATCATAGGGCAACCTTCAAAGATAAGAGGTTGCGGCAGCCTTTACAGGCCCAAAACTCATGTAGCAACACTTAGTAGGTGAGAACTCCATTAGCCATGTGGAGCTCCAGGCCGAAAGAGCGTCTAAGTCTGAATGAATTTGTTCTAGGCATCGTTCGATCGTAGAGTTAGAGAAGGAATACACGCATTTGAGGTCATCAGCATAAATAAAAATTTGATAATGTTTAACTATCGATGAAATATCATTTATATACAGTAAGAACAACAAAGGACCTAATACGGTACCCTGAAGGACACAACTAACAATCGGGGTAGCACTTGAGTATGAGGATCTCACTTCAACTTTTGTTTTCGTTCATTTAGGTATGATCTAATAAAGTCAGTTAGGGGCTACGAAATCCTATAGCTTCTAGTTTAGCTAGAATTCGTCTATGAGGCACTTTATCGAATGTCTTACTAAGATCAAAATAGAGAACTACTACAGATAGATGATCATTATGAAGTGAGGTTAGTAGATTTAGAAAAGACATGTGGCAGGTTTCACAAGAGCGGTCCAGTAAAAAGCCGTGTTGGGAAAAGTTGATAATTTGATTGCTTATGCAAAAATCCGTGATTTGTTTTGCAATTAGTTTTTCGAAGAGTTTAGCAAGAGAAGGCGTTTTATGAACATCACGATAGTTATGAATGTCAGATCGGGAACTTCTATTATATAATAGAAGTTTTCCAATAATCGGGGAAGAAACCATTTTCGAGAAATACTGGGAATAATTTGCTTAGATAAGGTGGAAAATCCACTAACTGTTTAATAAGTGAGTTTGGAATGTTATCAGTTCTAACCGAATGTGAATTTTTTAGGTGGGCTATTTCTATTTGAAAACGTGAAGGCGATGAATTAATGGTTGTTAGAAGTGAATTTTAATTTGAAAGCAGAGGAATCGAGGGAGTGAGACTAGTTTCAGTGGTAAAGGAACTGAGAGGCTAGTTTTAATGGAAAGGAAATGAGAGGCCAGTTTCAGTGGTAAAAGAAATGAGATTATTGTACAACGGCATATTTGGATGAAAATCATGGAAGGGAAGACTATATTGTGGCGTGGGAAAGATAGAGGGTGGCATAGAAATGAGATTTTAAGGGAAGTTAGCATAAATTGGTGGAAAATGTGCATTTGAAAAAGGAATAAATGATTTCGAAAAACTGGTAACATAATTAGAAGGGTTAATTATTTGGGGATATCGGACACTTTTTGGGTTGGGAAAGATGCTAACGTTAGCGTTCGCATCTGTTGTAGATGCTGAGGTGTTAGTCGGGTTCCCATCGGTAATGACATTACTGATTTAAATGCCTGGCTTAGCCAATGATTCAGATTTACTGGGAGTTTTCTTAGGTTTACTAGATTTGGCAGCTATAGCAGGCAGGGTTTGCTTGGGAAGAGAAAGAAGTGACGTCGACACGATTTCACTTGAATTGGGAACAAGGTAAATGGGTGAAGATTCAGGTTAAATCGAAATTCCTGTTGATCCGGCCGGCTGTGGGCTTGCAGTAGCTAGAGGGCAAACCTCTGAGATAACTTATGGTATTGAAGGCTTCTCGTTTGCTAATGAGGATGAAAACCGACGTTTCATTGGGGTTTTATCCCTACAGATAAATAACTTTTTTTCAAATATTGAGCTGAGTGCTCATGCTTAGAGAAAATAAGGTCCACTTCAATCGCCGAAATGTTTGACCAGAATTGGCGGGTTTTTACTACGGGAAGACAACCTTTTAGCTTCAGTGACTTTAAAGGCAAAGCCGCATGAGTAAAGAGAGAGAGAGAGAGCTACGCTTTATTTTGAAAGTAAAGTTCCAAAAATTTCAGCAAAAAAGGTCCTCTATTCACCGAGAATAATCGTCCTTGAATGCGCCTCTAAATATCGATCGATTTGAACTTCCTTCAAAATGTTGCCAGCGTCTTGCGCTGTGACCTCATTTTTGTTGTTCGAATAACCAAAAATGGTTAAAATTCAGTTTTAAATGGGTGAAATAGGTCAATCGACGTATATATAGATGGATTCACATGCGAATGTAGAGCAGAAAAGATGGTGGCTCGATTTCAAAAGCCCGCCGTTTTTAAAATGAAATGCAACGTCCAGGGGGATTTTACTCTAAGGGCCGTTTTTTAAAAGAAACATTTAAACTTCTCTTATGTCGTTCAATTGACTCAGTACTAACCGTGTTTATAAAAGGCTCTATTTTCTCGCATTGTTGAGAAGTGAGTGAAGATCATTTTCCGTTAAAAATGGTACCAAGGATCGTGAAGAGAAAACCATATTTAGACATAAAGGTACTAAAGTTTTCAAGGGCGTCAAGGTCTAATTTCTTCATGCTTACGGTGGGTTGCTCTAGTGGAAGTTTTAAGCTTGGAGGATGTTTGCGTCTAAGCGCTGACTGGGGTTTCATATTGATTTAAAATATAAGTATTTTTCAAATCGATAATACGAAAGTAAATTTGTCACTAGTGACGTTTTGCGGAAACAAAAGATGTAATATTTGAAATATGTGTTTTAAGAAAAGCACTGCAAGCAAAAATCGGCTAGGTAATGAATTTAAACGGAAAATAGAATGAGCGAAGAGGCTATGCAGGATGAAAAATTATATCAACTGGTATACCAGTTACTGCAAATTATTTTTGGCTGGAAATAAGGTATACTTACAAAATTTCAACTTTGTTTCTAGAATAAACCTTTAGATTTCGTCCTTTTGACTTAAATCTGCGAGAACTTTAATGACGCTATGTAGGGTGAAAAAGTTTAAAATCATATATTTCTCCCTATTGTCAATTGCAATAACTGCAGGTGTGTGCAGTTGATAATGAGGTAGAAATACAATAAATTGTCAAAAATTAAGCTAATATTTTCGACAGGAAACGAAGAAATCGGTTTAAAATTCGAGAATTCACTTATCTTCGAATTTGAACCAACCGCCTTCGACCTTGACCTTTGACCTTCCAGTGTTCAAGACATATGATTTAAAGCCGGTAGTTGAGTGAATTTAACCCCGGTAGGTTATTTAGCAAAACGGAAGGTGGACATCCCAATAATGTTCAGGATCTTCTTGTAGGAAAGCTAGGAGTATGTTTTTTGAGAGGAGGGTTAGTTCTCTCGACTAACCCATTGCCCTCTGGGTGTTATCAGGTTGCTCGAGTTTTGTGGACATCGAGTAGTTGGCAAACATATTGAAATAGCCATGAGTCGAAATTAGAACCAAAATCTGATTGGAATGACAGGGCTGTGCCCCAATGTCAAACCCATTCGCGGGTGATAGCATTTGCCACGGATTGGGTATCTTGGTGCAACAGGGATATCGCTTCGACCCACTAATTAAATTATATATCATGACTAATATATACTCGTAACAACGAAGTATATTGGTAAAGGTCCAATGATGTCTAGACCGACGTTTTTGCCCGTGAACCCCGTTATTATCGGTTGCATGGGTGCCCTTGGGGATGGGATAGCGGATTATCTATAGCTCATATGTTACAAGATTGACAGAATTGCACGACAGACGACCGAATGTGGGGCCAGCAAAACCAAGTACGAGCTGCCATTTCTGTTTTTTCTGTCCTCTATGTCCTAACTCTTTGTGGAGGTCTATCAACACACTTTTGACAAGCGAAACAGCTACTACTGGATGCAACCATTTTGTAAGGGGTTCACTGTAAAAAAATATCATTCTCTAGAGTGAGATTTGGCTAATGATAAAGGAGGAGTCATGCACCTTGGTTGGAACCGAGGATCTCTTGTTAATTGGGTTTATGCCTGCCCTGTAAAATGTGTTGGTATATGACAGATGCGCTTGGGTCTCGTGTCTGTTCGTCCACAATAATTGCGTTTACTATAGGCTCTGGTGTGCCGTCTTTGGCTGGTGTAGTGGACCTTAGGCGGGACAAAGTCTCTGCGTTCGTATGCTTTGAGCCTGGGGAGTAGTGACATTAGAAGTCAGAGTCTTGCAGGCTTACTTGCCAACTGTGGGTCTTTGAATGAATGCCAGTGGGTCTTTGAATAAATGTCGTCATTTGAGTGATTAATAATAATAATAATAATAATAATATTTGTATTTAATGTCGCTTTACAGGCATTTCAGACGAAATAGGCAATGAAGATCAGACTGGCAGTGAAAAACTCCTGAATAAATATAATTATTAGTGTTTAGTCGTAACTTTATGTTATTCAGGATAAAAAACTGCTGCGTGTGGGATTATAGCAGGTCAGATCGGGGAAGGCCTGACACAAGTGCACTTTGTTTGCAGTCTCACTGTCTTTTTTAAGGAGCCGGGATTCTGCTCCAGGCAATAATGCATCCGTGAACGGTTGCTCGCTGTTTGCCGAAGAAGTCACCGAGTGCAGGCTGCAGAGATGGCGCTATCGCCCTCAAGATAAGACCTAAGATCGGGCTCAGATGCCGCGCACTCCATCGAACCGAAAAGCAGATTCTACCGTGTAAGCACTCAGAATTCTTGGAAGCTGCTCGGGATGCGAAAAACCTAGTAATAGTTCTCTTAAACAAAGAATAACCACAGGATTTTTGTTTTTTGGGGTAATTTATTCCATATGGCTATGGCGTTTACCGAGAAGAACCGATGATTTTTAACTGTGCGAGCTAATTTATTTATTTATTTATTGTCAGTTTACAGGCAAGGTCAAAAGAGATATACAGTAGAGGGTTGAGCTGACAGTGAAAAAAACTCCTGATCGTTCATTCAAGTGATTTCAGGAGAAAAAACTGCAGCTTATTGAGGGATTAAAGTTAAGGACAGGGAAGCGTTGACACCGGTGCACGGTGAAGTACTTCTCCTTTCAGTGTTATGGATCGGGTATTCTGCACCAGCAGGAATGTCGGCGAACGGCTGTTCGCTGTCGACTGAGAAATAAGCCGATTAAGGTCTGCAGAGCCAGCAATATTACCCTCAGCAGGAAATTCAGCACGGGATTCAGTGTTCGTGAACGCCATCAGAACGGAAGAGAGCTTCCACAGAGTCAGCACCCAAAATTATTGGAAGCTGTCCTGAATGTAGAAACTAGTGACAGCTCTCGTAAACAAGGGATAGCTTTGCTGAATTTTAATACTTCTGGGTAGATTATTCCAGATTGCTAAAGCGTTTACCGAAAAAACTGACGGTATCTAAATGAAGAAATAAAAATACACCTCGATGACTGGTACACCGGGAGTGGTCGAGGTGCCTCAGAGATGTAAGGGGGTTAAATATACGACTGTTTAGTCGTTTAAACAGTAAAAATAGTCCCTTCTGTAATCTACGAAACCATAGCGGGTCAAGGCTTGTAAGCTCACAGCGTTGTTGGTAGTACAGGTTTCTGTGTTCTGAAGAGAAAATTCTTTTTGTAAAGAAGTGTTGGGCTGATTCTATCTTCTTCCGTTCACTAGCATGCAGAAGGCTAAATAGAAACGAGCAGTATTCCAGACTAAATCTGATATACATTTTATAAAGGCTGATTCTAATATTTACGGTTTTTAAATTTCTGAGAATAAACCCAGTGGTTTGGCGTGCTTTCGAGACAATCAGGGCGCAGTGTTCTGACATATTGAGACTACTAAAATATTATATGCCCAGATCCTTTATAACTCCGGGCACATTTAGTCGTGACCATCTATGCTTAGATTGGGCTGATGGTTGTCGCCAATAACCATAACGGAGCACTTGTGCCAAGAAAGTGAGAGGCGCCATGTGCGACACCACTGAGCGAAGGCCTGAAAATCCTTTTTTACGAGCTCAAGCACGATGTTGCGATCGATCGGTTTTTAATCGATAGGTAACTTTTAAATCATCGGCGTATATAAAGGGCCTACTATGCTGAAAACAATGAGGAATATCCGTTGACAAAAAGGCAAAAATAGAAGTGGGCCGAGTACGCTATCCTGAATAACTCCACTCCTTGCACGCGTGGGGTTGGAGATAACATCAGAAATTTTAACCCGTTGTGCGCGAGCATTCAAAAAGGAGGATATTAAGTTCAGAAGCTTGTTACCTATGCCGAAGGAGGCAAGTTTCAGCAGTAGGATCAGCAGTATGGTCAACACGATCAAAATCCTTCGTGAAATCGAAATAAACGGTGTAAACGGCAAAAGCGCTGTCTCTAGATTGTAGCACATGCCCAAAGAAAGAGAGCTGGCAGGTGTCACAGGATATTTTTTTTCGAAGAACCCATGCTGAACCGCATTAAGTAGGTTATTCTCTGTTATGTGACGCAATATCTTGTCTTTGATCAAGGTCTCTAAGATCTTCGAGACTGCTGGCAGTGTATTTATTGGCCTTAAGTCGTCAAATGACGTAGGTCGGCCGTATTTGGGTATAGGCAGAATGTGCAATTCCTTCCGTAAAATAGGGAAGGTGTCACTTTCAAGAGCAAGATTAAATAACTTATACAGAGGAAACAGAAGTATATCATTTTCATCAGCCTTTAGAACGCTGACCAGGACGTCACCTGGTCCAGGACTGTAAGATTGATGAAAACACCGGATGCCTACGGTTTGTCCCGAGGGGAAAAGTTATGGTTTCGAGGACGTTACCAGTGCAAACCCGGATGTTCCGAAAGCGAGCGACAATATGTTCACTAAAAGTTCTAGAAAAGAAAGCATTAAGCTATCAGCTGTCAACTTAGCGTCAGCTATAGGGTTTCCTAAGGCGTCTCGAAGTACCGGGCGCTGTGTTTTTCTCTGCGCTTTTACTGTGCGTAAAAAAGTTTTGCAACATTTATCGAAGGGTTTTCGGCAAAGTTGACCTCATCAGCTAGTCATTATTCGTCAGACAGCCTCTTAGCCTCTTCAATGATTTTTTTGGATCGAGGGCAGGACGGAAGTGTCGTTTTGTATATTAAAATGACGGGATAGTCTTCGCAGTCTACGGCGGAATGATAAAGGGAGGTAGGCTTCATCCTTGACATTAATTATTTTCGTACGGGGAACAAAACGAGAAATGATTGGACCTATAACTTGGTACAATATATCAGTACAAACATTCACATTCTTACATAGAAATAAATTAGTTCAATCGTAGGAATTAAGATGGGTTAGTAATTCCCCCTTACTTGCTGATCGGAAATCATGAAAAAAACTACATTTTTTGGAAAACGTTTCCTCAGCCTCGAGTTCTAGTGTAGAAAGAAATATGGCATGGTCAGAACTCCCAAGTGGAGTTTAAGGTGACACTGACAACGGCTGACAACCTCTACAGAAAATAAGATCAAGTATGTTTGATCCTCGGGTAGGAAAATCAACTAACTGGTCCCACATGCCAATATATATGGCCTCAAGTAGGTCTTCGAACTTTGCAGGACCAGAAGGTGGAAACCAATGAACTTCAGGAATATTGAAGTCACCTACAATCAAGTAGAACTTTAGATTTAAGTCAGCTGCGGCGTGAAATGCCTGCGAGAGACAAAGATCGTAATCTTCGCTGGCATTGTGGGGGGCGATAGACACAACCAACAAGTAAAGAGTAGTTACATTTTAGGACAACTCGGAGCCAACAGCTCTCTTCTACCGCGGTAAACTGTCGATAGTCCAATGGCAGAAATGTAAGTGGGTGCTTAACATAGATACAGCTTCCTCCACCACGGCCCTCGTGCCAATCACTCCGAATTAAGCGTAGCCTAGAATAGAGAGTTTGGAGTTGGATACCCAGGATGTTGCCCACGTCTCTGTAACTATTACAATGTCGGGGCTGGGGATGAAAACCAGAGTCTGGAGCAAAGGCATCTTAGTAAGCAGAGATCTGGCATTTAGGACGATTATTTTAAACGGGCGCGTTTTCGATTTCTGAAACGGGACAGTTAGGCTGTTAGAGTGACTGCCTTCGGCCAAAGAAATGCTCTTTTCACTTGAACTATCTGTCCGTCCCTTATTTTGAGATGTGCCTCACCATTGGTCCTTCGTGATTCCAGCTCTATTATTAATTGTCACATTTTCATTCGCTCTTTCAGCCCGTATTCCGGTTGATAAAAAAACTTCAGAATGCGGACCCCGTAGGATTGATTTTCTCTGTAGCAGGAGCTGTGCCTGTGCTTCGTTTTCCAGTATTATTTTAAGAGGTCTTGGTCAAGGATTTGAATCGGGTGTTGACAGAGCCTTCCCTCTTTTATATGCCTTGAGAATGTGGATGGACTCGCCGTCCGTTAGCAACGTTTTAGCATACAATTGAAGGAGTTCCAAGTCATGTTTTATTCGCTCCTTTGGAATTACTGTCGCTGACTCTGGGACCCCCTTTATGATAACATTATGTTTTCGACTCAATCGAGCGCCTGTTTGTAACTCATTTCTTTCAACTAAGTGAGTACTTGTAACCAGTTCACTTTGTCCGATAGGCCCAGATGAACCGGGTGTTTGGCACGCTGGAGCCAAATCCGTGTTCGACTTGGCTCTTTGGCTTTACAAACTCACCAACCTCTTCAACATCGCATGTTGGTGCAACGTCCAGCAGCGATGTAGCGCTGGATTGCTAGGCTAAATTATTGCTAATGCTGCCTGAGCTTAGTGATGATGGTGTGGAGCAAGGACTAGATGGGATACCCTTTCGATCTAGTGAACCATTCTTTGGTTTACTGGGTTCAGTAAACGCGATGGCTTTTATGTGAGTATTAGGTAAGCATGAAGAGGCTATACGTGCATAGGAATTTTGCTTTGTGGTAGGTTTTTTACGAACAGAAGCTTTTTTAACAGGTGGGCAAGAATTATATTTTTTAAGTTATCTATTTCTTGCCTTTAGATAATCTAGGTCCTGCACCATCCCTAAGTATTTCTGTAGGAGGCTGAAACAACCCATACAAGTTTCATTTTCGTAAGCTACATTAACTGAGCTTACCAGACTTTTTGCCCGTCGAGCGGGAGGTTAACAATTCGCAGAATAACGATAGTTGCAACTATTTTTTTGTCAGTCTATTAATTCACTGATCAAAATCCCTTGCCAATATGGCGTCTGTAGACGGTCCTACGCGATTTTGCGGTGCACGTGCGAAACTAGGTCGCTGGCTAATTTTTCGTGGCAATAAACTTAAGGCACCAGCGTTTTGCATACGTATGGGGATACAGAGCAAATGAAATTGATATTAGAATCGCCACAAAATTAACAGAGAGTCGGTTAGGATATTCAACACTAAGAATATGAAAATATAAGGACTCAGCCTTTGGTTTGAGTCCCTTCCGCGATTGAAAGCAGATGCAGGGAGCACACAGCCGGCTTGAGTTTCAGAAATGAGCAAAGATCGAGGCTTCCAATTTCAGTTGAGATCAATCCTGGGGCAGGGAAGAATCCTCAGCAGTGGAATTTTTCTTTTTTTTTTAAAGCCTCAGAATCCTTACGTCCAAGTCACAGTTTACGAATTCAGGGGAATATTAAGACAATTATTTTATAATTTCTCAGCAGCGTATCTTCTACACTGAGGTAGAGACTAAAACTCGTAGGCTTGAAGGACTTGAAATTCGAAACCAATTTCAAACGACGTGGAAGAAATAAAAGGACATGGCGATGGCTGCTGCGCCGAGAGTGATCAAGTTGCCTTACAGTGGGAAGGGGATTAAACGTAAGATTATTCAAAAACTTAAATAGTAAAAAGAGTCCCTTCTGTAAACGGCAAAACCATAAGGGATCAATGTTTATCAGCCCACAGCGTTCTTGATACGTCAGATTGCGGTGCTCCGATAATAAAGTTCCTTTGATAAAGGAATGCTTGACCGATTCCCTTTTCTTCCGTTCACTAGCGTGCAAAAGGCTAAATAGAAATGAGCAGTATTCCAAGCCAGGCCTAACGTACATTTCATAAAGGTGGAGTATAATATAGATAGTTTGAACTTTCGGAGGATAACTTCGGTAGTTCTGCGTGCTTTGGAGACAATTAGGGCACAATGGTCTGAATGATAAAGACCGTTGGCATTTGAAATGCCCACATCTTTAACAACGCAAGGCACATTAAGGTCGTGGCCATCTATGCTTAGTTGAGGTTGATATTCGTCACCAACAACCATAATGGAGCATTTGTGCCAAGAAAAGGAAAGGCGCCATGTGCAGTACTACTGAACAAAGGCCTCAAGATCGTTTTATAATAGTTCGAGAGTGCTCTGTGGTCAGTGTGTAGCAAGAAGCTCTTGGCTCTAAGGTAATGTTGAAAATTTTGAACGAACGTAACGAAAGCCAACAATTCTCGTCGGAACGTGCAATATGTTCGTTGAGTCTTCGAGAGCGTGTGGCTAGCAAAGTAGATAGGGCGTTCTAACCTGTGGTTATCAGTGTGGAAGAGAACAGCTCCCATTGCGAAAGCGCTAGCGTCAGTGTCCAGGATGACATGTGGAGCGTCAGTTTGTGTATTTGGTAACGCAAGGACAGGTGAACGCAGTTTTGTGTCGATCTTAAGGTCTCCTTCGACCTGCCAGTACCCGGACGTGAGATCTAGGGTTGAAAACCATCTTGCATCGCCCAGGGCGTCTAGTGTATCATCAATACTGGGTACACTGCGGTGACTGCGTTTAACCGCCGGTAGTCGACGCACAATCGTATTTTACCGTCTTTATTGGGGATGATAGCAATGGGTGATGCCCATGGAGAAGATGAGGGGTGAATAATGTCCGCGCTTAAGAGGTCGTCTAACAGCTTCTCAACGTCGACCTTATAATGGATGTGGATGCGGCTAGGTGGCTGCCACAGTGGTTTGGCGGAACCTGTATCAATCACATGTCACGTTATATATCTGCGTCCGATTTCTGAAGGTGCACAGGCAAACACTTCGCGGAATGGTTGCAGAATGAACTTGAGCTCTGTTAGAAGGTGAGGATCTACGTCGGATATTTGGCATAACAGCTCGTTGATGTTTTTTGGTGGGAACGTTACTGACGCCATCACAACTTCATATAGATAATCGGGGTTCATCTATGTCGATACTATTTTACAGGTCTGTGTAGGTCTTAATTGTATCTGTCGGTCTTTGACGTGTATAATACAGTTTGCTTTGGAGAGGAAATCACCCCCTAGTAGGAAGTTCCAATCTAGGTTGGGGTGACTAAGAAATCGTGTTGGATCGTTGTAGAGCCGAGCCACATTGACAACTGTATCTTACGCGATAGAAGCGAACAGGCGAGTTCCAGGATGCAGTTCAGAAGAAGACGAAGATGAAGAAGACGAAGAAGAAGAAGAAGAAGAAGAAGAAGAAGAAGAAGAAGAAGAAGAAGAAGAAGAAGAAGACGAAGAAGCGATCACTGGAACGTGGTGTATATTGGCCGGATGTTTCGGATTCTCTCTCGAACATATTATCACATACAGTAGCAGAAAGGGTGATAGATGCACAATATGAGCAGTATATATAGTACGTAGTGGCCACGCGGTAACATGCGTACTACAATTAGCAGCTATCACGATCCCCGCTGGGGGTCATAATTGATGGGATGATAGCTTGGCCGTCCACGTCCAAGTCCTTAATTGTCATGATTTCATCATCCATGTTGGATGCGGGCGTGATAATGACCCGGAAATTTGGCTCACTGTCATTGGAAGCGTCAGTCACCCACGTCCTCCCAACGTGATCCATTTCCCTACTCAGCCGATGCCTCAACTCGGAATATGGGAACGGGATTTCATTGCACTTGTTGATGGACTGTGGGCCTGAGAACCATGACTCAAGCAGCTTGCGGCTCACGCGGTTATCACATCATGCGAGGGGGGTGAAGTATGAAAATGTTTATGGCAGTGGGATTAAGAAGGCCTGTCACAAAATGGTGGAGTATTTGTTCATCTCGATCGACTGTGGTAGGTTGGGGAAAGCAAGGTATGCTATGTAACTGAGTTCTAGGGCAAATTCATCTACAGATTGATTGCAAGTTTGGATAGATTTCAATAATGAAATATAATAAATAGGATATCCTCCACCGGATAGGAGGTTCTAAGTGAAGAAAGGGAGTATTGTCAGACGATAGATCCCTTGAAGGTCGAGATTCGTTGATCAGCGGACATTTGATTACCGTCACAGTTGCTAGAGTACAGAAGGGGAAAAGAAAAGTGAAAGTGTTTCTAATATCCCGCCAGTTCCTGCCCATAATGTCCGTTCCACCACCACTGGATCCATGGGCTCTCATGCAGGGAAGTATTCCGGTTCATAGTCGTTCAGAAACGTCCAAAGTGAATCTGCTGTATCTCATTATCTCAGGTCAGCTGTACAGATTGCAGACCAGTGGTGCGCTTTCCTGCATGTGAATGGCTAAGAACCAAACAATATCTAGGTATTACAAAGCCTAGCTACTGATGTTAATAGCCCAGCGATAGTATCTATAGCTCATCCCGATAATTTGGATTAGTGTGGTAAATTTCTATAAGGATCATGTGTATTAAACTCCGGTTAATTATTGGACTTGAGATAGTTTTCAAACAAAAGCGAGCCTATTTACTCCGGGAAATGACATGACAGCTGTCTTAATTGAGTTATAAAAACAGGAAAACAGTAAGGATCAGCGAAATTTGATTTGTATGCAAAAATTATAATCGAAGACCAAAATGTTTGAAATCTTCGCGTCGCTTCGGAAAGCCAATAGAGCGGAGTGAGCCTGTTTCTGTTTGCATAAATACCCGATATCCAACGACAGTGAATGATAGGTGACGAGGCACGGATGAACTTCGGTTCACTGAATTGCTCATGTCCCATCTGCTAAACCCAGTGTGTAGACTGTCTGTGCCGTACTCGAGCGCATACATACATACATACGAAACATATTGTATCACTCCACCCATACTTTCTATCGTCTCTCATCTCCGCATTTATAACTTGGTCGTCTTCATCCTGGTAATTAGTTGCCTTTTCGGGACATTTGCCACACATACGGAGCTTGTTTGCTTCAAGAAGCCAATAGATCGGTCTGCGCCTCTTCCTGTTTGCATAAATATCCAATCTACAGCGACAGAAAATGACAGATGGTGAGGAACTTATGAACTTCGGATCGATGAATTGCTTATGTCCCATCTGCTATTCCCAGTGCGTGGAATGTCTGTGCCGAACACGACTGCGTGTTTGTTTTTCCAGTCCAATCTGGTAGTCAGGGCTAGAATGGGCGGAATGAAGGCATAATAAGCCCGAAACAGACCGTATCAATCCACCCATATTTTCTGTCCTCACCTCTCTGCAATTATAACTTGACCGACTTCGACCTGGTAATTGGTTGCCTGTTCGTGAACTTTTGCCACCCATACGGAGCTTGTTTGCTTCTAGAAGCCAATAGGTCGGTGTGCGCCTCTTCCTGCTTGCATAAATAACCTATCTGTAGCGACAGAGAATGATAGGTGACGAGGCACTGATAAACTTCGTTTTCATGAAGTTATAAAGTCCCATCTGCTGAACCCAGTGTGTGGACTGCCTGCACCGAACACGAGCGCATGTTCGTGTTTCCAGTTCCAGCTGGTAGTCAGCGTTATGATTGGCTGAATGTTGGCAGAATAAGCCCGAAACAGACTGTATTAGTCCACCCATATTTTCTGTCGTGTCTCCTAACTGCACTTATTACTTGGCCAACTTCGGCCTGGTAATTGGTTGCCTGATCATGAACTTTGCCACACATACGGAGCTTGTTTGCTTCGGGAAGCCAAAAGATCCGTGGGCACCTATTCCTGTTCGAAAAATTACCCGATCTGAAGTGACAGAGAAGGACAGGTGGCGAGGCACTGATGAACTTTGGTTCGATTAATTGCCTATGTCCAATCTGCTAGCCCCAGTGTGTGGAATTTATGTGCCGAACAAGACCGCATGTTTTTGTTTCCAGTTCAATCTGGTAGCCAGAGATAATATTGGCTGTATAAGGGCAGAATAAGCCCAAAGCAGACTTTATAAATCCACATATATTTTCAGTCGTCTCTCCTCTCCAAACCTAAAAATTGGCCGACTTCGGCCAGATAATTGGTTGCCTTTTCGTGAACTTCGCCTTCCATACGGAGCTTGGTTGCTTCGGGCAGGCAATAGATTGGTGTGCGCCTCTTCCTATTTAAAAAAATAACCGGTTAACAGCGCCAGACAATGACAGGTGGTGAGGCACTGATGAACTTCGGTTTGTTGAAGTGATTACTTCTTATCTGCTGGACCCAGTGTGTGGACTGTCTGGTCCGAACTCAAGCGCGTGTATGAGCTTCGAGTCCCATCTGGTAGCCAGGGTTATTATTGGCTGAATGATGGCAGAATAAGCCCGAAATAGACTGTATAAATCCACCCATACTTTCTGTCGTCTCTCCTCTCTGCACTTATAACTCGGTCAACTTCGGCCTGGTAATTGGTTTCCATTTTCTTGACATTCGCCATCCATACGGAGCTTGTTTGCTTCGGGCAGCCAATAGATCGGGGTGCGCCTATTCCTTTTTGAATAAAAGCCCGAACTGCAGTGAGAGAGAATGACAGGTGGCGAGGCACTGATGAACTTTGTTTCGATGAAGTGCTTATGTCCCATCTGCTAGTCCCATGGTGTGGACTGCCTGTGCCAAACATGACCGCATGTTTGTGTTTCAATTCCAAGCTGGTACTCAGGGTTATGATTGGCTGAATGATGGCAGAATAAGCCCGAAAGAAAATACATCAATTCACCCCTATTTTCTGTCATCTCTCCTCTCTGCACTTATAAATTGGGCGACTTCGGGCTGGTAATTTGTTGCCTGTTCGGGAACTTTGCCACACATTCGGTGTTTGTTTGCATCTGGCAGCCAAAAGATCGGCGTGCGCCAATTCCTCTTTGCATAAATACCCGCTCTCCAGTGACAGAGAATGACAGGTGGCGAGGCCCTGATGAACTTCGGTTAGATGAATAGCTTACGTCCCATCTGCTAGTCCCAGGGTGTGGACTGCCTGTGTCGAAAACGACCGCATGTTTTAATTTCCAGTCCCAGATTGTAGTCAGGGTTATGATTGGCTGAATGATCGCTGAATAAGCGCGAAACGGAATGTATCAATCCACCCATATTTTCTGTCGCCTCTCCTCCCTGCACTTATAAATTGGACAACTTCAGCCTGGTGTTTGGTTGCATTTCGTAAACTTTGCCACATACGCAGATGGTTTGATTGGGGAAGCCGACAGATCGATGTGCACCTTTTCCTGTTTGCATAAATACCCGATCTGCAGCGACAGAATGGCAGATGGCGAGGTACTTATGAACTTCGGTTAGATGAATAGCTTTTGTCCCATCTGCTAGTTCCAGTGTGTGGACTGTTTGTGCCAAACACGACCGCGTGTTTGTTTTTCCAGTCACAGATGGTAGTCAGGGTTATGATTGGCTGAATGATGGCCGAATAAGCCCGAAACAGAATGTATCAATTCACACATATTTTCTGTCGTCTCTCCTCTCTGCACTTATTACTTTGGCGTCTTCGGTCGGGTAATTAGTTGCTTGTTCGTGAACTTTGCCCCATATATGCAGCTTGTTTTCTTCGGGCAGACAATATATCTGTGTGCGTCTCTTTCTGTTTAGATATATATACGCGATCTGCAGTGACGGATAATGAGAGGTGGCGAGGCACTGATGAACTTCGGTTGGATGAAGTGCTAATGACCCATCTGCTAGACACAGGGTGTGGACGGCCTGTGCAGCACACGACCGAATGTTCGTGTTTCAAGCCCCAGATGTTAGTCAGGGTTATTATTTGCTGAATGTTCGCCAAATAAGCCCGAAACAGAATGTATCAATCAACATATTTTTTTCGTCTCTCCTCTCTGCACATAAAACACGGCGGAATTCTGCCGGGGAAATTTGCTGCTTGTTTATGACCTCTCCCACCCATACACAGATCATTTGCTTCGGAATGCAAATAGATCGGTATGCGCCTAATCCAGTTTGAATAAATACCAGATGTTCATCGTCCGAGAATGACAAATGGTGAGTCATTGATGAACTTCTGTTCGCTGAAGCGATTACGTCCCATGTGGCATAACCAGTCTGTGCACTTTCTGCACCGTACTCGAGAAGATGTTTGTGTTTCAGGTCGCAGCTGGTTTTCTGGATTATGATTGGCTGAATAAAGGCAGAATAAGCCCGAAAACAAACTGTATGAATCAACCCATATTTTCTGTCGTCAATGCTCTCTAAATTTATAACTTGGAAGAATTCGGCCTGGTCATTTGTTGCCTGTTTGAGACCTTTGATACACATACCTAGCTTGTTACCTTCAGGAAGCCAATAGATCGGTGTGCATCTTTTCCAGTTTGAATAAATACTAGATCAACAGCGAGAGAGAATGTCAGGTGACAAGGCATCGATGAACTTCAGTTCGATGAAGCGATTACGTCCCATGTGGTATAACCAGTGTGTGGACTTTCCGCGCCCTACTCGAGCAGATGTTTGTGTGTCAGGCCCCAGCTGGTAGGCAAGATTATGATTGGTTGAATAAAGGCAGAATAAGCCCGAAACAGTCTGTATCAATCAACACATATTTTCGGTCGTCTCTGTTCTCTGCACATATAAATCGGCCGAATTCTGCCTGGAAATTAATTGACTATTTTTGACTTTTGCCATCCATACCGAGCTTGTTACCTTCAGGAAGCCAATAGATCGGTTTTCACTTATTCCAGTTTAAATAAATACCAGATCTTCAGCGAGAGATAATGTGAGGCGGCGAGGCACTGATGAACTTCTGTTCGCTGAAGCGATTACGTCCCATGTGCTATAACAAGCGTGTGGACTTTCTGCGCCGTACTCGAGCAGATATTTTTGTTTCAGGTCCCAGCTGGATTTCAAGATTATGATTGGCTGAATATAGGCAGAATAAGCCCGAAAAAGTCTATATCAATCTACACATATTTGCTGTTGTCTCTCCTCTCTTAACTTATAACTTGGCCGAATTCGGTCTGGAAATTTGCTGCCCGTTCGTGACGTTTCCCATCCATAGGCGATTGTTTGCTTCGGGAAGCCTATTCAAGTTTGGAAAAATACACGATTTTCAATGAGAGAGAATGTCAGGTGGCGAGGCACTGGTGAACTTCTGTTCGCTGAAGCAATTACGACCCATGTCTTATAACCAGTGTGTGTACTTTTGGGCGCTACTCGGGCGGATGTTTGTGTTTCAGGTCCACGCTGGTAGTCAGGATTATGATTGGCTGAATAAAGGCAGAATAAGCCCCAAACAGTCTGTATCAATCAAACCATATTTTCTGTCGTCTCTCCTCACGGCACTTATAACTCGGCCGAATTCTGCCTGGAAATTAATTGACTATTTTTGACCTTTGCCACCCATACCGAGCTTGGAAGCCAATAGATCGGTGTGCACCTATTCCAGTTTAAATAAATACCAGATCTTCAGCGAGAGATAATGTGAGGCGGCGAGGCACTGATGAACTTCTGTTCGCTGAAGCGATTACGTCCCATGTGCTATAACAAGCGTGTGGACTTTCGGCGCTGTACTCGAGCAGATATTTTTGTTTCAGGTCCCAGCTGGATTTCAAGATTATGATTGGCTGAATATAGGCAGAATAAGCACGAAGAAGTCTATATCAATCTACCCATATTTTCTGCTGTATCTCCTCCTTCGTGACCATTCCCAACCAAACGGAGATTGTTTGCTTCGGGTAGCCTATTCCAGTTAGAATAAAAACCCAATCTTCACTGACCGAGAATGACAGTTGTTGAGGCACTGATGAAATTCTGTTCGCTGAAGTGATTACACCCCATGTGATCTAAAAAATGCTCGGAATTTCGCCATCGTACTCGAGCAGATGTTTGTGTTTTCAGTCCTATCTTTTAGTCAGGGTTATGATTGGCTGAATGAAGGCAGAATAAGCCCGAAATGGACTGTTCTTTATACCCATATTTTCTTTCGTCTCTACTCTCTGCACTTACAACTTGGCCAATTTCGGCCTGGTAATTGGTGCCTGTTCATGACCTTTGTCACCCATACGGATCTTGTTTGCTTCTAGAAGCTCATAGGTCGGTGTGCGCCTATTCCTGTTTAAATAAATACCGTGTCTCCAGAGACAGAGAATGACAAGTGGAGAGGTACTGAAAAAGTTCGTTTCAACGAAGTGATTACGTCAGATCTTCTATAACCTGTGTTGGACTGTCTACGCTGTACTCGAGCGATTTCGTGTGTTTCCAATCCCTGCTGTTATTTAGGGTTATGATTGGCTGAATGAAGACAGAAGAAGCCCGAAAAGATTTTATCAATCAACCAATATTTTCTGTCGTCTCTGCTTTGTGCTCATATAACATGGCTGATTTCGGTGCCTTAATTTGTTGCTTGTTCATGACGTTTGCCACCCGTAAGGAGTTCTTTTGCTTCGAGAATCCAACAAGAACAACAACAACAGTTCGACCGTCGATTTTGATGAGGTCCACCGTATGCTCCACAACAGGTGGTGCAGGGACGGTGACTTGCGCGTGATTTAGTTTTAAGTGATAATAGCCTTGCGCTGCAGCTACCGCACTCTCTCCTCCTCACCCACCTGAGTCCGATAACAGGACAGAGTGAAGAAGATCGGAGATGGGAGAGGGTGCAGGTGGCTGGCGTGGCTGGAGCCGCCCCTGGGTGTACCACCACATCTGACTCGGATCCCACGGAGTGGGAGTCCCATAAAAGCCACATTAAGAAGGAGCCATTGCAGCCTGACTCTCAGTCCGCCAGTCAGCCACTCCACACAAAATACACATTGGGCTGACCACGCGGTTCGAGTTATCCCGTCAGTTGACAACCTTCCGAGCCACGGCTTTTAGCGCACCGTGATAGTTTCAAGCGCGTCAGATTGTTTATAGTAACGAAAATGCGCTGAGCTGTCGACCTCACTCTCTCCCCCACAATCAGACCACCGTCCGAGCCAGTCAGTTGTCTGATGTGGGAGTGGGCGCATTGGCTGACGGGTCGGCATACCCAGCTTCGCGCGTCACAGCACGACCTGGCCCCCATAACGCACACACCAGGATTCACTTACTCAGGGGATATGGAGGAGCCATCGTCGTCTGACTCCCAGTCCACTGGTCAGCCACTCAACACACACAGCACATACACTGGACCGACGGCGTTGTCTGGTGTAAGCAGTAGATTGGCAGCCTTCCAAGCCACGGTTTCTAGGAAACCGTGATTTTATCAGGTACATTATGGTGAGTGTGAGGATTTTGTCTATGTATAAGTGGATTTGGTGTGGGCTGATGTGGCTTAGCCTTCGGGTGTTTACCGCAGGTTTTCGTGGAGGCGCATGTGTCCTAGTAGGCCCATGCGGTGTGTAAATGTGCGGGAGCAGTGAGGGCAGTGGAGGCGGGCGCGGTGACTGTATGTCGGAGCCCCAGGCATGGTTCACCAGCCTCCGTGCGATGGATTCGCAGGTAACCATCCATGCCGATGCATGAGTTGAAGTTGCGGGCGCAGTGTGGGCAGGAGAACTCGGTAGAGGCTGGGGGGATGTCATTCATGGAAGTGGGGGTGGCTTCGGCGGTAAATGGCAGGAGCGGAGGGTGTGCGTGGTGTATCGGTGTTGTCGGCATTGCGGTTAATTCCGCTGTCATGGATGCGCATGTGACCGAATAGGCCCACGCGATGATTGAATGCGCGAGGACAGTGAGGGCAGTGGAGGCGGCGATCTCTGCTGTGTGTTGGTGCGCCAGGCACTGGTTCACCAGTCTCTATACGATGGATTCGCAAGTGACCGACCAGGCCGATGCGTGAGGCGAATGTGCGGTCGCATTGAGGACAGTTTAGGAGAGAGTCCCCATCGCTGGTGGTGGTAGTGTAGGTGAAGTCGGTGGTGGTTGCGGTGGTAGGGGTAATAGGCGATGCGTATTGGGATGTGGTTTCTATGATATTGGGAGGAATGGGATTGATGCCAGGAGTGAGGGTGGGTAATTCCGAAGGAGGGTTGGCAGAATTTGACGTAGAAGTTGGAATTGTCGGATTGTTGGTGCATTACGTCCGAAGATGTCCAACCAGGCCGACTCGCGTGCGGAAGATGCATTGACAGCGCGGGCATATTGGCAGGGCCTGGGCATTGGCGGTGGTGATCCGGTTGGCCTCATAGATTGCTGAACCAGTCTTCACGGATCTTCTCCATGCCGGTCTATTCTGGGCGAGGTCCTCCCGGGTCATCGGGTTGATTTGCAGTTGCTTCAGCGATTTCTTCAATGTGTCCTTGTAGAGTCATTTTTGACGTCCCTGCCGGTGAGCACCCATAGCGACATCGCCGTAGAAAAGTCGTTTGGGTAGACGCTCGTCGTCCATTTTTACCAGGTGTCCCTTCCATCGCAGTTGCACTTTCCTCAGCATGGCGTGGATGGTGAGGATTCCGGTCCGCTCCAGAACTTCCGTGTCCTGGATCCTGTCTTGCCATCTCAGTTTCAGTATTCTGCGGAGGCAGCTAAGATGGAAGTGATTCAGCTTCCTGGCTTGGTTCGAGTAGACGGTCCAGGTCTCCGCTCCGTAAAGGAGTGTCGTCAAGACGACGGCCTTATACATCTTCAGTTTGGTCTTCAGGTGAATACCGTGGCGATTCCACACGGAGACCTGCAGCCGGCCGAAGGCCTGACTAGCTTTGGAGATCCGTTGGGCAACCTCGCCATCGATTCTCGTGTTGCATGACAGCGTGCTTCCTAGATAAGCGAAGGTTTCCACGTTTTTGAGTTGAACATTCGGGGAGCATTGTATTCCGCGCTGGGTGGCGGCTGGGGCATGACAACTGTTTTGGCTGTACTGATTGTTAATCCAAAATTGGTGCAGCCTGCGGCGAAGAGGTTCATACTCCTTTGAATGTCCTCCTCCGTCACAGTGTTAAAGGCGCAGTCGTCCGCGAAGAGCAAGTTATGGACTGTAGTCGTAGACACATGCGTTGAAGCCTGCATACGCCGACCGTTGAGGTGTATGTCAGTTCTTTAGGCGATGCGGATCCCAGTATGTTCAACACGGAATGCGTCCATCAGCAAAGTCGAGAACATGAGAATGAACAGGGTGGGAGCCACTACGCAGCCCTGCTTCACTCCGTTGGTCACTGCGAATGCTTCGGATACAGTCCCATTGTCAGTGACGCACGCCGTCATCCCGTCATGAAGCTGACGCACCATGTGCGTGAACCTCTCAGGACAGCCGAATTTCTGCATGACATTCCACAGTCCGTCGCGATTCACCGTGTCAAAGGCTTTCGTCAGATCTACGAAGGTAGTGTAAAGGTGAGTTCGCATCTCCTGGCACTTCTCTTGTAGCTGGCGGGCGGCAAAGATCATGCCGGTTGTTCCGCGGTGTCGGCGGCAGTCACATTGGCTTTCCAGGAGCAGGCCCTGCTCTAGGTGACCGTTCAGACGATTGGGAAGGATACGGCCGAAGATCTTCCCGGCGATGTTGAGCAACGAGATGCCTCTGTGAGTATCACAGAGTTGCCGGTTCCCCTTCCGTTTGTAGAGATGGACGATGGTCGCGTCTTTGAAATCCTTAGGAACTTGTCCTTGACGCCACATCTCCTTGAAGAGTTTTGTGAGTTTTGCCATCAGCCGGGGCCCACCGTGCTTGTGGACTTCCGGTGGGATTGCGTTGGATCCCGGTGCTTTACCGCTGGAAGTCTGCTGCATGGTCCGGATGGTTTCTGGTAGGGACGGCGGCAAATCCAGGTCATTTTTCGTGTCCACTTGAGGGAGCCGGTCAATGGCAGCATCGGAGATGGCTGATGAGCAATTAAGGACACTTCTGAAGTGCTCGGCCCTTCGCTTCAGAATTTGCGATTTCTCTGTCAGCAGTGTTGTGCCGTCAGAGGTGAGCAGCGGTGCGGTCCCTTGATGCAGGGGTCGTAGATGGCCTTGATGGCTTTGAAAAAGTTTTTCATTACATTGCGGTCCACATACCCCTGGATTTCCTCAGCCTTTTGGATCATCCAGGCATCCTGCATCTCCTGCAGCCGTTGCCGTACAAGACGCCGGCATCGGAAAAAGGCTGCTTTGGTGGCGTCAGTCCGAAGGTCCACGTAGGCTTTGTGTAGTCCATTCTTCTCCGCGATTAAGTTGCTGATGTCGGCGTCATTGTCGTCAAACCAGTCCTAGTGTTGACGGCGTGCGCGTCCGAGGACTTTGAGGGCGGTGGACTGGATGACATTTCGCAGTTGACACCATCGTGCCTCCACGATGCCGTTATTATCTGGAGCATGGAGGTTCTCCAATGTCTCGGTTATTTGGTTGCTGAAATCAAAACGGTGAGCAGGCAAATTTAACAAAAGAGTATTTAACTTACCTGGCGGCCTCTTACCTTGGGGCCTTCGTCGGGTTGCAGTCGGAGCCTCATCTGGGAGATGACGAGGCGGTGATCTGTCCAATCATCGGCATCGCGGATCGCCTTGGTTACCAGCACATCCTGTCGATCTCGCCTCCGGACGAGAACATAGTCCAGCAGATGCAAGCGCCACGACCGAGGGTGCATCCACGTGGCCTTCTCCCGCGTCGGAAGGCGGAAGAAGGTGTTGGTCAGCAGGAGACGATGTTCCGCACACGTGCGCAGAAGAAGGAGGCCGTTATCGTTGCAGCTACCGAGACCATGGGGACCCAGCACTCCCTGCCAGGCAGCGTGGTCCATCCCGACGTGGGCGTTAAAGTCGCCAGCAGGGCGTGCAGGTCCTCTTAGAATTTGTCCTTCGCCGCATCAGAGTTCGCCATTGGGGGAGCGTAGGTGCTGATGATGATGACGAACTGGTCTCCCCGAAGAGGCAGGCGGAGGCTCATCAGGCGTCCTGCGGCAGACGTCCCACGATGTCGTTCCGGATGGCAAAGGCAACACCATCGTCGCGTCACTCTGCCTTTCGACGGCCGCTCCAGAAGAAGGTGTGGACGGCACCAACCTCGTCCAGCTGACCCTGCTCAGGAATCGAGTCTCACTGAGAGCAGCAATGTCCACCTTGCAGCGCGCCAATTCTCGAGCGACTAGCGCCGTCCTCCGTACCATTCGGTTGCTCCTAGGATTGTCTAAAACGGAACGAACATTCCAGGCTGCCAGTGTGAGTGGACTCACCCGAACAGCCTGGAGGGTATGGCGAGGGGGATTGGGACGGAGGGTATTGTTGTTTGTTTGAGTTTTACGACCGCGTATTTTTCGATCTGCGAGCCGCGGCCGGCTGCAGAAGACGTGATACCCTGCATTTGTTTAGGGCACCTTTTCTAGCCCCTTCGTCCGTGAGGAGGCAAGCAGTGCTGTCTCTAAATAGGGCTGCTCGAACATCCCAGACGGCTGCCAAACTCCACTATGGGTCATGTTTTTTTTTAGTGTGAGAACGACCCGAGTTAGCCTGGGCCGCCTACGGGGTTGCTATCGCCCCCACCGTAGGACTTTTTGAGAGGGGGAGGTGGAAAGTTCGGGAGTCAAACATACCGGGTGTGGAGGCACACACAACACCGGCGACCCTCACCTGGTTTAGTCCGCCAGTCGTGACAGTTGCCCGGGGTGTTGCCGCTGGGAAGAACCCAACTTCGAGGAGCCACAGGTGAGAGTTGGGTACCAGTTAGAGGCGGCCACAGGAGCATTCACCACCTGTACGAGACAAATGGAGCGACCAAATGCTATCTGTGTGGTGCTACCCCTAACTAACTTCACCTGTTTGGAGTAATACCTGGTCTTCAGAGACAGAGAATGACACGTGGCAAGGCACTGATTAATTTCAGTTTGACGAAGCGATTATGTCATATCTTCTATAACCTGTGTTGGAAATTTTGTATCGTTTAAAACCCTGTTGGTAGTTAGGGTTATGATTGGCTGAATGAAGCCAGAATAAGCCCAAAAATGATTTGGTCAATTTACCCATATTTTCTGTCGTCTCTCCTCTCTGAACTTATAACTTGACCGAATTCGGCCTGGAAATGTGTTGCCAGTTCATGACGTTTCCTATCCATACGGAGCTTTTTTGCTTCGGGAAGCCTATTCCAGTTTGAATAAATACCCGATCTTCACCGAGAGAGAATGTCAGGTGGCGAGGCACTGATGTACTTCTGTTCGCTGAAGTGATTACGTCCCATGTGGTATAAACTGTGTGTGGACTATCTTCGCCGTACTCGAGCAGATGTGTTTGTTTCATGTCCCAGCTGGTAGTCAGGATTATGATTGGCTGAGTAAAGGCAGAATAATTCCGAAACAGTCTGTATCAATCTACCCATATTTTTGTCGTCACTCCTCTCTGAACTTATAACTTGGCCAACTTCGGCCTGGTCATTGGTTGCCTCTTTGTGACCATGGTCACACATACGGAACTTTTTACCTTCGGGAAGCCAAAAGATTAATGTGCACCTATTCCAGTTTGAATAAATACCAGATCTTCACCGACCGAGAATGACAGGTGGCGAGGCACTGGTGAACTTCTGTTCGCTGAAGCAATTACGACCCATGTCTTATAACCAGTGTGCGGACTTTTCGGGCCCTACTCGGGCAGATGTCTGTGTTTTTGGTCCCAGCTGGATTTCAGGATTATGATTGGCTGAATAAAGGCAGAATAAGCCCAAAACAGTCTGTATCAATCAATCCATATTTTCTGTTGTCTCTCTTCTTTGAACTTATAACATGGCCGAATTCGGCCTGGAAATTTGTTGCCTGTTCGTGACGGTTCCCACCCATACGGAACTTGTTTGCTTAGGAAAACCTATTCCAGTTTAAATAATACCAGATCTTCAGCGAGAGAGAATGTGAGGCGGTGGGGAACTGATGAACTTCTGTTCGCTGAAGCGATAACGTCCCATGTGGTATAACCAGTGTGTGGTCTTTCTGCGCCATACTCGAGCAAATTTTTGTGTGTCAGGTTCCAGCTGGTATTCAGGGTTATGATTGGCTGAATAAAGGCAGAATAAGCCCGAAATGGACTGTATCCTTATACCCATCTTTTCTTTCGTCTCTACTCTCTGCACTTACAACTTGGCCAATTTCGGCCTGGTAATTGGTGCCTGTTCATGACCTTTGTCACCCATACGGATCTTGTTTGCTTCTAGAAGCCAATAGGTCGGTGTGCGCCTATTCCTGTTTAAATAAATACCCCGTCTCCAGAGACAGAGAATGACAGGTGGAGAGGTACTTAAAAAGATTGTTTCGACGAAGCGATTACGTCCTATCTTCTATAACCTGTGTTGGACTGTCTAAGCTGTACTCGAGCGATTTCGTGTTTCCAATCCCTGCTGTTATTCATGGTTATGATTGGCTGAATGAAGACAGAATAAGCCCGAAAAAGATTTTATCAATCAACCAATATTTTCTGTCGTCTCTGCCCTCTGCTTTAATAACTTGGCCGATTTCGGCGTCCTAATTAGTCGCCTGTTCGTAATGTTTGCCACCCATATGGACCGTGTTTGCTTCGGGCAGCCAATAGATCGGTGTGTGCCTATTCCTGTTTGAATAAAAACCCCGTATGTAGTGACAGAGAATGAAAAATGGTGAGGCACTGATGAACTTCGGTTACATGAATCGAGTCCGTCCCACCTGCTAGACACAGTGTGTGGAATGTCTGCGCCGAATACAATCGCTTGTTTGTGTTTCCAGGTCCAGCTGTTAGTCGTGTTTATGATTGGGTGAATGAAGAGCAGAATAAGTCCGAAACAGACTGTTCAAATCTACGCATATTTTCGGTCGTCTCTCCTCTCTGCATTTATCACTTGTTCGACTTCAACCTGATAATTTGTTATTTGTTCCTGGCCTTTCCCAACCATAGGTAGTTGGTTTACTTGAGGAAGCCAAAAGGTCGGTGTGCGCCCTTTCCTGTTTTCCTAAATACCTGATCTGCAGCACAGAGCACGAAAGGTGAAGAGACTCCGATGAACTTCGGTTTGATGATTTTATTACGTCCCATCAGCTAGACACCATCTATGGACTGCCTGCACCGAGCTCGAGCGCATAGTTGTGTTTCCAGTTCCAGCTGTTAGTCAGGGTTATTATTGTCTGAATGAAGGTAGAATAAGACCGAAACAGACTGTATTAATCTACTCATATTCTCTTTCGTCTCTCCTCTCTGCACTTATAACTTGGCCAACTTCGGCCTGGTAATTGGTTGTCTGTTCGTGACATTTTCCACCCATACGGCACATTTTTGCTTCGGTAAGCCAATAGATCGTTGGGCGCCTATTGCTGTTTGCACAAATACCCGATCTACATCGGCGGACAATTACAGGTGAAGTGCTTATGTCCCATCTGCTGTACCCGATCTCTGGACTCTAGGCACCGTACTGGAGTGCATGTTTGTGTTTCGAGTCCCAGCTGGTAGTCAGCGTTATGATTGGCTGAATGAAGGCAAATAAGCCCGAAACAGACTGTATAAATCTACCCATATTTTCTGTCGTCTCTCGCCTCTGCATATATATATATATATATATATATATATATATATATATATATATATATAAGCAGAATAACTTGACCGCCCAACAAGGTCGCGAGTTCGAGGCTCGGGCGCGGCAGCGCCTGGGTTTGGGTATGGCTGGCTGATGACGGCTAATAAGCCAGAAATGGCCATTCCAGTCTCCCTTGTCTTTGTCGGTCAAGTTATTCTAGCTATATACATAGCTGCCTTACGGCTGCTGGCGGGGCTTGAGAGTTAGCCCCAAGGCACAACAGGGACGAGTGAGTCCTGTAACCGATCGGTGAGCGCCCCATTACCAATGTCAATATATATATATATATATATATATATATATATATATATATATATATATATATATATATTGCACAGGAATTTTGCTAAGTGTTTCACCCTTAGCAACATGCATGTGCCTTGTATGTGGCATGTGTCCTATGAATCCACTTTCGTTGATCGACAGTAGCTAGCTGGTGGGCGGGCGGACAAAATGGGATCGAGTGAGGTCCTAACCACATCAGTGAGTGTTACGCGCTTTTTGATATATATATATATATATATATATATATATATATATATATATATATATATATATACACGAATAAATTGGAATACGGGCATACCAAGAAGTATAATGCGAAGTAAAGAAGTTCTTTGGGAGACTCAGATGGCCATTTAAACCTTATTAGCTGTGATCGGCAAGTCATACCCAACCCTAGGTTTTGCGGCACACGAGCATCTAACTTGCGATTTGTTAGTTGGGACTCCGACACTAACCCACTGCGCCACGAACTTGTTGTCTTGTCACTTTCGATTGGGATAATTAACAACGGAAGACGGGTGCCCCCAATCGCTATCCGCTAAGCGTGCTTGCGGGTTTCTAGAGTGAACCCCAAGTCAAAATGGGACGAGTGAATTCCTCAAAACAATCCTAATAAGGTCTGCCTCAAAATTGATACGAATACTGCCGCTGAATTCCACCATCTCTAAAGGATTAAAGATATAAAATTTTTGAATACAAAGTTCACAGGAACTTAATTTGCCCTAATGAGTATTTAAGCCAGCTTACGGAAATTCTCAATATGACAGAATTTCGATCAAAACTATCTAAGAAGTTTTGCCCGATAATTACATCTTTTATGAACTCAGTTTAATTGAAAAGAATATCAAAGTAAGCGTCCATAATCTAATAAAATTCACACAGTGAATAAAGTGCAGTATTAGGCTCCTAAGCGATTTTTCGAGAAGATCACCAAAGCCCTGTGCCACTTTTTAAGGTACAGTTGTATGTTATCACATACAGTACCTGATATCTACTCATCATAGGTCACTGCCCGTTTCCTTTCTAGTAGGATTTCGGAAGGACTTTATAAGTTCATCCACCTTTGGAGAGAATCTGTACACATAACGCTTTCCGGCGGATTTCTCAATTATTTTCTTATCATAGTAGTAGCGTAGGCCACGACTCAATTTCTCGTAGTTCATTTTTGGCTTGTTCTTCCTTAGGCCCCAACGACGGGCCACCTCGTTGGGATCATGCAGACGAAATTCTGTGCCATGGCCGGTCCAGCTGATGTATTTCTCGGAAAGAGGATTATTCAGCTCATCGAGTAAAAATTGCCAGAGTTGAATTGGACCGGAGTGCTCGGAGGAAATGGCTTTCCAGACACTTGCCCCTCCACGAGTAGCATGGCTCTTGCACCTAGACGGTCCGGTATTCTTCTTGAATGTTCTGTATGACTCGACTCGCTCTGATTTTTCTCTATAAGTAGAGGTGGTGATAAAATTTTCGGAGTGCCAGCAATTGCTCCACGAGATGGGGGAACTCTGGGATTTCGCTTTGGACATTTCGGAATCTTCGTAGTTTGGTCGCCATTCTAGGAAAGAGAGTATGAAGTTTAAAAAGAGAAGCAAGCCCAAGTTCTTTTTATTTCTTTAAATACCTCAACTCTTTCAGATAGTAAATAATATGTGTGGTTTTCAAGAAAGTAAATAGTTGAGCAAAGTTGGACTATTTGCTTTCCTGAATTATCACGTCTTAACCGAACACAGTTCGAGGGAACGTAGGCTAGTTTGTCCAAATATACTTTTTTTAACTTTTGATTCTTTCGAACTATCTGCACCGAAGGAATGACAATTCTATAATGGTGCTCCCAGAGACAAACCTACGCAAAAAGACCACGTCTGCTAAAAATATTGTCAATGAGGACTTTTTAGCTGTTTATAAAAATGACAATTTCTTTTTGATTTAGGATGTCAGGAAACACATTCTCCTCTGCTTATATTGAACTGCAGGATCGATCCTCATTAAAATACTTCTATACTTCGCTATTCAAGGGGAATCCTAATAAGGAAAAAAACTTTACTTGCCTTAAGTTACTTTGGGAATTATTTTTTCTCGGGTACATAAACACGTCAACTGGGAAAATTCTGAGCACGGTTGAACAAAGAGGTCTAATCACCGACATCTTACGTGTCTTCCACATGAAAGTAAACGGATGACCTGACTTTTATTAAGAGCTAGGTTAATGTAAAAGAGGTATAGTTGGCTAATGTGCATTAATTTTCAAATAGAATATCTCGTGTAGTGCAAAGTTAGCTTGACTTCGCTTCTCTATCAATTAGTTCTTTCAACCGTGGACAGTTGCATAACAGAAATTATCTCAGAAGGAAATCGAGGCCAGCAGGATGTATTCCTGCTGACTTCATATCCAATCATTGAGTATATCGAGTTGCATATGTTTCTGGATTCCTATACATTTTTGAAATAATTAAATGTCTTGCCTGGCCATGACATTTGGTGTACTCTATGAAGTTTAGTTTCCAGCTTACCTGAGGATAATGTATGCCCTGAAGATATAGATTCCAACATCGTTTCGGCTGAGTTACCGATAGCTGAATTCTTCTGGCTAATCGGATGAACCTGACGCTCCCCCCAGTTCTGCTGATGATAGGCAGCGGAAAGACGGTCAGCTAATTCATGTGATAGTCTTGATGCATCAGAAGGAAGTAACCTGGTTCCATTCTTAGAAATGTCATGCGGTTCCATTGAATATGTTTGACTGCTAGCCGGAAGCTGCGTTGGTGGGGCTGAAGCATGCCCCTCTGGAATGTCACGCCTGTTGCAAGCCTGAGAAAAGATGGATCAAACCATTATATGGCTGGAATATTTTCTAATAATAGCTACCCACGTTTTATGAGTAGTAAGTTAATTACAAGTACCCTCATTTGACTAGCCTGACAAGTCCTTGTCCCTTGTGCTGCTGCATCCTCTGCACGCTTTCGCCAGTCATAGCTGCGAAGAAAGGCACTCTCTGCCTGCATATAAGAACCATTCTTCCACAAGGTATACCCGTCTTCATTTATGCTGTCAGCGTTTCGTTCTTCTGTTCGCAATTCGAACGGACTGTTATCCTGTTTTCGGTGGAAACAGCCGGCTGAGGTTGGACGTCGTCTAGTGATATCACCCGGATGCTCTCGAGTAATTGAAGGTGCTGGCAGAACGCACAAATGAAACACACTACTTACACGGGTCTGTACGACAAAAATAAATTCGCGAAGGGCTACCAATTAAAATTTAATTATTCTAATAGATTATTCGTAAATTCCAAGGTGAACGATTACTGCAATATGGTAAGTCCCTATTTATTTAAGCACCAGTTTCTGTGCACTGGTAATTTTTCCCAGGTTTTAAAACTGATGGCATGATACTGACTGCATATTATGCTCTTATTTTGTGGGAATCTTTTATGTGCCGGACCAAACCGCCTGGACAGGGAGAATAGGAACACCCTCCCCACTTAATACAGGTTGCCCTGCGTTAGATTTCAGTAAGAGTACCTATTCCCGTGTCCTATGTCTAACATAAACCCTAAAAAACCTTAACCGTAACCCTCATCTTAACTCTAACCCTCATATTCCTGGACTTTGGCGTAACTTCATCTGTATTACGGGCTCTTCCCGGTACTATATCTTCCCGGGAGGAAGGGCAGATAAGCTGTCCCCACCCTTTTATTCAAAAGCGGTGTTTTAAGAAGCCGGTTGTCGATAAGTTTGCACGACAACATTACCTTCGTTTTTTGCCTATCTGTTTAACTTTCGTGCGTCTTTTTCGAAGACAGCAACGGCCTAATTCTTCCTCCTCGGCGGTGTTGCTATGTCGAAAATCCCTCTGTTCACATATTCATGTCAATATTTAATTTCAACAAATTATAGTTTATGTGTTTTCGTCCAAGTTTCATCAAGTCATGGCTTAGTATCGGCACGTGATCCAGTTTTCGTTTACCACCTTGTGAAAGCTTATTTTTAAACTGTGGTTTCTATTTATTAATCACTTTCTATATCTATTCGGAATAAATTGGCGTGTTAAAGTTAAGGGCCACGGTTTGCTAGCATATTGACCTAAAAGTTCATGCACTTCGCTAATTGACTGAAGTGGATTTTAGCTACTCCCTTCCCATTGAAAAAGTTCTACAAGCCACTTCTAATGTGTTGGAATTTCTGTGGACATTAGTACCTTGGAAAATCACCAGTGCAATCGAAATGGATAATAACAGTTTAACAGTTGGAGGATAATTACATTTCGGCCCCAGGTTGAACTGCAGCTTATCGAAGAGCAAATATCTGTGTATATACCACACTGCGCAGTTTGGAAAAAAGTTTAGACAAGTAGAGGATGGAAAATTGACTTACTTGTTTTGCCTCTTCTGTTAACTACGTTCAAACAAACCCTTATTTCCCTATCCCTTAGAACAGGTGGTCTGGGAGACTACATCATGGGGTGGGGTAGTTAAAATTCAGTTCAATCCTTACATTTACCAATCGAGGGTTCATTTAAAAATTGTTTTTTTGGGCCACCGCTCAGCGTCTTACCGGACTGACCTAAGAATCAGTCGCCCACCCTCAGTTATTCAAAAAACATCACTGAACTCTTGATCTGGCCTTTCCACGCGGAGAGGACCCATTCATGCCATAGCCGCATGTGTTGCTGTCAAAATATCTCTCTCTCTAAAGGATATTGCTTGAAAGTTGGTTTCTCTGCCTAAACGGAAATTGGGATGTTCGATATTCAGTATGTTGGTGAAGTGGGAGTGGTAGGTACCTGTGGGTCATTTACCAACCCAATTGCTCCACCCTCTGCACTCGAATGCCGAATACCAGCAAGGCACTTTAATTTAAGTGTAAAACTTACTCTAATTGCGTCTTCCTACAAGCATATTGGTCAATCGACACTTCCATCTGAATGTGGATAGGCCTGGTTGGAGTCCGTAGCTTATTTGCAAAGCGTTAGATTTTAAAACCAACCAGCTCGGGCTCCAGCACACGCATTACCATGGTCTGCGTCAGGATATCAGTGGTTACTACACTACTGAATTCATAAATGAACCTTCTAGCTTCCCTTCCTGATGTTGCATTTCTTCTGCATAATTGGGCTAACTTGCTTTCAGTTTAACGGTCGCAAAGTATAATCAAAATCTTTTTTTCGAATAGGTTATCAACAATGGAGCCTACCATTCCCCGGCTCTACAGTTTGTTTGAAAGCTGTGATGGTGGCTGTGCCATATGTAGCATTCACCGCGGAAGGTAACTCCGACATGCAATTTAAATTGCTCTGATCAGTCTTCGGTGGAAAGAAGATTCCCGGGAACTGCTTCAGTGCAGTTGAGCTCAGGTCAGCAACATCGCCTGATGGTGGTCTGGTTGTGGCACAAGCTCCTTGCTTTCGTCGATTGGCGCGAGCCTGTAAATACCAGGGTCGCCTACGAATGCAGTCATACTCTGTTGGTCTCCTTGGCGGAATTACTGGCTTGGGAGGCTCCTCTGTTTGCAGCAGGTTTGCTGCTTCTGCCAGGGAGAGGATTGGTGGGACTGTATGGACTGTAGGCAGGGTTGAATCTCCAATGCTACCGTTTGCCGGGGATTGGAAGTCCTGCTCGACTGAACGACTGGCTGACGAGTAAAAGTCAGTCGCCTGCCAACTACCGGAATCCTGCGACTCTGGTAGATTAAGGTGTCTCGGTGTATCTGCATTATAGGAGAGAAATTAAGATTGTGAAGCTAGCACACAACCGTGGAACCCAGTTGCTGTTTTTAATTGGGTAATATGAAGCCCTGTGTATATAGATTGGCGAGGATTAAACATGCGGCCGTCGTTTTAGTTACTATATAGACCTACTTATTCCTTTTAGGGAGGCATTAATTCTTAGGCTTACTCTTGTGGGTAAGCTAACGAAAATGGGTACGTTTATCATTAAAGTTAGGGGTAGGTTACAAAGAAGTTTACTTTCAGAGTTAGGGTCAGGCAAAGGACCGAACTTAGGGGTAGGGTTAAGTTTACCTGCCAAATGCTGCCCAAGCCTGTCCTCTTTAACCAACAACCTTGGATTGCCTCGTTTTCATCGGTTAAGCGCTCCTAATTTTCATCTGTCAACCTGCGCGGTCTGTTGTGGTAACTCCTAAGAGTAATAAAACAAACACGTGGCAGAAATGTGAGCTTCCCCTATGTCTTCCGCAGATACTGTTAATTGCCGCGTCCATTTACCCCAGTGAAAAACCTAGTACTAACAAAATTTACGTAGTAAATGAATCAGTGTGGTCAATTTCTCTGTGAGTTTGCGTATGCAGTGCTCATCGTTGTTTTTTGGGGCCATTAACAGAATTCATTCTTTCGACCCGGTGTGAATGACCTGGGGAACTCAATGTAAGTAACATACCTTTTGATGAGTTGTTTTTGCTCTTACCCAGAGAATCTATATATTGAGGCATAATTACTTGACAGCTTCTTTGTTCTTGCACCCCCTGGGCGAATACTGGCTACCATACTTAATTTAAACAAGTGGGTTCCCGGCCTCAGATGTCATCGTGGGGATGTGATGAATAATTAACATTTACACACATTTTTCGACCATTCTTTGTCGTTTGGTTGTGAACTGACTTGTCGTCATACACTGCATCCACTTTCCACGTGACATTTAGCCACCATGGCTATGTTTAAGTCCTGGACTGATACTCTAGCTAGGAAATCTGGTGGGATAAAGATAGAACTTAACATTTGGTCTAAAATGGATCTGTTAGTGAAAAAAACGTGAGTTATCCGATTAAAGCAATTCAGAGGAAAGCTGGCTCGGTTAGACAGTTTTGCCAAAGGAAAACGATGCTGTCCATTATAAATCGGCATGCCAGCAAACGAACACATGTCTCCTACGGCGAAGAATGAAGTTACCGTTATTAAAATGCATGATTTGGGCCTGAAAATAAGTCCACCAAGGCATCATAAGATTCATTTTGTAATTTTCAGATCAGATCGGATGGCGAAACTTTGAACTCAACCAGTAGTCAGGGCCGGCAACGAGAAGGCCTTCCGCTTCTGCCTCATTTATACAATTCGGTCTTCGCTAAGTGTTTGCACTTTTATCATAATCGTCTTGCCTGCACATACTCCGTCGCTTGGCTCGTCCAAAAGTTGATGTTCGTGACACATTCGATTGGTTTCTTGGGCCGTTTTCCACCCAGCTTGTCGCATGTGCCTTACGCCACCCCCGCAAAGTACGCCCTTCCCCCAGTTTACTTCCAAGTCTGAGCATAGGGAGGAGTGAGGGCGTCGTACGCCCTCCCACGCGTCTGGGTCCACTCACCTGTCAAGCGACGTCAACACTGTATGCCCTCAGGATGAACGGCAGTGGCCGGACAGGGAAGGGGGAGGGGGTGAAATGACATTAAAAATACCCCACCCATTGTCCACCCCTCCCCTTACGCCGGCGCACGAGACCGTGTGTGCCGGCCGTGGCCATTCTGGTAACTAGGTCTACTAAATTCGGCTTAGGACAGCTGCACAGCTGTCATTGGGGTTGTGCGCGGTGCCCGGGGTCAGGATGCTCGGCCTAGAGAGGGAGGGGGGTGCACATATTGACTCCCCAGCTAAACAATTATGGCCAAGTTTCATTTTTCAAAATGGATAGCCAAACTTTAATTGGTACAGCGTGGAGGTATGGGGGACACGTTCACGCACGCTTGTTGAACGAGATGGGCCATGACGGTGTAGTAGGGGTGTGCAAGGGGAGTGCCTGAAGGGGCCACTGAATGGGTTGGAGAAAGGGGCTTCTGACGAACGGTATCCCGTACTATGGCAGTTTACCGAGTAGGTTCACGTGACAGGCCTAAGGCATACAGAGGCTGTGATTAGGCTTTAGTGGCTCGAGATTCTTTGCTGGTTAAAATGCATATTTTGGGTATGCGAGCGAAAAGGCGTATGCTAGGCTGTTTAGATGCCAAGGAGGACCATTCTGATTAGTGATCCCCTGCAGCCCAAGATTCTAAGATTAGGAAAAATATAGGGCGGCCTTTTATAATCACGTTATTTGAAAAGTGTTACTTGCTGTGAGGTGGTATACTGTAAAGTATTCACTCTCTATGGTTATAACTGATGTCACTAGCATGTCTGTTTTACATAAATGTAAGATTTGATCGATTTGGATTGATATTTATCAAAGCAAACTCGGCTAAATGTTGTGCAAAAACTAAAAATTCAGAATATAGGTTAAAAGAATGGACATTTTGAATGGAAAGCACTATTTCTTAGCTCCGCTAGCAGGGACAGATTATAAACCGGAAACAGTTCTCAGAACGTTATTTTTCGGGTCAGTAACTAAGCCCCCGAGCATCATTTGCTTACCTTTGTGCAGACATGTGAGCGAAAGGCAGTTGGTAGAAGTTACAGCCAGGTGGTACTGAGGTCCCTTTTTTACTACCCTTTCATCCGAGGTGAAAAATTTAATCAGGTTTGGGTTTCTTGAATACCCTGTCTTCCTGTTCCTGTCTTCCTATGACCCCAGGCCCAGGTCGATGAAGGAAGAAAGATTGAGGTAGATGCATCACAAGTCTACTATCACGTAAAAATACTGTACACACAAAAATGTGGAGTAATCGGTGGAGCACGCTGGATACGACAGTCGAACTGTCTTATATGAGCAGATCTACGCGCAAGTCACAGAAGCACAATCTCGTGGGGTAAGGATGGTTGCGGTGCTTGTAATAATTGTGCAATAAATTTTGTTGCATGGGTGATAATCCCGTAGTTTTAGAGTACATCACAAACTATTTCGGTTTATTTGGGTTGACAATGCCCTGCTTGCAACTGTTTGACCTTCAGGCGACAG
This sequence comes from Schistocephalus solidus, assembly GCA_017591395.1. Lineage (NCBI taxonomy): Eukaryota > Metazoa > Platyhelminthes > Cestoda > Diphyllobothriidea > Diphyllobothriidae > Schistocephalus > Schistocephalus solidus. The sequence continues at coordinate 71,374 of WEDG01001010.1, forward strand.
AGATCTCGTCTGAAAATCTGTCGTTTGACAAACGTTCCAGGGTGTAAGCCGGTCGCCATTTTTGAATTTGTGGAGAAAGGCATTTAACTGGGTTAGAGCGTCAGGGCTGACTACTGACCAAAGGCTACCGCTGATCGGGTTAAAGCGGATCCTTCAATAATTTTCTTTCATTAAGAATTTCTCAGTCGCCAGCCCTATACAAACCGCATCCATATGCAAACCTTGTCAACTTCGACGACTTGCAAGCTGTTCAGTAAATTGCATGTCTGTTGCATGCACGAACTTCCACCAAGTGTCAGACAAAGTTCTTCCCTTTGCTCTCTCTCTCACAAAGGAGCGTGCCTATGTGTGACAAAAGTAATCATATGCAAATTATTTGGTTTCAAAATGGGTCCTCTACTGCAACCTGCTGACATTGTAATTGACAGAAAGATGGTTGCCTGACATAATATGCTTAATTAACGGTGACTCAAAGCTTTCATTCAAATAATTTAAAGTACACCAGTCATTTGAAAAAGTTTTCAAAAATGCAGGCCCTCTAAGGGCTCTCTATAGAAAATCTGACCGTACGGTCTTCAAAATTAAACCTGTAACTTTACACCATTTTATTACTTCGTTGCGTCCATACCCTTTCTCAAAGAGTTGTTATGAATATTTATATTTTCCCATGAAGGTCTAATAAATGCGTCAATAAAAGGATATTAAACGAACAGGCAAAAAATAATGAATTCGCATACATTTGAGCATACGCTTAAAGCGCATAGGACCAAAAGCTCAATTAGAGCAGTATTCCGTGCTATGTAGCACTAATTTGAGACGAGAAGATACTTCTTTCAAGGTGGCTATGAGACAATATTTGACATTGTGTATGCTGGACTGACAATTGCGTAACATCTAGGTCGAATGACTTAAAGTTAAATGTCCGGTGAATTATTGTTTGGAATTTTCTCTGAAATTTTTATTAATACTTTATTTGATGTTAATCACCCTCTGCAGAATAACGACGTAATAGTTACTACCACTACCAGTACGTAGGAGTTTGACTGAGCCATACCCCTGGAAGAGGCCTTAAGCAAGGGAACCGCTTACAAGAATAAAAGTTGGTGGAATCCATCTCTAAACTTTTAGTTGGTGTGTACACACAAGTAAGTAGGTCGAAGTAGGGTGAAACCGTTGTCATCACCGGAAAACTACGTAACAGTGCAAAGTTGCTAATTAGTGAATTTTTATGCATGACCTTGTGGGACAGAGAACATTGTCAATGAAATTAAAACATCCAGGTATGCTGACAGTAAAGTATTAAATCTTTACCCACACTTCCTCTTTGCAAACTCGCTTTGAAATCATCTCTGTTTGAGTTTGCTTCAGTGCTTAAGCATCTAGAACACTTATCGAGACTAGACTATGGAAAATGAGAATAGAATAGAACCAATTGTCACGTTCTTCGGGGTGAGCCCAATCCGCCAACCCCCAAGAAGTTACAACGGATTCGGCGCCGAAGGAATTATCACAGTAACGTCTTCTAGATGGTCGCACTGAATGAATTCGCTTTATTTGTGGCTTCCAAGGCAAATTAATTACTATCATGACAGCTAGTTGTTCTAGTATGTAATCCAGTAAGCAGTAAATCAACTAATTAGAGCAGCCTATAGGAATTAAGAAACACACAAAGCCGTAAAATTTGCCTCCCGAACTGAGGTCGGGCAACCTTGATTCCCCACCTCTGAATTTCATAAAGTTCGTGAAGCATCCCTTAACTTTTCAGCAGATCCTCTTCTACAGATTTGACAGAAAAAAAGGAAATATCCTGTAATTTGGGACTGGTATGGCCACACTCATAACGTGGTTTGATCCTCCTAGACAGGACTCCTCCTATGGTCCGTTCTTTCAATTTCTCACCGAAGGCATGCCGCGACATCTAAATAGCACTAGGGCGTGTATGGCCGCGGCGATGGCGACGACAATGGCCAATAATATCATCTGTTTATACGTAGAAGGGCACTCCGAACCTGAACACCTCAGGTGGCATACGCACAGGCGAACAAAAGTGCTCGTCTGATTTATCATTTGCATATCGTGAAAATCGCTGTTATGCTTCGGGGTGTTTACCAGATTATTCGCGTATTCAGTAAGAGAAAGTAAAGCTGTTAATTACGGACGCAGTGGAACGTGGCAGCACACAGAGGCAGCGAGGACCGCTGGCGTGCCGTTAACGCGATGGGTAGCACCTTTAAAGGACGTCGGACTTGCGGATAGAGGTTCGGAGAGGTTGCTCAACGACTGTCACCAGCGTCTGCGTAATGTAGTACATTCCTTAGCCAGGCGCGCATTTCCCTAAATCTTTGTAATGAACGCAAGAAGTCGACCTGTCGCTGGCCAAACGCGATGTCTTACCTATAAAAAAATCACTCAATGATCCTGTGAGCCCAGTAACATCAAGATGTGGTACGGACAAGGACAAAAGAAACTGGAGGAGTCACTTCCGGTCAGCCAATCATGCTCCAACCACAGTTTCTGAACCAAAGCATAAGGAAATTGCCTGTATTCTGTCCTAAAGGCAGGATAAATCGAGAGCAGAAAATCATCTGGAAGTTACACAATTAATTAGAGAAGTCATTGTGAACAGACTATGAAAATAAAATGGTTATGGCTATATAAAAAGTACTGCTTGAGGGAGGAACAACTGACCCCCTAAAATCGCCCTTAATACTATAACGAATAATCTGTAATTTATGTGGACCGATCGAGTTTCCTTTCTACTAATTCACGCTGTGAGCCTATTTTCAGACCGAAGGACTGTTTTGTCGGAATAAGAAAAGTTAACTCGATGTGCACAGAAAAAAAACCAACCTTGGCATCACACCGGATCCTCCCACAGTGTTAAATTCTACATTATCTAAAATATGTAGTTGGGACAAGCTAGTTATGTGAATATTAAATGTCTTATTGTCTACTCCAGTTGCGCTCCATGGATTCCTGAAGGCCGACATCAATTCCAAGATTTGGACAAAATACCTGCATAACGAATGTATGACAACACAGATGAACCTACTTACATTTATGTATTCAAATCTGGGGCTCGTTATTTGGAGAGTACCCGCCTTTTAAAGACTGTCAGCCAGCACCAGAGGCAAGGATTCGGAGAAATGGCCATTTCAAGCAACTCGTCCCTGTTAAACTTTTTTCATTAGTTCCTTATTCCGGGTTTTAGAAAAAAACTTCAGAACCCCCATTCAATAGGTGATTTTTAGGGCAGATGTTACCGAAATCGGACGAAATATCAAAGATAGTTACTGAAACTGAAGGAACATTTTGCGGGCCTCTAACTAAAGGAAATGTAAACAATCGTAGTCCGTGTTACAGTCCAATCAGTTTCGAATGTGGCTAACTATTTCCAGGTGCGTCCGACAAGGCACGTTATCCGAATGACAGTACAGTAACTAAAGTTACAGAATGCTCCTGGTCCAAATCGCGGGTTCTACAGATCTGCATTCGGAGTATGCCGGAGTACCACCGACGTCCAGGTCAGGGGTTGAAAACGCGAACACTCATGTTTGTTTTCTAAAATAATTTTGGATGATTTGGAGCACATAAAAGGAGTAAATGAACAATGAACTTGGATCCTTAATAGCGGATAACTTTTCTGCCAAACTAGAAAGTCTCAGTACCATCTACAGAGATCGCACCTTTCATAAATATCAACCAATATTTCCGAAAATTTCCTCGAATTGAAGGATAGTAATGAGATCATGCAAAAAGCAAAGGGTAGAGCCGATTTCGTTCATGCATTTACCCTTATTTCGAATTGTTTGACCTAGTGTAAAAAGAAGTCTAACCCCAGTCCTTTCTAGCTTGATAAAAAGGTGTCGCCTATCTCATTTAGCCCTCAGAATCAAATTAACCAACTCATTCTGCAAGCCGAGCGTGGGCCGACGGCATCTATAAACAGCTCAAATTTCCTTTCCAATTATAATTCGCTGAATGTCCTATCGCAATCTTATTTCACGCTCGCCTTCTAAACCATAAAATAATCAATCCGTCAAGTGAGAACGCATTTTATTACTTAAATACCCCATTTATACTGATAACGTTTAATAACTCCGCAGATGTGTTCATGCACCAGCTGGATTTTTATTTAACGCGTGCTAGGTACACCACGCCGAAAGACGTTTTAAAATTAAGAACTTGTTTAATTCGCACACATGCTATGGCTTCGCTGGTGTGAAAACCTGAAAAACGTCTACAAATCTAATAAGGCGTACAAGGTTTCGAAAATATTTTTACATTAGACTTGAGTAAGTCAGCTTGCAAGAGAAGGTCTGACTCTGGTGTGGCCTACTCGTCGCAGCGATTAGTTGAAAACTGTTGGCAACCCGAACGATCCACTTACTTGACATATATCGGTCCATTCAGTCATATATACTGTTATGGAAACCGGAATCGGAGTGGAGTCGTGTCCTAAGGTGAAAGGAAGCCGTACCCACGCCCGGTACAGCAGGTCAAACCGATCGCGGAATGCGCGTTTTCAAACAGACAACCAATCAGTGTGCACTGCAGCAGCAAGCGCACTTGTGATGTATATACTAACGCCGGTCGAATATTCGAGTTCCCCGCGTAGGCATTCTTGAGCAAGAAACAACTTATCCCCGACCGATGAGTCATAGGTCAGAATGTGCTTGATCGCTCTTCACGACTGGCACGCCATACGTCGGAATGCTATAGAACGCTCTGAAGTCCGAATAATTAAGACTAGTTAAAAATCGTGAGTTGCAGACTGAGAATAAAGTATTTGCTCCCAGAACCCCATTTCCTTCTTTTCCATATATCCACCAGGATATAGCAGAGTTTCGCATAATCATCTTTATAGTTGGCACAAGGGCGACATAGTTTCGTTATCAGTGAATTCCATGATTCCCCCCGTCCAATCCCAGTTTCAATTACTTTTCAGGATATGGCTTAGTGACATCAAAGATTGATTTAATTACCAACGTAAGTGCTGGAATTACTCTGAAGCTCAGAGCCACAATTAATCCCATGGCATGATTAATGGAAGGTTGGCTTGCCCGAAAAAGTGCCAGGGTTCGACTCCTACCTGGGCAAAATCTATCAACTGGTCGTTATAACGTGTAAAATTACTATTGCTTGAAAATATCTGTTTATGATATCGAACCACGTGGTTGTTATTCCACATAGGTGCTATGTTGCTAATGGGTGATAATAGGTTCAGAGACTGCTCTTAATTTTCACGCCCCGATCATTTATTTGGGGGACTAGAGGCTGGTGAAACACTTGATGATCCCTAATCCCATTTTAATCCTATTATGGGGGTGGTCATGTCTTAAGAAAAGGTGCGAAAGCGATGTCATCCACCAAGCCACGCACCACCTCAGGTAAGACTGTCATTTTAAAATAGGTTGGCAGTGGGCTGCTATATGAATAGTCCACACTATGGAGCGCAGGGCAGTGCAGTGCTTGCGGTCTGATGTATCCATAAAAAAGTGGCTGTCTGTCAAAATCAAATTTAATTTATCCTTTAGATTTAATGGGTTTCATGAAAAGCTGGGACATTAAGTCATTAAACACAGGCGTTTGCACATCAACTAAGAAGTTAACGATAAAGGTAACGTTCTTTTGGTGGACATAAGACCACGAATAAATCGAACAGAAATTGCTCATCCTATGCGTTACAGGATTCAGACCAGTTGTGTGACAAAGAGGGTTCGCATTTAGATGTCCTTCCCACAGTATTGTCACAAGAAACATGACTGAAAACGAAGAACCACCTAATTCCCCCAAGTGCAAATCTTGAGTTTCCATTGATCGTTTTCTGTGCCAGCGACAGTACAACGTAAGCTATGTCTGAGTGGTTTGCAGTTTGTGAAAATTATCGAGGTTCGACTAAGGAGAGAAATTTGGCTTTTCGCGTTTACCGTGTTTTCCCCTTACAAGATTCCACCAAACACGTATCCTTAATTTGAGATTCATTTACTTCTACGTAGCTGCCAGATTAAAAGTTATCCGAAAAGTTGTTACCAACTGTCCGTGTCACGGAAGGACAAGAAACCTCTCCAACACTGAAGGACAGGAGGGTAGGAATGCCTTGTATGGTCGCCTAAACAGGACATGGGAATAGAAACCGTAATGCCCACTTAAAATAGGTGGCCTTGAGATAAATTTCAGGGACGATGAATGTTGCCGTGTCTTAACGCTAACACTAACCTTAACATAAAACTAAACGGTAACCTTAATGTTAGCTTTCGCCCTGCCCTAAATCTAAACTCTACGGTTAACACTTACACGAAGCAAAACCTTAACACTTAGCCTAATCCTGACCCTAACACTAAACTGAACCCAACCTTCATAATAATCCTAAACCTAGCTTCCCCTAATTCGGCGCCAAACCACGTGTATGGTTGGCGGTTCCTATTCCCATGTCCTGTTTGGGTGGCCATACAAGGCAGCCTTACCGATAAGAGAGAGAGAGAGAGAGAGAGAGAGAGTAAGCACTTTAATGAAGATCTTGGGAAGCAGTAGAAAGGGGTATCCTGGTGCGGAAACATCGCTTACGTGAGTGCTCCGTTTCGTTTAGTGTGCACTACCAGTGGATCAATACTTTCGTGGTACTCAGAGCACTGCCATAAAATCACCCGTATTTGTGCACCCATAGACGTACATGGCTTAAAGCAAACAAAAGCAGAGAAACAAAACAGCAGCTCTACTGACTAGTGAGAGTGTAAAAACCATCAAAGCGGCTAAAGACCTTTTGACCCATGCAAAAGCAAAAAGTCCTGCGGGAAATTTAGGAGGTTTCGGCGGTTTCCTGCATGAGCACAGCTGGTTGAAAAGCATGCTCGAGGCAGTATCTGGAACTGATTTCGGCCCAACGTCTGTCTGAGCACAGTGACAGTCACGACATACGACAGTTCGACCATCGTAGTCCGACGATATCCACCGTGTGCTCCGCAGCATGGTGATGCAGAGACGGTGACTTGCGTGTGGATTAGTTTTGAGTTAAAAATAACTTACGTCAAACGTTTTGTGAACCCTTCACTATCATATTATATTGACCTTGAATATCTACGAGCAGCATTAACTATAGTTGCAGGACATGACATAAACGAATATAACTAATTACACGCCTCTCCTGTGTGTCAAAATGCCGCATATTACTTCTATCTACTGCCTTTGGTAACGACGCATCTCGCTTACAAAACCACTGCAGTTGGCAGCTCTGCGAAATAAAGGTTTCGAAATATTAGCATCGTACTCCTCCGGCAGTTCCACCATCCGACTAAAGTTATGTAGGACGGCAAGTCGACAGTGTGAATTTACTCGTTTATATTTATACAGCGAGAACGCCAATAAACTAACCTTCCTGATTCTTACAAAACTGTTCCCATATCTGACAACAGTCACGTAACACTTGTGAAAAAGTCTGCATAGTAATAAAGGTTCCTGCAATTACATAGCGAGATGGAACAAAAAGCTAGCAGCTGTTGTTAGCCTTCAGTATGTGGAATCTAATCTGTCACCACAATTGCTTTCTGGAAGAGTGACGTCTATCCATTTATTCTGATGGCGGGGTGGTATAAGAACGCTCCAGTTATACCTTAAGACTCGGAATGAACGCTCACTGAAATAGTGAAGTGCAATCCTGCGTTACTACTAACAACTACAACTGGACCGGAAGGACCATTCGTGACTTTGTTGGCGTCGTCAACCCGTCAAGCAGACATATCTAAAGCCCAGACTAGAAATTGCATGGCTTGAGGATGGGGAAGTTGCCTCAACTAACAAAGAACCGAATTCTGAACTCCGGATTTTCTGGTATAGGGTCGAAGTGTAGCTAGATGACGAAGGCATCTTGGCCAAAAAGTACCATTCAAGTCAATCCTGTCTTTATTTATATTATCACTCAATAGTTATTTAAGCTCATTGAGTTCGTCTGGTTAACGACCGGTGAAATTATGGATTGGAGCATGAGAACGTTAGCTAGCTGGCGACGCTTATACTCAAAGATAGACTTTTGATCGCAGGATCGCAAATGTTTCACGGGACCATTTACTTGCTTCTGCGTGGGCAGGCGACTGCCCATCCAACAGGAAATGAACTCTCTTCTCATATTAATCAATTAATGCCGATAACCACTGGTACGTTATCGAAGGATATAAGAAGTTGCGCTAATAGTGCCAGTTGAAGATCATGAAACTTCTACTTTAACTAAACTTGGATAATGAAATTGCAAATTTTGCTGTTGAAACCTTTAACAAATCCGAAACACAGGCACAATCTTAGCCTATCTTCGAAATCACATTCTTCTGTCCTAGCCTTCTCAAGGGTAGGCTAGCTCCTACAATTATTTTTCAGGTTAGATTTTCTCGCATGAATGTGAGAAATAACCAAAAGCCGCAGGAGCACAATTAATTGCATGGTTCGCCTGAAAACGGCCCCCTACATGGAGTGACCTATCAACCCTGATGTAACGTGTAGTGTTCAGTTTCAAAGGTCTACGAGCTGACGGACAGTGCAGCAGTTAACTACTAATATGGGCAAGCAGTCCCAAAATAGTCTGATAAGATCATTGACCTGTTATGGTGCACAATCTAGGGTAATGTGGAGCAAAGATAGCGGCTGTATGATAATGGAAAAGCGGTGGTAGCATTTGGCGTAATTGCAGAGCTAGGCTGGATGGATGGTAATTCCGTTTTGCTTTCATTTACATTTGATTATTTTCTTCAGAGAAGACAAATTCATTTTTCAGTTAGGTTTATAGAAAATGAACTTGAACTAATTGTCACCAGGAGGAATGGAAAATTCGTGTCGTGAAAAGTAGACTCACATGAAACGTAAAGCACACGAGAAACCTACAGAAGATCGGTCCTTTGCCTAGAGTACTACACGTTACAAAGCGCCCTAACATTACAACATAAGAGAAGTAACTATGTTTGCGTTTATAAACAAGAAATTTATAGTGAATGCGAAAATGCATGAAGTCGTGCATCCCAGAAGCACTTTCTATCTACTAGGAAACCGATTTTTTCCATCTAGGTCTCTGAACTCTTCCTCAAGTTATTTTTTAGAATGTTAACAAGCGTAAGATATTCTACTCATGTTGGCTATAACAGCGTTATTATAAAAGCTTTATATGCGAGCCCTAGCTATAGCTCAAGCTAACGTCATATGTCTCATTGTACGTTACATATAGGAACGTCGACAGAACAATATAAGTTCACCTGGCGACCTACTTTAGTTTTAACTTAATTTTCCTATAAATTACGTCAGCTCTTGAAATGTGAAAATTATACAGCCGTACAGTAAATGCCCAGTTCTCTTTGATTTTAGGTTGTCCTAGGGAGTATGACTGATTGAATGAAGGCTCATTACCATAAATCATCTATTACTTCGGTATAGCCCTTTGTCTGTGCTTCGCTGCCATGAACAAAACTGCTCTGTGGATCTTAGAGCCGATGACTGTCAATGCCAAGAGGGCGATTGAATTTTGGTCTCTTTTTCAATGTTTTGACAGAAGCTTTTGGGAGCAGAACCCTACCATTCCGATGGGCACATTATTACCTGTACTAGAAGGTCCACTATGTTGCAAAACTGATATGACTATTTAACGTGAGCTTTCCACCAGAGGATGACCAGATCACATCTATGTTTAATTAATCGTCTCCTCGAATCAGCGTGTAAGTTATTTTCGCAATAGTTAGTAAAAGGGCATTATTGTACTCGCTGTCCTATGACGCAATCGCTGTTGTATCACAACAGATCTCAATAAAATGTTCCTTTTCTTTAAATGGATCTAAGTAAAGCCATTCCTTACATTGAATGACTTAACTTAAATGAACCGATTGTATCCAATTGAATACCCGAGTCCGGCAATTTGTTTTTCAGTTAAGTGGCGTTCGAAATTCGGGGTACATTCACGCCCGAGGAGACAGTCTTCGCAAAATAAAAATCGACTTACGTATAGTGATTTAATCCCGTACAACCTCGTATAAATTGGTACCACCGCCACCGCCACCACCACCATTCACTTCTGCCCCCTACGCTGCAAAAAATAGCCCGAAGTGGTTAAGATAGGTCCACAAAGGATACCGGGCTATCATTCTTCGGAGTCCACACTAGGGGAAAGTAGCCGCTGGGTCTGACCCTTGACCGCGGGGCATGAACTGTACTGGCTTGCCATGTCATGGGTCGGCGGTCGTCAAAATAAGAGCGGCCATAGCCGATGCAAGTACAGGCGGAACGAATGGTAATTGAGGAATTCATTCGTTAGAAGGAATGCCGAAAGAAGGATGGCAACAGAGGTAGCCAGCTCTGACTTATTTGACGTCACATGTCTGTTATGCTGAAATTCCAGGCGATAAAGACCTACTAGTGATGGCGCATAACCGAGAAATTAGAACTGGTTTCCTTGGTATCCCGCCTATAGTACTTACGTTTGTCGCTATAAGGATCCTAGATTGGAGCACAAAGGTAAAATATCATCAGCATGTCTCTTTCGGCGATTGAACTAGTAAGGTGCCATTTCTACTTGGTCATTACTTAGTTCGTTTCAAATGACTAAACCCATAAGAGGGTGATTTAAAACATTCTCCTGAAAAAGGCAATAAATTACCGTTATTCTGCTCGCTGTAAAAGTGTTTAAAGGCAACTGAAGTTGGCCAGTTTTCGGAAAAAACGGATACCTGCACATACAGTGAGTTTTACTCCGACACTAGTAGGTTCGGTCAAAGTGATATTTCACCGTTTTTTTTCGACTGCCTAAACTCCAGCTTACTGAGACCGACAGACGGACTAATAACTGGCTAGTACCAGTATGCGCTTTCTGTAGACGACGAGTTGCCACCATCTCAGTCAATCGGAACGCACGTGTGCATAACATTGATTTGCCGGGCGTCAGCCGCATTGTTTACAGTTCGCGGCCACGTGTGGCGGCCGCCACAGGGTTTTCAGTCGCCGACAGGCGGTGAGGCTTTCTGTAGTGGGTGAAGGGTAGGGATCTCGAAGGCTATTCGTCCCCCACCCCCTAACTCACCCACTAAAAAGTATTGATTTCTCTTCATCACTCTCCCATTGCGTTTTCAAGCCATGATCGCGAGGTGATTAGCCATAGTGTAGATCGAAAAGTTGGGCGTCAGACAGCAATCGAATGAGAGTCTAGTACATGCTAACCCCGGGGTTCGACGGTAGGATACGATGACCGTGTAAACTCCGAGATAGCAGCCGCTAATTGAGCGGTAAGTTGATTAAAGTTAGGAAGGGGTGCTCTTTCTCGCATTATACTCGAAGGAGAAGTCAAAACAACCGCAGTTGGGGTTTGGCTCAGTGACTAACTTGCAAAAAAGCTTTCGCGTCCGAGAAATCGGTCGATTTATCTTCAATTGATAAACCAAACCAAATGCATTTTCGTCGGTAAGGAGGAATCTCGCACAGCTCTCCTCTGATTTCATTCGCCGATTGAAAGGAGTATGGGACCGTGATTTCCGTGCGCAGGAAATTGCTGTTAGAGCGCACAACACAAGCGAAAGCCCAGTGCAACTGCCAGTCAGTTAGTGATCGCCCCTCCCAGGGCATCCACAAACTCCTAGTGCTGTGAAGCGAAACGTGAGCATTTTTTACCGGGTAAGGACTTCTCCGTTACGTCCGCGTTTAGTTCCAAACATTCCCACTTGCGATCTGGCGTATGTTTCTCTCAGTTACGAATGATAACCTACATCGCCCTAAATCTTCAAGCTCTGTTGGAAACACTGCCGTCCAAATTTTATGTGAAGAGGAAATTTGAAAGGAACCCTGTTAGTTGCAGTCTTCAGCTGAACCCGATTCCCTCTGTAAAACGTGTAACTTTTATATTCAGTGGAACCTCTAGTTACATAGGTCCTAAGAGGAGGGACGCAATTCAAGGAATGTTCATTTAATCGAAGACTTATGAGGTAGGCATATTTGTCATCACGTGAAAACGACTAAGTATGCAAAGATGGCATCTGTGCGCACACAAATTCTGCCTGATTCTATAACTGTTACTCAGGAGCTATATTATACTTCCTTCCTTTTTTTCCCATCACGATAAAGTGATCAAAATCCCTCGTCAGCCGCCCTAGTACAGTGAATTTTTCAGTTTGTCTTCCATCCATCTTCCAGCCGTAATTTTTTGAGGTAAACACGCCAACTTCCTTTGCCGATCGTAAAACGTGTCTAACCCTTCTCCCTTTTGATAACAGTCTTATGCAGATTTCGTGGTTACATTTCATTGTCTTGTGCGAAACGCTGCTCGTCCACCTTACTCAAACGCAGAGATGTATGCATTAGCCCAGACGGCCACAGTCAGACAGCTACTACAGCTCTCTTCCTGACCTCGCCATGCAAAAGATGAACGGCGAGTATTTTATCTACACTAAAAAAAGAACGAAGTATTTTGAATATGTTTTGATCGGACACGGGGATGCATACTTCGCCAATCTAACTACAACGCAAGGCCACCCACAATACGGGAATGGTGGTAACAGAGGCCATTCGCGAAAGGAGGAGTGGTCTTCTTAAACACGTAAAAAGGAAAAAAATGATCGCATTTGCGCTGCATACTTTTTTTAATGAATTAACAAGGCACTTTTTAGAAATATAGTTCAGGGCGGTGTACCGTGCCGTATTTGCGTTTTTATTTTTGGTTATTAACGACGACTGCGTTCACTGTCTGGGTGTGGTACCTAAAACTATGCATCATTTCAGATTTTGCCCAGCTTCGCACCAATAAAATGTTTACTGAAAGCAGTGAAGTGGCCTTTGGTGAAATAGGGATCAGCGCGTAGGAAGCGAGGCCTACCGAGGCTTCTTAAGCCTAGGATTATAACAATCGAATTGCACAGTTTGCCTTGGGGCGGGAGCTGCATTTTCTGATGAAGCCTTGCAGCTGAACGCTGTATAGACGTTCAGTTTGGCCTTGAAGCTCTTGCTTAGACCATCACGGTCGGTCAGTGAATGGTCATCTTCATATCTCATCACGCTTGTTGTCCCGAAAATGTTGAGGACACGCGTATAGTTGGTGGAGTATGTGCAAGTTATGCTTAGTTTGGATTCTTTTTCTGAAGAACATACAGAAATCCAAGCTACTGCATAATTTTGTGCTCAGACACTGATTTCGTAAGTGGATAACGACGCACGGATCAAGCAAGAGTATACATAATCGTAAGCACTAAAAACTGGAATATTCACTGACGGTTCATAAAGAGCGTCTAAAGTTAGAAGTTAAAGGAAGCAATGGTAATTTGATTAAATGATGCATCTTAATGCCATTTCCCAATGGTTCAGGTTTCTAATCTCTTCGCCATCAAAAATTAGCGCTAGCTGCATTGGACTTATACTAAATCCCCTGCTTGTCCTGAACTGCTGACCGCTCTCCTCACACTAGCTTGAAAAATTAGATGCGTGTTGCGGAACCGTTTACTTGAAGATGAGGAAGGTTGAGAACGTGGAACCTAAATCTGCCATTTTTGGGCTCTGACAGAGAGTATTCTCACTATGACCAACTGCGGAATGTTCCCTCTCTCTCTCTCTCTCTCTCTCTCTCTCTCTCTCTCTCTCTCTCTCTCTCTCTCTCTCTCTCTCTCTCTCTCTTTCTCTCTCTAACTTTCTGCACTTTCAGTTTGCATGCCCGTAGATGATTACTATGCAATGAACCCTCATGTTATACCTACACGACTGGTATCTATTTCAGCGCATAGCTACCGGTGCGCTTAAATATATAGTTTTAAGTCCTTTGCTTTGCTGTTATTACCACGAAAGCAGCAAAAAACAGCCAGAGGACTGCCTCGTCAGTGCCTTTCATTTTATCAGATACTGATGTGGGTCCCAGTTAAAATTAAATACAACCCAAAATACGTGACAACCAAAAAGTCAGCCAGCATAAATTTACCTCACGGACACCACTCACTTTTACAATTTGGACGATCGTGGCAAAAATGAAATGAATTGCTTCTTCTTATTGCAACCGCAAGGATGATTTACTTTATAAGCCATGCGGCAAGAAACATATTCCCTTTATCCGAGGAATTTAACTAAGCTTTTAACATTTGTGCTGGATGGCTATTTAGTTGACGTGGTTATAAGAAGTCTCCGTAGTACAGGTTGATTTGATCTAAATTTCAGGCGAGGATGGAGTTGGGGTTAACTTCAGGCCTAGAATAGTTTGGGTTAGAAGGATGAGTGTTAGGTTGGGGTTAAGGGTGCTGGATTTAGGGTTATTGTTATAGTTCAGGTTAGGGCTGATTTTAAAGTTGGTACACGGAGCTTAAACACAGAGCCATTTCTTGCGCAGGAGTGCCTAGTTCCATGTCAAACTGCAAATCCCTGAAACAGTTTACAATCACGAGCACTGTGAGCTGTGGACAGCCCCGTATAATCCCACACAAATCGGCACACGAATGCTTACCGTAGGAATCCTCCTGCCTGTAAGATTGCTGTTCCAGCGCAGGTGGACACTGAAGGGCGTAGAAATTGCTGTAGATATCGAAGGAGGGATAGGGCACGGACTCGCTCATCAGCTTTGTTGGTAGAGAGCAGTTGAAGAAATCCACCGACTGACTATGATGCATTCCTGGGAAAAGGAAGTTGCAGGGGTCGGAAAAGGCCTCAGTCCCAGTGGTTGTGTCAGTGATGGTCTTTGAGAGAGTTTGGTGCGGTTCTGAGTTATCGGTTAAGAAACGGGACGCTGTCGCCGTAGGAATCGTCCAGCACGTCTCCAAAGTTGTCTAAAGTGTCGAAATGAAGATAGGATGATCTTCAAATAAAATTAAGTTAGTTTTTTTTCTGACAGACCCTCGGGACAAGTAGTGCAGGAGATCTTATGTATGTGCCGACTGGTCAGTAAATCAGTCTATCAACGCCAAAAATAAAATGATGCCCCGAAGCTGTACGGACCTCTGCGTGCTGACAGCAAATATTTGGAAATTTTGATCTGGATTTATCGAAGTCGCATCCTTTAAGCAAGGAAAGTAACATGAATTATTGATAATGTGTAAATTCCACCATAGAAGCCATTGAACTGATGACCAACGTGCTCACATTCCACATGCAAATTTTTGCCATAGGTCCCACATAAAGTCTGTCAAAGTACATAAATTTATGTTGACCTAGCTGGAATTGGGATCGGTAAATTTGCAAGCATTACCTTCTTAGTTCGGCCAGATATTTGCTTCAACAAGCTGGGCACCTGTCTTACCACCGCATTCAGTACGGAAAAATATCCACTTAATCACTTAGTTGCAAGAAGGGAGAATGACCGACTTCTGGTTTGCATTCAACAACCCATTTGCAAAACCATAAGATATTCTGAGTAAGAACCAAAGGCATAATATGAAATAGGCCTGAAAAATAGACTGGTAAATGATCAGATAATACCTATTTGCACTTTTAATGCTCTGAAGCCACTGTTATGAAGAGAAAATACTTATTCGCTTCCTTCTACGATTCTTCACAGACAGCATCATCTATTAACTATGAAATATAAAATAGGCTACCTTACACTCTAGTGTTTCATATCTTCCGCGGTAAACAAAATGCCAACGAAGTGCATATAAGTTCTTGCGTTCAGTTCCAGTTGAGTTATATTGTCATGAAAACAATGAAAATTAACCGATTTTTTAAGATTTAGGAGTGTTAGCGGACAAGGATAGATAATAAAGGAAAATACTTGAGGCACAACGCCCACAAAGTATCTGTCAAAGACGAGAAAAGCCAGCAAAAGGGGATCATGATAAACTTTCTATATTTTTAAAAATGCAGTACTTCAGAGGACTACCCAATTTGTGATGGTGGTTTGGCGTTTTCGCTACACGAGAACGGAGATAGCACATACGGGGTGTCCTCAGAGTCTTTGGTCAGTATCAAAATTTAAGAACTGCAAATGTATCCATCCTACAGTTATGCTATAAACAACATTCCAGGGCTACAATGTTTAAGTTCTTAAAACTAACAACTGTTTTCTTAAGCTCTAGTAGATCTGTCATCTTCCGCAAAATATCATGCTTGACTATGTTTCACTCTACAAATGCATGTTTTGGTAGCTGCTAACCGATCGCACGGATAATATTTGTGACTCACATTAAATTCACGCATAGAATGAGGTTTTAGTGAGTAGATAACCGTTTTCAGATGACCCTACACAGAAATCCCTTGGCATTGGGGTAGGTGACGGGGTGGCTAAGCAAGGTGCCCACCACCGATCTGCCAAGCATGGCATACAATTCACTCCAGAAGAAGATGCGAGCACTGGAACAAAAAGTTTTTTCGGTCTGACGTTTCGGATTCTCATCCGAGCCTATCATCTGAGACGGTCTCAGAAGAGGGTAATAGAGGCACGAAGGGCGCAGTATTTAAAGGACCCAGTCGCCAGGCAACCATAGGCCTGCAATAATTAGTAGTATTCGCGCTCATCACTGGAAGGTAGTTGAAGCGAGGATTGACCGTTGGTCTGTACCCGCGTCGTTAATGGCCGCGATTTCATCGCAGTTACTGATCCTTGACATGACGATATCTCAGACATTTGGCTCGCTGTCACTGAGACTGCTGGTCACACGCACCTTCCCCGCGTGGCTAAGTACTTAGCCCAGGCAAAATCGCAGCAGAAAATATGAAGGCGGGAGGTCATTGCGTTGGTTAATTTAATGTAGGCAGAGAATCATGACTCAAGCAGCTCGCGGCTCATGAGATTGTCACTCCTGTTCTATGTTCGGTATTCGCTTTCGGAGCAACCTCTCAGTTTCTGGGAAGTAGTTGTTTTGTCCGCAATCACACCAGATCCGGCAAACAACTCGCCATATTTCCTAACGTGGCAACGGGTCTTTCGGCATTATGACCTGGCGCCTGATGGTTGCCTCCGGTTCGTCTTAAACTCCGACTCCGAGTGCAGTGAGAAGGCGGCTGGCGGCTTACGAGACATTCTTTACGTACGGGAGCATTCGCCAAAAGTTGGGGTCAGCTGAAATTTGTCTCTTGTGGCGTGTACGCATGTCCCACAATCGCGTAATGGTGCTATACTGATGTGTCGAGACACATTGTAGTGAAATTTTAGACTAGGTTTCTGAATTACAATATTTTCGACGGCTGCTTAGAGTGAAGACCTACCTGCGCCACTTCATCAGCCGGTGCATGCGTACACGCCACAAGAGACAAATTTCAACTGACCCCAACTTTTGGCGAACGCTCCCGTACGTAAAGAATGTCTCGTAAGCCGCCAGCCGCCTTCTCACTGCACTCGGAGTCGGAGTTTAAGACGAACCGGAGGCAACCATCAGGCGCCAGGTCATAATGCCGAAAGACCCGTTGCCACGTTAGGAAATATGGCGAGTTGTTTGCCGGATCTGGTGTGATTGCGGACAAAACAACTACTTCCCAGAAACTGAGAGGTTGCTCCGAAAGCGAATACCGAACATAGAACAGGAGTGACAATCTCATGAGCCGCGAGCTGCTTGAGTCATGATTCTCTGCCTACATTAAATTAACCAACGCAATGACCTCCCGCCTTCATATTTTCTGCTGCGATTTTGCCTGGGCTAAGTACTTAGCCACGCGGGGAAGGTGCGTGTGACCAGCAGTCTCAGTGACAGCGAGCCAAATGTCTGAGATATCGTCATGTCAAGGATCAGTAACTGCGATGAAATCGCGGCCATTAACGACGCGGGTACAGACCAACGGTCAAACCTCGCTTCAAATACCTTCCAGCGATGAGCATGAATACTACTAATTATTGCAGGCATATGGTTGCCTGGTGACTGGGTCCCTTAAATACTGTGTCTCGTGTGCCTCTATTACCCTCTTCTGAGACTGCCTTAGATGATAAGCTCGGGTGAGAATCCGAAACGTCAGGCCAAAAACTTATTTTTCCAGCGATCATATCTCCCCATGAACTGCTTCCTGGAACTCGCCTTTTTGCTTCTATCGGCAGTTCAGTTCAATTTCATTCCTCGCCTGCCTTTTGAATACTGTAGTACATCTGAAAAAAGAAAAAGTTTGCCAAAAATTAAAAAGAGTTATGTACGAAAGCTCCAACACGCAGTTTTTCTTTATTGTAACCTATATGTGTTTCATGTTAAATTCAGTAAACCTTGGATAGTCAGCTTGCTGTATCAGAATTGGTGGATTCCATACGTTGAAGTAGGCTGGGTGGGTAACTTGACCCAAGTGTGATTAAAATCACGGCTCTCGGTGGGGCCTCGTAGCTCAGTTGGCTAGAGCTTTGGCTGTACTAAAACCTGGAATCCTTGAACGTGGTTCAGGACATTCTATATACCTATCTGTGAGAAAGTTCTCTCTTCTGATATCCTAAATTTTTTGCAGCTGTATAAAAGCAATCCATCTGTGGACCGCAGGCCCGATACCAAATCGGGATACCTGCAACGATCCGTTGGTTGAATTCGCTTTTACCAATCCTATAGCAAAAGTCTACTACTAAAATCGGTATAAAACCTAATGCTGTTTGATTTTACCGTTATTCGAGCACAATCTCACTATCCCCTGCCAGACTTATCTTACTAGGGTTGAAGAACCAGATCAGGAAGATTGGAAATGGGGTCTGACAATGTGGTCGGCCAGGTATTCTTTCTCTTTTTGGCGCACCACAGATACACTGGTTGCTCATCCAACAAAATAAAACCTTTGCGCAGTTTAATGCCATCTCGAATATTTGACGTAAAACGCACTTTAAGAAGGTACCATCATAGCATTACAAAGATTGAGTCACCTCCCAAGCCACCACTCTCTAGGTTCCGTATTAGTTTGATCAGCGTAGTTTGATTACACTGAGAAAATATTCAGCATCATCAGACCCAGACTTATTCCCGGCCCTCCACATTCGGGGGGGGGGTCCGACTGAATCCTATCTGCCAGCAATAGTGAGCAGTGACTATGGCAGTTCGACCGTCGATTTCGACGAGGTCCACCGTATGCTCCACACCAGGTGGTGCAGGGACGGTGACTTGCGCGTGAATTAGTTTTAAGTGATAGTAGCCTTGCGCTGCAGCTACTGCATTCTCCCTCCTCCTCCCCCACCTGAGCCCGGTGTCAAGACAGAGTCAAGAAGACCGGAGATGGGAGAGGGCGCAGGTGGCTGGCGCGGCCGGAGCCGCCCCTGGGCGTGCCACCACACCTGACTAACAGGGCACTCAAATACCGGCTCTCACCTGCTAGGCAAGGATCGACCCCTCCGCTGATAAGGAACAGTCCGTGCTCATTTATAAATTCTATGAAGCACAGTACAACCCATTTTAGCTCGTACACAAGCGCATCAATCCATTTTGGTGACCATACGACAAACGAAAAAACAGATATGGCAAATACTTGCTTGAAGTCCCGAGTAAATGTCTGTACACAGCCCTATCGAGGGGTGTCAATCACGATTCTGGAATGAAAAGTAGTGCATCCAGTTGATGGGCAGTGGGCAGGGAGAGGGTTAGAAAGGGCAGCTCCGTATCAAGAATTTTTCGACGACAATGACAGGGAAGCTGGAAGGGCCACTTCTGGCGTGCTTTCCATTAAGAGGCGGTAAAAGCATCATCTCTGGCTTAACATCATGGACTTGAATCAAAACGAGTTTAGCGTTGAGCGACGGTCTAACGGCTGAGTTACGGGCTCCACGTCCTGTCGCGTGTCCAAACATTCCTAAGCTTCTAGTTCTAACCTCTGCCTCGAATTGCATTCTTGACCTCTGGGTAGCGAGGACCTATAATGCCGCACGCTCCTTGTTAATTTCAAATTACATCTATCTGCAGCGTGACGCATGCAGTCTCTAGATGTCGAGAACCATAACTATTTCGTAATCGCGATCCTGAGATATGACTAATTTTCCACGTATCAGGGGAAGTGTCACATTTACGAATTCTGCAAGTAAACTTTGCTTGACAGCGTATTTTTCCATAGATGTCACGAAGAGCCTAAGTAACATCGATCCGCGTATAAGCTACGGCTCAGAAACAAGAGGTAACTAACCAAGATCCTAACAGCCATCGAACATCTCAGTGAAGTTGTAATAAGAGCCTTTCCAAAGTATGTATTGTAAGCTAGATATATTTTTCCAGTAATTATAATGAAAAATTCAACAGGTGGTAGTGAATTCTGCACTAACTAGCCAGTGGACATAAATACAGCAACATAATTCAGACGATCGGAGTCGTAACTTTTTTACCTAAAATTTAAAAAAATAATTGTAGTTAAAGAATTCACTCCCCCGCCTTATTCGATATCGAAATTCCCTGTATATGAATTCATTCTGCAGACAGTTTTACATGGACAACAGTGGCAACAATAAGCGAGATCCGACAGAAAAAGGTTAAATTTCGCCAGAAAAAAATCGACGCCTGAAGTGAACCGGAAGGTATACAGCGAGCAACAACATAGAAAAAGAGACAGACATAAATTCCCGTCTGAGGTGGTAGAAAAACTTCAGTTTTTTTCGGTTTAAAATTTATGCAAGTATCAATGACTTCCCCAAACATAGGATGCAGTTTTTTTACACCAGCTTTATAACTTAAAAGTTTAGTACAAGCACAACTAGAGCTCCATTAACTGCTGAATTGTGGTAAAAGTATCATGAGGACACTGGGAGACGTCAACAGCTCAATATAATTGTTAAAAATCGTCGATGCAATTGTTCTCATCTTAAATGACCAATCATGTATTCCAGTAAAGCATATATTTTAAAACGCATATAATTTTAAAAAATATACTTTAGACCTACCAATAATTCGACTCGAATGTGTACCGTGAAATATAACCGTGCAGGTCTCAAGAAAGCGGGTTAACGTTAGACTGCCAAACTGGGAGGTGGCTATCTTCATTAGTTCTGCCACTGATCAAAATGAAAGATCTGTGTGTGCGTCTTACTGCAGTTTGGTCACGTTGAATAGCTTCTAAAATTTATATCCCAATCCATGTCACATAAGTAAAAAGAGGTCACTTTTAAGATGAGAGGAAAAAAATGCCCGCTCACACAGATTTATCTATCGAAAGGAGTATTTTGTTATACTAAAACGATTTCCGAACTTAAAGTTCCCACTCTTAGATTCTCACACGGTGCATAAATATTAAACTACGTGATGCTTACCATCCACTTCAAAGTATGTGAAAAAATGTACCTCACTTGAGCAAAAAGGGGAGACTTACGGTCGAAATGACGGGAGACAACTTTCCCCTAAAAACAGCCTAAGCTCTCAAGCATACATGTGCAAGTTGGATGGGTACAGGCGAAATTCTGAAATAATTCGAGTCAGCGGAAGATCATGGAAACACTAGAGGAAATTAACTGTTTGAGCACACATGCTGCCTGGTACGCGATTTATTTTGAAGTAAGGCGGCAGGAGGCCGTAGGTACGACCAGTGTGTGCCCACACCTGCTGGCTTAGGAACACATAGTTTAGCGTGAACAATATACCTGAATAGCAAATGTTTTCTGTTAGACTTACGAACATGATCAACGCTTCTGAGGAGGATCCGTGAATGTAACTTAGAGTTAAAGATCTCTGCTATTCACACTTTGTCAGAAGTAACCGTCGCGTCTTACAGTAATAACCAATAAACACAGCGCGCAAAAACACCGCCTTGTCCAATGAAATCCCGCAGCGCAGTTGTCCTTAGCCAACCAGATCCGAATGAAATTTAGGTGGCATCACTGGCACCATCAAAAAATGCGGGTACATTCCGAATTGAAGTCGCATTTGTGGCCTGATGTGCCCTGATGAACTTTAATTCAACTTTATTTGTATTTACATCGCCGACCAGAGCAAGTTTCTACTAGGACTTCGCATCTGTCCCGGCCAAGTTTGGTTAGTCTTGCATCTGTAGTCAGAGACTATCCATCGGACGAGGACCTAGGTTGTTATCCAGGCAGTTCTTTCAAGTTCTGTTTAAAAGGCTGTTGATAGTATATAAGAGGCCTCCGGCTTACAAGAAGGATGGTTGAGGTTTAGGTACCTACTCGTAATTTTATCGGCCAGAACAAATGCTGATTTAGAGACCCGAATTTTTAGGTACTCAAGGGTCCCTGAGACCCATAACTTGCGATTATCGACTAGGGTCTAAGAGCTCGCTAGACAGCCCAAGCACGGACCACGGGGAACGACTGCGGAATTCAATGGCTCTGGATGTATATCGATTGAAGGCTATTGCAAATGACCGATGAAGGCAAATATAGAGTATTAAGGCTACTTAAACTTATTTTGACCTCGAACATACCCGTCATACTTTTCGACACAAATCAAGTTTCATGTCAATTTGGAGAAATTGTCAATTGTTAGTAATTTGGGAAGTGAAATTTGAGATGCTAAGCTTAAAGTTATCCAAAGCCCATGCCATTGTCGACTGTACAGCTGCTTCAGCGTGACTCCATAAGTAACATTCTAAAATATTGATTATCGATGCCCTTATAAATTCAAATAGATGCATTAGAAAACATGCCTAAAAATGCTTTCTTGCGCTTATTTTGCAGGTGTTAAATTTGAAGAAGTAATTTTCTATCAATTGATACATAAAAGGATATTTTTATGCATACTTTTTACAGCATATGTTTGAACTTACAATATCATCGAAAATCAGTGTAAAATGCATACTACCTACGTAGTCATTTTTTAGCATGTACGGTTCTTGCAGGTGACCGAAAAGCAGTACATTCCAAAGCCAACATCGTGGCGTGTTAAAAATATATTGGGCCAATGTAAAACAACGTTCATAATTTCGGTGATCCTTTCATGTGACCTTTCTTATAGTAAGCAGCGAAGCTTCTTTTCACAAGTAGCGTCGAGCTCTATCTTGTAAGTTATAACACTTTTTTGCTTCTATTGTAAGCCCTTAATATCAACACAAAAATAGGAAAATAAACAAGAAAACAATAATCCAAATTAGTACTTCCAGTTATTTTATTTGCTCTCTATAATACCATTTTATGACATGAGCCAATTA
The DNA here is from genome assembly GCA_017591395.1 of Schistocephalus solidus. NCBI lineage: Eukaryota > Metazoa > Platyhelminthes > Cestoda > Diphyllobothriidea > Diphyllobothriidae > Schistocephalus > Schistocephalus solidus. The sequence continues at coordinate 94,321 of WEDG01001010.1, forward strand.
AATATTTAATCACAAAAACTGGCAAACATATCTTATGACCATCATTGATGATGACAAAGGGATGATATAAGACGCATTGCTCTCATCAAAATTCTTAGGATAAATTCTAGTTCGCAAGTTAGATGTCAATATGTTCTCCAAAATAGGCCTCATGTAACCGCCACTTTGCTGTTAGGATGGTCACAGCATTCCTACTGGTCCAAGGTCAACTATCACTGACCTTATGAAAATATTACCACCCAACTTCCAGTCACTATAAGATAATAATCGGCAGGATTCACCTGCCACCGAGTCTATTTTTTGTCTTCACGTCTCATGCTTTGAGGTGTGCAACAAGCAGTACTAGTTGGGCGACCCAGCATCTCCAGATATTTGAGGCTCGGCTTATGTTTGGGACAGTTAAACACTTTCTCAAGAATATGGTTCATCAGCGTATTGTACAGGCGTTAGCGAAATTCGTCTTTAGTCCAAGCCAGTCCTCACCGATATGATGCATGCGACATTAAATCATAGCCATCAGTCGAGGAAAGGAATGATTTGATGATGCAAGGAAGGAAGCTGCAAACAACTGACGATAGTCTTGGCAATATGTCTCCCTCGTCTTCTATACTGAGGGTTTCCCTTCAGTGATTGCAAAATCTATGGTTACCGTGACGCGGCTCTCTCGGACTCCGTTTCTTGCTTTTATGGATTACTGGTATGCGAATTTCAGCGTGGAAATTGAGATGTGGACTTCGACGAGGTCAACTGTGTCCATGTGGAGCGCAGGGAGGGTGACTTGCGCGAAATTTAATTAAAAGTGATAGTAGACTTGCGCCGCATCTACCGTACTCTTTCCTCCTCTCCCAACTTAGCCAGAGGTCTAGACAAAGTCAGAAAAACTGGAGGAGAGAGAGAGAGAGAGAGAGAGAGAGAGAGAGAGAGAGAGAGAGAGAGAGAGAGAGAGAGAGAGAAAGAAGGCGCATGTCACTGGTGCGGTGCGAACCCGTGCATAGCTATGCCACCACTCCAGCTAGGAGCCCACTGAAGCCACATTGAGAAGAAGCCACAATGGGCCTGTCCGCCACTCCACACAAATACACCCTGGGCTGATTGCGAGGTCTGAGTTATCCCGTCAACTGGCAACCCACCAAACCGCGGTTTGTAGCGCAACCTGATAGATCCGGCGCCGTTGAAGTTGCTAAAGCAGGACGTGAAGGCTAAGGATTCCGCTTGGTTCCAGATAAATGACTTTGAATGCACGACCAAACTCGCACGACTGACGTGATTATTAAAATCGTTTCGTCAGCCTGAGCGAGTGTAACCCCTAAAAGAGCCTACTGAAAGTTGTTAAATGCGAGTGAAGGGAGAGCTGATGGAAAATGAGATATCACCAGCTGCATTCAAACTTAAAGAAAATATGCCCAAACATGATAGCAAAAAGTTCAAGTGGACACCGGATAACCTGGTTATAAGAAAGTTGAAAGTTTATGCAAATTTTCGCAGGTGTAAACTAATGCTCGGAACAAGAGGCACTTCATGTGATCATATGCCTGGAAGACTATTGCCCTAAACCGACATAAAGAGAATATTCAGATTAGGCATTTCGGAATTTAATATTAGGATGACGTGAATTTTGCATGTAATTTTATTTTCATTTGACTTTCAAATGCAGCTACTGAAGCCTTCTATCAACAGCACTTTCAGTACATTTAGAAATTAACTTGCAAGTAAACAATCCAGTGAACCTATTTTTCCAGAACCCACAAAGACAAACATTTTCATAATACGATAGTTCGTTCCTCGTGACCAAAGTTCATAGTATGTGGTCCTTGTATGCGTGGTCGTTTTCATGTACGTGTGGATGACCGATAAGGCTAATAGTGTATCTGAACATTTGGAGACCGTATAGCGAAGTAGAGTCGATGGGACTCTGTTGTCTGCAAGGCTCGGCAGTGGGTTACCGTTCTTTAATAGGCAGCTGTTCGATCAGATCAAAATGTGATTGGAACACACTTTCACAGCGTGGATAGACTGACAGACGAGTGTTTATATGAAGCTCGTATTGCGAAAGTAAACGAAAGCGTCGACGACAAATGCGAATCGAGACGGACGTTAAAGCAGGTTTTTCGAAGACGTTGTCCCGCGGTGTGGATGAGTGTTGTCGATGCCATGGACACGCATGTGTCGACGAAGCTTGCCTGGAACATGAACGTCCGTTAACAGTGCGGAAATGTCGCAGTTTGCTGCAGCGAGGGTTTGTCGTGTTTCAACCTAATGTTCCTCTCCTGTTTCATCACTGGCTCTGTTTGATTGACATCAAAGATCCGTATTATTAGTATTCCTTTCACGATAGAGCATCACATCCGCAGACACTGTGCGAGCGTTGTCTTGGTCCTCCTTGCCGATCAATACCCGCATAATGGCATCAGCATGTATTCATCAGTCACGCCCAAGAAGTGACCAGTCTAACGAAGCGCAGTCCGCTTATCCATGTAAGGCCGCTGAACATTTCGGTGCTTTGTATCAGCACCTTAATTTAGCGCTAAATTAAGGTACCGCTAAATTAAGGTAATGCCTGACGTTCTCGTTCGGCATCCCGCTAAATTTCGGTGCTTTGCATCAGCATGTATTCATCAGTCACGCCCAAGAAGTGACCAGTCTAACGAAGCGGAGTCCGCTTATCCATGTAAGGCCGCTGAACATTTCGGTGCTTTGTAAAACTCGGACGACTGAAATCACGTTTTGTTACGGCAAAATACGGGAAAAGGAAACACCCCCATTTCTGGAGCCTTAAGCTAAGTTCAAGAAGATTAGAGTTATGGGTATGGTTAGGGTTAGGGGTACGGTGAGATGTAAGTTAAAGTTTAGGCTTATGTCTCGATAATATATGCCCTTACTGGAATTTTGCACAAGACAGCCTGCATTCGGAGGGAGGGAGGGAGGGAGAGGTTCCCGTTCCGATGTCTTATTTTGATACTTCATCTTTAGTATGCTCCAGGAACAAAGGTGACAGAAATAATAGACTTTTCTGGCTATTTTGAAATTTTAATCCTTCTATGCGCTGTGTAAGGAGATCAAAAACCCCATGAACAGTCGGGTTGGCGTTAATGGATGGCATTTTCAGATTGGCAATTAAGCCCTGAAGAATGTCTGCAGGGATAAAAGATATAAAATCCAATCACTTCATTGAATGTGACGTTTCGGACGAATATTACGTATTTCGGTGTTGCAGGTTATCGCCATGATCCATATAGTTCGGATGGTAAACTATTTCTCGTCTGTTAGATGACTGCTGACACATTCAGGCCGCTGCTCACGCTATGGATCAATCCGAATTACGGAGAACATGAGGCTGAACCCTGCCGATGAGAGTAGTAACCTTGTTTAACCTTATTTTTCACAGTGAAAGGTGGCAACGTTACTCCATAGCATGTGACGCAGGCCCCAGCGTCATCGTGAGGTTGAAACACGATCAACATTAACCACTGCAGCCCCTGATAGTCATCATGACTTTCAGAGTCCTTTCCAGATCGAACGTTCTTATTGGATAGACGAAAGAAGTGATGGAAACTGTTCCCGCTTTTGGCATTTTTTCGACTAGTGCGTTGCGAAGAGCACGCCAGGTGTTCCATCACGCCTTTGGTATTCGTGTTCAGTCTCGAGAAATATTTATCGTTTCAAGCATATAATATATTGCTAACAATAGAATAGAAAACGATAGAATAGCAATAATTGTAAACTGTTCTTCCCAAACCCAGTTAATTAATAGGAGTTTTTGGTAGACGATGGTAAGGCCTGAGCACAGCAAACGTTAAAACCACCTGAACTAGGATACCCAACGGGGAACGGTGAGGTTAATTAAATTTGGGTCAAGTTACCCACCCCAAAATACCTATTTATTAAGTGACCTGGTTGCTATCTGGTGGATTCTGGGTTAATTGTTTGGGAAATCCGGATTAAAGCAGTTGGCTTATCGTATCAGAATTGGCGAACACCATAAATTGCAGTAATCTTGGTGGGTAACCTAACCCGAATGGACTTCATCTCACGACTTCTTGTGGGACCTCGTAGCTCAGGTGGTTATAACGTTAATTGTATTCCAGCCTTACCTTTTCTGTCGCGAATTCTAATCCCACCAAGGCCGCCGAGTGTTTTGACAATCATATCAAATAAGTTCTTTAAATCTGCAAAATTCTTTTTAATTAAAGGTGCCTGATAATCATCTGCTGGGGTCTAAATTGATTTCTTACAAAATCCTTCTTGCGTAGTCAACTTTCTGCATCAGAATTGAGGGACTTCGCACGTCGATCCACATATGATTAAAATTTTGACTCATGGTTGAGTCTCGTAGCCCAGAGGGTCAGAGCGTTGTCTGTACTCTGGCCTTGCCATGCTGTCATGGGTTCGAATCCCAGAGAGGACGCCAGGTTTTCCCTTTTGGATCAAATAAATATAACCTAATTTATCGTAAAAGACACAGGCATCAAAAAATACATGAAGATAAGACACGAGAATGTGAGACCACGGACATAGAGGTGTTCTAGTGGAAAATTCCAGTAGGGACATATATTCGTGTCTCGCAGTTCTGACTAAACATACACTGATCTCTAGTCCTAGTCTTCAACCTACTTCTTATCCTAGCCTCAACCTTAACCCCAAACGTCAACGTAACCTGAACCTTTACCCTAACCCTAACCTTAACCGAAACCCTACCACAACCTTAAACTTATCTTGAACACTAATTTCAAGCTACCTGTAAATTATCAGAAGCCACGGAAGGGGGAAGTTATTATTTCCGTGTCTTGGCTAAATGCTCCTTTTGGGATAACCTGCTTTTAGCAAAGGTGGAAATAATATATATTGTGTTTCGTCCAAATCATTCAAAAATATATTGTCCTTGGGCTGCGTGACTTACCAGAACCTGTGTTGCAGGTTACTGCATTAGCCCGAGGAGTGGCTGGTGGTGACTGTGGATGTACGGTGTGCCATAGGTGCCACACAAAAATTGCTGGCAATTACAATTCAAGTAGCTTTGGCCTTGCCGACTCCAACTCGGTCGGATAGCGCAAGCCCGAATAGGGTGAAAAAAAGTAAAAAAAAGTACATTTATATTCCCTGCTGAAAGCATCGGTAAACCCGGGAGCTACTTTTTCTTCTGCTCACAGCTCTTATCTGTGGCTCGAGGAAGCCGTGCTCAATAAGGTGGCCTCATCTCGGTAAGCATGTCATAAGGGCAGGCTAAACCGTATGGGGGTGGGTGTGGGTGTGTGGGTGTATTGAAGCACGGTAGTTCATCAAATGATGCTCGAACTCCCTACCCATGCCCATCAAAAAGCCAAACAAAGAGGGCGAAATACAATCTTGGTGGCGATCGAGACTAATTCTGGTCGTCGTCCAGAAACAAATCATGACCTATGATGGAATCTGACAGCCGTCTGGAAAGATTCAATGGGGCTATTTAAGGGTAGCTCTTTTTTACGTCCTTCAGGAGGGGGGGGGGGGGGGGGTTGCGAGAAAGTTTCCCGTAGCACGAGCTGTTGGCAACCCAGTCGAAGTTTTTGAATGCGAAAAATGCGGTCAAAAGCTGCAACAAACAACAAACCACTTTGCTATCCCTGGGTCTCTCATAAGCAGACTGGAATTGGCCTTCCATTTTAAAATACCCAATGGGAAACTCTCCTGTCAGGAACACGGTTCTAATCGCCCATGAACGGGCTCGCAGCAATTTGGAAATGACGGCTCCCAGGGAGATCTGCGCCTCTAAGCAGGGACAACTGGGGGGAGTGAGGGCTGGAAACACATATTTGGGGTGGACACCCGAGAACAGAACGACGGGATGCCTCAGTCACCTTTGTTCCAAGAAAGGGCATCGTGTGATGTCTGTTCTGTCTGCCATAGGGTGTCAATGACCGTTTCATGGTTATAGGGCTGCAAACACCGTGGGAACAAATTCGCCACCACCATGAGTGCCTATGCCCTTCTCAATGATCAAATCCAATGCCGCGACGAACAGATTCTACGAACGGCTATACACCCCCTTAGCAGCTGTGCCGATAAAAGAGAACGTGACTGATAAACTAGAAATAAACTAGAAAGAGAGAAACTAGAATCTAGAAAGAAAAGGATAGTCAATAGACAGAGCGTTCATCGTATGAAAACCGAATTCCCACATGTAAAAGAAGCAGTGCATTAAGACGTAGTCCTAGGCGTAGGAAAACAAGGTAAGGCCGTTAATTTTACGCATACTGCTAACGATCGTGTTTTGAAACCACACATACAGACTACTTCAAAAAGCCGAACGGACGCAGTGACCATCACGTCTAGATAGATCCTATGGGCTCGGATGAGGTGCCGATAAGATACGAATATCGGCTTCCGTGAGGTTGCTATCGCTTCGAAAACTCTTTCGATATGTCGAGTGAGCATTTTGCCATACTGAGTTGTTTATTTTACGATAAACTCTATATGAGGTAAGCAATGAAATAGTTTCCTCACCCATGTTACCTTGAGGAAGAGGTATTTAAAGTATAGAAGCTTCTGAAAAAGGTTATTGCTAGCTTTCCTATGTTGACCTATGGATCGGCGGAACCAATAAGGTAAACGACTCAAAAAAAGTTAAGTTGCAGCGTAGTTGGGTTGCTTGCTGGTATCAAAAGTACCTCATCATCAGCCAGATTTCTGCTCATCAAGATTAATATTGGTCTGTTCCAAATTAATGGAGTTGCTAATGACAACAGTATCAGAAAAGTTTTTTGTGTATTTTTTTAATCTAGAAATGAGCAGTATTACCACTATAAGGTTCCGCAATATGGGCAAATCTTGAGTTTTTTTAGAGAGCTTCGACTATCATTTTGTATATGTAGAGGAAAAAGCAAAATCTAGAAACGAATTACACTTAACAGTGAAGGTCTCCAAAGATCCGTGAAAGCGTGCACTCCTGGCATGCCTATTTCTGTGAGAACCAAAAACTCACATATGAGATGGGTACAGCGTGAACTACTAGCTCAGACCCGCGTGCAGGCTAAAAACAAGGAGCCTCGTTACTGCAGTACCGTAAGCCGTGCAGCGAAATACCCCACAAAGGCAGCATCACCTTTCCTAAAAGGCTTCTTTTCTCCGCAGTCCTAAAGGATCTCCTCCTGCACTAACGCGGTCGCCCTTATCAACATCGGTCCTTTTGTAGACCTGCAGGAGGATATAATTTTGTCCACAGAAAGTCTTAAGCAGGCCAGATTCTGGAACTCCCTCTGGACCAATAAACTCTCCGGGCACAGAGCCTCAAGTCTTAAAATATTTAAACGTTCTAAAGCCGTTATGCATTCCTTCCCACGCTTTTTAAAATTTTAACCTAAAATTTAATAATTAACGCATTTACAGACATGGAGCAAAAGGGCTCCTAGATGCATTCTGTAAATGCCATACCTTAACAACGCGATCGACTTACAAATGTGACTTACCATGAAGAAGCCACTACTTTCTTTAGTTTTCTTGAGAGCATTAGCATTAGAGGAAGGAATAGCAACCAACATGGGAGGCTAGGAAGGTCATTTCTGGCTTATTAGTAGCCTCTTTCAGGTATGCCGAACCCTCAAATTGATAAACATAACCTGTACTCGCAGATAACGATGCTTCCCATTCTCGATCATCGGGGGTCAAGTGAAAGCATGAGATGAACTCGAATTCTTTGCCAGCACCATCTGTATTGATGATATCGTGGTTGCTGAAGACAACTTGAAAATGCACACAACACACCAATGCCTTGAAATAGAGGAGAAATAGCTTTGGTAGTCGAAAACGCTCAGCATGTACAGGTGAGTCAGTGTGAGTGGTTTCTACTATGACCGCAAACTATGGCGTATTCGTAAAAGACTTCAAATATGGTTCTACCCTGATTTAGTGACATATTCATAATTATCCAGCGGTGAGACCGATTCGTAAGTGCAGAATTTAATAACGAGGCAAGAAGCCCGTGTATTGAAGTTACGGTTCCGAAGAACCCGATATACTGGATGGTCTGTATTGCACACTGCGAAACTCTCCAAATCCCAGAATAAATACTGCATCTGCAGCTGTTAGGCTCAGAAAAAGCAAAAAAGCGAAAACACAATTGAGTCTCTATCTCACGAAATTTCAACCGAAATTCTGAAATGTGTTCTTGATTCAAACAAATCACTTAAGTAGGGTTGTCACATGGATTATTATACAGCCTAATCCCAAGATATTTAAGTCACAATAGGATACCGGCTATTGCAAGAGCTCATTTTTGACCGCCAGCAACAAGTATACTCTGTAAAAACAGTTTCTTGATTGGTATTCAATTTTCTCATTGATTTTCAATGCTCATCTTAATTAAAATATATTTTACAGTAAAAAAACGCAAAAAATACTGTTTCTTGTACTCGTTCGATATCAAATTACATCTTTAAATTTTATGCTTGAAGAAAGGGTAGCTTGGGTTTTAAAAATTTTCTTAATTACTGAATAATTTTTAATTCCACTTGTCGTTAAACTTGAATTCCCGGTTTCAAAACTACATGCTTTATACATTCTGTGTAAGGAAAAAATCAAAGATTTATCTACAGTTTGAAAAAAGTCACATAGTTTCCATCAAATGTGGCAATAAATTTGGATCATGTGATATACACTGTAGGCAATATTACTATATTGGCGGATACGATGTATTTTTAATAAACACTTCAAGGTTTTTAAACATTTAATAGAACATTTTTTTAAACCCAAAAGATAAACTTTCGTAAAGCATAAAATTTAAAGATGTAATTTGATATCAAATGAGTATAAGAAACAATATTTTTGCGTTTGTTTTCTGTAAAATATAGTTGAATTAACAAGAGCATTGAAAATCAATGCATACTAATAAAGCAGCCGTTTTTACAGAGTATACTTGTTGCTGGTGGTCAGAAATAAGCCCTTCCAAGAGCCGGTATCCTACTGTGGCTTTGGGATGAGGCTTTATAATAAACAATAAGACAACCCTACTTAAAGGATTTGTTTGAATCAAAAACACCTTTCAGAATTTTGGTTTAAAATTTATTGAGATAGGGAATCTATGCGATTAAGAAACATGTTAAAGCGAGTAACGTGGATGCGAAAACAAATTAAATTACTCTTGGACGGATAACACTCGGATTGTAAACTCACCTGAGTAATCCATGTTCACATTGCATTCGGTAGTAGTCATCGTTCAGATCCATTGCCTACGCGCAAATGATGGAAAACTGTAGAAACAGTTTCACCAGACTAACAAACACTTTAATTGGGTAAAGGGAAAAAAAAACAAATCTCAGGAGGATATTCAGTCAGAAGACGAGGAGGGATTTTTGACTCCCGGAACGGTGTTTTTACCGCAACAAGACCGTTTCACCGTCGAGTTCGATGATGTCAACCGTGTTTTCGACAGCATGGTGGTGCAGGGACAGTGACTTGGGCTGGATTATAGTAAGAGCAGACTTTCGATGCATCTACCTCACTCTCTGTTCCACCCCCCCCACCTGGGCCTGGCGTCAAGAAAGATTCAAGAAGACCAGAGATGGGGGAGGGTGCAGGCTGACGCAACGTGGTCCACAACAAGACAGGAAGACAACAACACGAGGAAGTGGCTGCTCGGATACCATCAGCAGCTGCGCTCACTCTCGGCTGCGCTCACTGACCGGCTCGGACGGTGGTCTGATTGTGGAGTTGGGGGAGAGAGTGGGGTCGACAGATCAGTGCATTTTTCTCACCATAAACAATCTGACACGCTTGAACCTATCATGGTGATCGAAAAGCCGTGGCTCGGAAGGTTGTCAACTGACGGTATAACTCGGACCACGTGGTCAGCCCAATGTGTGCGTTTGTACGCAATGAAAGACTGGCGGACCGACAGTTAGTCTGCAATGCCTCCTTCATAATGTGGCCTTGATGGCACTCCCACTCAAGTGGGATCCGAGCCAGGTGTGGTGGCACGCTCAGAGGCGGCTCCGGCCGCGCCGGCCACCTGGGCCCTCTCCCAACTCCTGTCTTCTTGACCCTATCATAACACGGGGCTTAGGTGGGGGAGGAAGAGAGAGTGCGGTAGCTGCAGCGCAAGTCTACTATCACTTAAAGCTGATCAACGGGCAAGTCACCGTCCCTGTGCCACCCGGCTGTGGAGCACACGGTGGACATCGGCGGACTACGACGGTTGAATTGTCGCGTCGTGTGTGTATGTGTGCCCCCAAAACGGGCCACGTGGTAGATGCGCTGGACCAACACGGGGGCAAAATCATGGTGCAGCAGGTGTTATTATTAATAAATGTCCAACATGGGGATGTGCGTGCCCAATATGGACACGCGTAGGTGCAGGCTCATGTCGCACCCCACTCTCCCACTCCGTGGGAGATGCTTAATCTGCGGCTGACCATGCCTCCGGTCTTCTTGACTATGTCTTGACACCGGGAACAGGCGAGGAAGTGAAGAGACAGTGTGGTAGATGCAGTGTAAGTCTTCTATCGCATAAAAGTAATTTGCGCACAAGTCACAGTCTCTGCACCATCCTTCTGTGGAGCATGCGGTGGACATCGTTGGATTACGATAGACGAACTGACGTGTGTGTGTTGGAGGTACTGGGCGTTTATTTGGTCTAGCCTACGGTGTTCTTTAGAAGGCTCTCCTGGAGACGCATGTGGCCTAATAGGCCCATGCAGTGCGTGAGTGTACTGGAGCAGTGAGGGCAATGGAGACGGCACGGTGACTGTATGCGTGGCCTTAGACACTCGTTCGCCAGTCTCCGTGCGATGGATTCACAAGTGATCACTCAGGCCACTGCGTGAAGCTATGGTTGCATTGTGGACAGGTTGGGACCGAGTCTACATCACGGGTGTTGGCAGTGGTGTGGTTAATATTTCAAACGGTGCGACATCATTGTTTGCATTGGAGGTTGGACCAGCAACCCTCGCAGCAGATACTTAGGCGGGATGCTCTTGGAAGATGGTGACAAGGGATCGGGTTCACCGTTAGGATATTTTATCGACATACGGGGCGGGTCAGCTATGGACGGGGAGGTATCACTTGGTGTCGTTCGTGTGCTACAGCTGATCCGAGGGTATTCAGTCAGACCGATTCGTGCCCAGACTGTTCTCTGACATCTTGGGCATGTTCTGGGCGGTTGAGTGTTGGCATTGCAAGGCGGGGGCAGTTGGGATTTACGAGCTTCTCGTTTGGCTTTATCGGCGGTTATGCGGTTGGATCCGCAGATCGCTGCTTTTGTCTGCACTGTCCTCCTACAGGCCTGTCGGTTCCATGCAAGGTCTCCACAATTTGCCGGGATGGCTTTCAGGTGCATACAGTTGGACAAAAGGAGAAAAATGACAGCTCCCTATCCAGGCTATCCGGAAATTTGGCCATAGTGGTCAGTCCAAGGCGTGAAGGCAATGCGGATAATAAACCAGAAGTGGCCCTTCCAGTCTCCGTTGATTTTGCTGGAATCCCCTGCCGCACGTATTCCTGGTCGTTATGCGAGTTCCTACGAGAACTCTACATTTAACCCCAAGGCACAGCGTGACGTGCATGCCCAGTAAACCGACCAAGCAATGCACTTCTAACACAGTTAATATTCCTGATCGTGACCGACAGACCAAAGAGCTCGTGACTCAGTTGGCACAAAGTTGGAGTTAAGAGCACCAAATAGCCAAACGACACGAAATAGAGCTCATTTGCTGCAAACCTGGATTTGGGTAAGGGTGAATGACAACGACTAATGATCAAGAAATGGATATCTCATTCCATCTTTTATTTTTCCAGAACTTTTTTTGCCATAGGTTCTTCGACACTATACAAATGCCTGGGATGTTTCTACACTGGACCTGAAGGCACAATGGGATGAGCATGCCCGTCAACCCGATTTGTGAACGCACTTCCAAAATAAGTTAATAGACTTGTAAGCAGCACATAAGGCCTACGTTTTTTTTTCTCTCGGCTTTTACTGCTAGCGGCCTGACCGCCTATCCTCGTGCCAACGAAGTGGAAGTGGTTAGCAATACCAAGGGCAACGACAGGCATTTTTAATACATGAACCTGTATCCGCTCCTCTAGCTTGTACTACCGTAAATGTGATTGCATCCATTGTACAGTTTGATTATAGCTACGGACAGGACAACTGGAGCCTGGAAATGTATACCAAACCAGAGGACTCACTCAAATTTAGTCATTCATCAGTCCGAATGCTTTTATTTCCTTGGCTCTGAACCGAAGGTGCGGGATAACAAACACCGTCTCGGTGATCATTTTGCTAGAATACCTCTCTTAACACAAATATTAATAGACCTGAAGACCCTCATGTGTGACAACACTCAGAGACTAAAAGCATTGAGACTACGTGGAAGGTATTTGAAAAGCGTTCGTATATAAAACGCTACATTAAACAAAGTCACACTCATATCTCTTAGTCCACCATTTACTGTGGGTTTCGTTAAAAAGTATGAAAGGTATTTTTAAAAAAATGGCCACACCAAGCAAGCTCTCAAATAAACAAATAAATAATTTGTTTATTTGAACGGTTTTTTGATCTACGATGATGCTTCGGAAGAAAATACGATTCAATCCCAACACTTCTGTCCCCGGAAACATGGGTTAACCAGCGAAGACATCAAGGCAGTCAGGTGAATTTTTGAATTAATGCTGAAAGTGGCTTTCTGAAGCATCGTGTTCCACAGCCTACTTCGCTGGGCGGACTGTTGACGGATTTACTGTGATCATTACTACTATCTTATTTTCTGCTAGTTTAGCCAGTACCACTACTATTGTTCTCATTCCGGAATTCTTTTTGCAACAAATAACAGTAAAGTCAAAAAAATTACATTTATAATCAACTATTATGAGTCGATCTTGCAATAAAACGACCTCTTTAAAAACACTGTGCGCTGTGAGTTTGCTCCGCAAATACCCCGATATATCAGATCATATGGGGTCTTTTTAAACGTTTATAGTTGGTCCCGCTTTCAAGAAAAATATTCCCTCACACTTAGGCAGAATTGAATAGAAACTGTTGATGTTCGAACGTAATTCTTAGGCAAGAACATAAAAGATTTGAAAAAATTCCAACTGAAATAATAGCGATAATGTAAATGAATGTGGTAGCTACACTCTAATATAAATAAGTTAGAAGTGAAGGGGCATGCTCTGCTTAAAACCTTATATACATGAAGGATGTATTCGGGCAACTTCAATTTCCCTGTTGCAGGCAATGCAGACGCCTGTTTGTACGCCTATTTGCATGCAAGCGCCTAAGTAACAACGCTGGCTGTACACCGCAGCATCGCGCCTGTCACTCGCTAGCGCTAGCAAGAGAATATTGCACTGTTCATCAATGCAGCAGCTCGCTCCTCTCAGGACATTCATCCTCGGTCGAACTAACCTTCATTGAACTTCTGTGCCGTGTTGATTTCGCCAACCAGTTGTGACACCTGCAAAGTACAAGGAGGTAGCAGCGTGAACCCAGACAGATAAGTTTTTAGCTTGGCGTAAATATAAACACGGGGACTGCCGGTCGTCCAGACAGCAGCACACCCGATTCGTCCCTGTAAGTTGAAGTTTGACTGCCAAGTGAAGGTGCTAATGCACTAGGTCGGTTGGATGTACGAACGAATCTTAGCTTCGGTAGAATAAGGTAGAAACAAGAAGGCTATGTGGATTATGGTGACTGCCGTAAATAGCAAGTTAATGGCCTGCCGCCAGTTGACATAACCACAATTAGACTAACGATCGGTGACAACATAATTGTCAATTTAATTATAGCGACGAGTACTTACGAGGCATTTACCTCACTCAGCCTCACAACATCCAGAAACATAAAAAACAGGGAGATCGGAGTGGGCTTATTGACTACTCCCGGCATAGAGCCCACGTCCGCTGTGCCAAAAACACATACCGGTTTCGCACTCTATAGGAGTCCGTTTGTGTGCCCATAGAGGCCACATCAAAGGGAAATGGAAATCTGAATGTTACACGGGCAGCCTGCATTTCCGTATCAGTTTACTACTTTAAAATTCACAATTTCTAGCGTGTTGTGGTAGGATGAATACATATCGGACTGATTATTGGGAAGAAAATATACGCAATGTCGACATCATTCTCTCTTTCTCATCATCTAGCAGTGACAAAGGGAACCCAAACAGTCAAAGTTGAGATGGAGCACAATGACTGGTATGCTCAAGGTCCTAGTCTAACTCATAGCAAACTTATTCTGTCACTCTTTCTCTAACGCGACGACATAGCTAATTTTGAGATTAAACAAAGGAAAGAACTTAGCTGTGTGGAATGCAAGAACGGTCAGTAATAAACTATAAGCAAACTATTCAGGACGCACTATCTGAAAGTTCACTTTATACTACAAGGCCACTTCGGGAACTGCCGGAAATAGTACATGGGGACTTAATAACTTTGACTTCGATTAAACAGATAGTTGTCAACCGGAGGCTTAGTATGCACACACTAGCTCACTTACTTGCAGGGGTTGACCGTGTATCCGCACCCGAGGTACTACGTAGTCGCTTCGAACGAAAACATCCCCATAGCTGAATCTTTTCACTCACCATAAATGGATAGCCATCGATAACGTCCAAGAATCCAACGTCAACCAAAACATGAGACATCAAGACTGATGAAACCGCCAAACCTTCTGCTTTGTTTAATTTTCGAGGACACTAATGCGTGCACTTGAAGGATGTCCTTTTGAACAAAAATTTTCAGGCTCGATCCGCAAGTTGATATGCCTATTTGAGCTGAAGCACATCAGCTACTGCGGAATAACCGCGTACTATTCACAAGCTGCCAACAGGCAGTCAGTAAAATACACTACGCAAATATTTGCCACACTGACAGCACGCTTACTAGCTAAAAGTCCAGACACAAGTGTTTCCCCGATCTTCTACCTCTGCGGTTATTTTGCAGTAGCTGATGGATTTCAGTTCAATTATTCGTATCCATTTTGGACCGATCCTGAAAAGGTTAGTTCCTGAGGACTTACTCTAAGTTTATGCATTAATTGCCTCAAAAATGAAAGAAAACAGGATTGAGACTGAAGTTATATGTCACCAAACACAGGAAGAACGCTGGGTGACCCCTTGATACGCGGAACCCCTCGCAAATGCGTCTGGCAGCGGCAGAAACACGCATGCCGGGGCCTTCAGCAAGTACCTCGCCCTAATCCACCGCAGTGACTGCAGAGTTGACCCCTGTAAATACGGCGAGGTAAAGTAAAAAATTCACATCAGAAAATTATAACTTTTTAAAAATGTTAGAGGTCGTTTACCGAGCGCGTTACGGGACATCCTCGTCCTGTTGGTCTTTGGGGCTGGCTGTCGCAGAGCGGCTAGTATTATAGGCAAATAACGAGCGGAAATACTCAGAAACAACAAGCAAGAAACAAGCAAAAATAACAAGTGGCAGACGAGGTAGACTGGAATGGCCATTTCGGGTTTATTGGCCTTCATCGGCCAACCACATACGACAACAGGTTTTAAAACTCCTGAGGCTCAAACAAGCAATCTGGCGTTATCTTCCTTACAACCGCTCGCCATTAGCAATCGCTCGCTCCCCACGTCAGCATGTATAATGGACTTGCGTTATAGCTACCGAAAAGGTGGGTGAGAATGGCATAAATCTGCTTCAGCAGATGGCTGCCAGACGAGCCCGCAAACAGAGAGCAACACGCGAAGCAGCACTAGAGAACAAGTTTCCTGAGATACCTGGTCCAACGTCGTCGATAAACGGCAAACTGGTGCAAAACCTGTCGTCAAAGGAGCTAACAGAATAAGACATGCAGGTGTCAAGGTCTGAGGCCTCATTTAACACAGTTGATGTCAAAGCTGTCAACATGGTTGCAGCAGAAGATTCCCTTCTCAACCAAAAGGAAGCAACAGAACAAGCGAAGAAGCTTATTGGAAACCAAGCGTCACCCCTCCTAATGGTTTTGAGGTCACGCGACGTGCTTTCCGAGTTCAAACGTGATGCAGTTAAGAAACTCAAGGTTGACAACGACGTCGTAATCGTGCCTGTTTACAAGGGACGATCCACGGTCGTATTGAACAAGACAGACTATATTCTGAAAGTTTAAAACTTGTTGGAGGATCGTCAGTCTTATATCCCATGGGAATCAAACTCCATAAAAATGCTGACATACGAGTTTAACACGACACTGTTGGCAATGGGAACTCGGGTGCAATATCGCCGACCGACTGACACATGGCAAGAGTGCAAAAAAGGCCCTGGTTCAATTCCATCTTCTGTCAAAAGCGCACAGAATAGGCGCTCCTCTCCGGCCAATCGCATCACTCAAAGGCCCTCCAACCTAAGGACTGACAACTTGGCTGTTTCGACGTCCTTAATTTTTGACCACCGATTCGGACATCACAGTCAGATCCTAAGCACAATTCTTAGAGCAACTTCAAGAGGAAATCAGTTACTTAGGGAAGGCACGGGCGTCTAATCCTTCCAATGACAGCGAGCCGAACTGCAGAGTCAGTATCACACCAATATCAAACACGGATAACGAAATCGTGGCCATTAACGACTCTAACATGGAGTTCCAAGTCATCATCACATAAATTACAACCCCAAGCGGCAATCGCGAGAGCTGCTAATTATAGTACCTATGTGGTCGCGTGGACGCTACGTACTATAAATACTGCGTGCCTTGTACCTCTTTTACCCTTAGATGTGGCTATCTCGGATAATGTGTTCCAGTGAGAATGTGAAACATCAGGCCAATAAACTTCTTGTTCCATCGATCGCCTCTTCTCCCTCTGAAATGCTTCCTGGAACTCAACTTTGCTTCTAAGAACATCTGGTATCTCAATTTACAAGTGGTTACATCGACCCGATCCTATATCCCCGTAAAGAGTGAGCTGGAATGATTTAAACAACTCCATGGGTCCAGTGGTGCATTAAAATGTGACCTGCGATACACTGGCCGACCATCCAAATAAAAGTTACGGTATGTCTATTAAAAGTGCTCGTGGCTCTGATATGCTTTTTCAGTACGCGACTCCCGCGTAAGTGTCGGTGATGCCAATGTTCCGAGACCTCATGTTCCTCACCCCGAGCTCACAATGAGGGTACATGCCTGCTGTTATTCGTTGTTACCGCTTTCTTTACTTCCGCTAAGCAGATAAATGGCAGGCGGAATGAAACGAAATGCACAACTAACTGATGTGCGTTCACGCCATCAGACTACTCAGGCCCTATTCAAAGATATGTTTCAGTCAGATAAAAGTCCCTCTAATTGTGACATGTCTCAGAATAAAACACGCAAGAACATGGCTATAGAAACCTGCAAACCATAACTGCTCTCTTGCATTTTGAAGGTGCTTACGTCGCCATCAAAAAGAAGATGTGTTAAAAAGCTGAATTTGAGTGAATTCTCTCCTTGCAGAAAAAGGTCGATGTGGCATATATGAGGACTATCCACCCAATCTTCTCGGATCCTTAGGTTTGTGTTAATGATGGCGACCTCCAACAAACTCAAATGGATCATTTAGTTTCACTCCACAAAATTAAAGCCTCGTGGATGCACTGAAATGTGCTCTTACTGAAATAATTTATGAAACAGATTGTGCTGATGTGGCAAAATCAGGAAAACCGAACGGCAACTGAGAAACCCAGGGCTCGGCGACCGCGAATGCACGTTGACAAACGCTTTTGCTGCATTGCTCTTGAGCAAAAGCCTCTCAGATCGATGTCGTCAACAAGTCCGGGTCAGTAGTTCTATTTAAAATGTTGCAACTCACAGATGTTCTATCAAGGTACGGAATTCCGGGCCAAATCTGTCGGATCGCGTGCATTTCAAGGAAGACTGGAGGGTGTATAAAGACCGGACGAAGCACAAAACTAGGACACTTAATAAAATAAACCCATATGCACACTTTCTGCAATTGGAGCGCTCAGATATACCCAGACATATTTTCAATTTAGTAAAGCGATAAGAGCAAGCGTATAACCTCAGAATATGTTTGGAATGTAACAGATAAGTCCAGTCGCCGTCGAAATCTGTGTTTTAGCTTAGATTCGAGTGTTTTTTCTCAGTCTCAGCCCTTCAGACCAAAAGATGAGAACATCAGCCGCAAGAAGACATGAAATTCCTGCGTGCTTAGTACGAACGTATACATTTTCAATAGGCTCTCACTTATTTCCTTAAACGGAATACTAGGAATCGCAAATGACCGGTCACGAGGAAATTCCAAAATCTATACGAACTGATGACTATTCTCACTTTCTCAATGTTGCCTACCTTATTTACTAGGAGCGCTGATCACCAGATTAGAAAAAATAACTGTAAAAAGGTAAACTACTGTTAAAAACGAATGAGTGTGAGTGCGCTATGTACCGGTTAATGACTATAGATTTTCCGAGATCGGTGTTTCCTAGTGATCCTACGGATGGTTCATCTTCATCACTCATCTATCTTCAGCTAAGAGCTACTTTAACCATGTAGTCCACTGGAACAGAGTGATGGTTCATGGTTAAACAGCCTTATGAATCAAATCAAATCAACAGCTAATCCTGGGTCACATTGACTAATTCCAAAAGATTATACAAAAATGAGATGCGTTGTCGCTCCCTAGACACACGTCCTGGTTCATATCACCTCACCCAGCACAATCTAACTAATTTTTTTGGATAGAATCGGGCTTCTATATTCTTTTATGATATCGTATATCCCAAGTCTAAATCCAGTCAAACATTTAAGGAAGTTTTACTTCAAACTTTTATCAAATCCACGTACTGATAATTATTAAAGTTTCGTTTGCATTCTCCAAGCATTGCACGCCTTAAAGAAATGGTGCGATAATTTTGGCATCCGTATCCTCACTATCGCAGCCTACTTATAGTTGGCAGTTTGTATTGCTTCTTTGGAAGCAAACCCAATGACTCTCCTGTTTCTTCCCGAAAAAATATTTTGTAGAACGGGAGCTTGCTGGATGCGAGAGGCTACCTTCCCGTTTACCGAAGACCACCAATGAATGAACGATAAACACCCAGTTATTATTCGTTTTCAAGCACGTTATAAGTCGCGAATCCTTGTTTAAAAAGCTCACGTAGATAGCAATGAATTACGGGCAAATGAATAAAAGAAGGTGACTTACAAATTTCATCGCTAAAAAGTTGTATATTTTTCGGAGTCGCGAATCCTTGTTTAAAAAGCTCACGTAGATAGCAATGAATTACGGGAAATGAATAAAAGAAGGTTACCTACAAATTTCATCGCTAAAAAGTTGTATATTTTTCGGTCTTTAATGCGCTCAAAGGACGCATTGTTGAACAACTTTTGTAATCAGGCGTTAGTGTCAATACTAATGGGAGGGTCATGCATTTCCCATTTTTTTCCCCCTCGCACTCGGAAACAACTGTTTAAAATAATGATAGCCGATACAGAAGGTTTACTTATTAAAATAAAGTAGAAACAATGTTTTAAAGATTGTGAGCAAAAGTCAAAGGCTGATATTCGCCGTTAATGAAAATCTATCAGTGTCTAGGAGCAACGCATCGATATTCTTGAAAAAATTGCCCTGTGAGAACATAAAAATGTACATCTTTGCTCGAAATCTTCAGTGAAGAACAGGTCGGGTATTCAGAGGGCAAGTTATCGGCAGCTGCGACCATAAAGGACACGGTCTTGATTTGACGAACAGGAGGAACAAGAGGAGGAAGAATCTGCCCTAAGTAACGACGAAGTCATTGAATTCTGGATACTGACATCCGATTCGGGATTGTTATACTCTTCCTGTTCCTGCAGAAAAAAATGGTAAAAACAGAAAATTATACTTTTATTGACATTTTTGTCAAAAGGCATTGGAAAATATCAGTTATATATTTGCAAAAAACTGCTAAATATGCAAGGAAATATATTGATCGAAAAGTTTAAACAGAGATTAGAAAGTTGCATTAGTTCCTTGTGCAGTACAGAAAAAAAGCTACCGGAATATGGAAGACAGGTAAGTGAGAGGATAAAATCAATAGTACTGATGTACAGCGGCTGGTAATATCGGAGAAAACAAAGGATCACTAGCGGGTTCCAAGTAGTGCTCAAGCATAGGTGACAACGATGTAAAATTCTGAAGGCTATTGAAATGCTTGCGTTGCAATCGGTTCCTCTTCTCTTCGGTTTTCAAATGGTTTGGTTAATTTCAGGCATAAGCTCAAGTGAAATTTCCACGGGCATCGTTAATCCAAATGTTTCACACTTTATATTCACCCGTAGGAACGCAGGAACTATGACATAGCAAAAGCAAAATTTATATATCTTCAGTAGAATGCAAAAGAAAGTTGATATTTTAATTTTGCATAAGGATGAACCTACCTGCTACTAATATATGAGGCGATTTCTACTCCCAGCATTTACTTACGATAAGGCATTCATTGGATTCCCAGTAATCCAACATGCTTCAATATTGATTTAATTTCTGTGACCAATAGCGTATGAAAAGAAGTTTCTTTTTCTAGTAAACCGATAGTGACTTCAAATTCATATGCTGACTTTATATCCAAGAAAACTATTATTAAATAAAATTCTAGAAATTTCTCATTAGTTAACACTTCTTATTGGTTATGGTCGAGGACTATTAAAGCCTTAAAATCATCCTGCGATTTCAGTTTAAACTGTGGTCAATATCTCGCGTATTCATTAAAAACAACTGTTAATTACCTATTTGCATCGAAGTCAGTCGTATTTATGCCGTATTTATTGTACCCCTTCAATATATAATTTTCAAGTTGCTGCATGGACACTGAGTAATTTTCATTAACAGATCCAAAGCCAAGATATCTAACGCTCTTTGTTTGTTCCAAATGCGTTAGATTTAGTACAAAGAAGAAACAAATAACTGAATAGGCATTAGGAAAGTTGACACGGATTTAACTTCACAGAATTTTTCCTCTCGCCGCTTATAACTGTGGAAAGTTTGAGCAAGGCCAATTGGAGATGATATTGGGCAGAGTGACAAAAGTGGTATAAAGCCACGTCCTACGCATCACCCGGTCAGGTCAAAGCAGCAGCCAGTTTTAGGGGTTAGAGGTCGATCTCACCAATTCCATAAGCGTGCTATGGGAGAAAACATTTTTTATTTGACATCGTCAAATTTGCATACCATGTTTATTCCTTCCTCTTCATCACTCTGAAACCGATGTCAAACAGTTACAATAGGGCTCTGAACAACAGATTGACCTCGATTTTCGTTAAGCTATCCGAGTTAAAACCGTAAGAAAAAATACAATAGAAACATTAATTGAGAGTATTGAGTGAATTGTTTCTTTCAGAAAACGCGATTTGTTAACAAGTTAACTCGAGCAAGGAAATTTCATGTTTATATGTTTAAACAATATAGAAGTGTTTATAAGGGCCTCAAAAGTCTATGCAGAAATGTACAATATTTAAGTAGTTATTTTTTTCCATCTGTATTTTTCGGCGGCCGGGAAGAAACGCATTCAGGAGTAGGCATACTAACATGACTGAAGATGACATTACAGCGGTGTCTAAGTGCACCTTTCTAATAAAAAAACACATTATAGAATTGTGATTAATATGCCATGCGATACGACACCTACTATACGCCTTGTTTGCAAAATGTTCAAAGCAAAAAGCCCTTTTTGTCTTCCATGTTACCTTACAAGGTCCCAAGCCCGAAGCATTAGCTAAAAGATGCTTTCCTGACGGATAGCATAATGAAGAAGAAAAGGGCTGCAAATGAAGCTTGCAGTGCAAAATGTTCCCAGGTAGACATGTGAATAACCTTCCTTTCCTCCAAATAGTGACGTTTAGCTTTGACGAGTGCAGTTCACATAATGAACAGAGTGAAAAATTAGACAGGCGGATTAGGAGTTCATTTATGTAGGATGCACAAGTTTGTGTCAGTCATGTTAATTTCAGGAGCTTACTCAGAAGGATCTTAGCTTAACAGGCGTCTCCGTTTATGACGAAGCCAAACAGCTAATGGCTGGTTAAATGTGATTTTCTGTTCGGAGAAAACATTGCGCCAGGGCATTAGGAAAAGTGATAAAATTTGGATTTAGATATTTTGCAACGTATCTTAGAATGTCAGGCAAGTACTATTACGAAGCCTCGACTAATTTGGTATACCAATAAAGGAGGCTCTTAGCTAGTACGTGTGCTCTCAGTATAGTACATAATTACGTATTTGTATTCTACTGGTCGCCTATTGAAAACTCGTAAGTATTACGCGGTTATTCCGCAGTGGCTGATAGTTTTCAACTCAAGTATTTATAGCAGCGTTTGGAGAGAGCCTGAAAAGGTTCGTTCCGAATGATTTATTTTAAGCTCGTGCACTAATTTTCTCGGAACTTGACCAAAGCAGAAGAAGTAACTTGCTTCCTTTGTTTGGTGTGGTTTTTCAAGCAAAATACATTATGGGTGTTAACATATCGTAGATAAAGTTCCTTAGAGTAGAAAAAAAACACACAAAGGAAGTGGATAACAAGAAAAATGGAGGCAATGTGCACATAGGATAATAATCAAACGAGAGACGAAAATGGACACAAGGCATAATACATTCTGCTCTACAAAGCTATCTTCGTCAAAAAGCTTCCATTGACCAAAATAATGAGTTTTTCGTGCAAGCTCCCTAAATAAACAGTGTAGTGTAAAGGAACATTGTTGGTTTTCGTAAGACCTCGGTTCAAAGTACGAAATACCTACACGAGTTGAGGAGATCACCATGAGATTATGCATATGTGCAGTTCCAGCAGACGCATTCTTAAAAAATTGTAAAGGAAGCAAATGGAGAAAATCTTAGAGCTGCAGTCTTTATTTTCAGTACATCAATGATATAGCGGCTACAATAGGAGATGTATTGTAGTAAGTGAATGGCTCAAATCTCTACATAAACCTAATGGTAGAAAATTGAAATAGTCAATTTCCATTTCTCTTTGCTTTGGTTCTTAAGCAACAGAGTCAACGGGCAATCCAGAAGAGGACACTATTATGGCAAAGCTACTTCGATATTTGGCTACAATAGCTATAAGAGATGTTCCCCATGTTCTCTGAATGAAGAACTGAGCAAAAGATAAGAAGCAATTAATAAAGTTTATAACTCTGAACAGTTCATCTGTAGGAAGACAGTGAGTCACCTTCTGCAGCAATGCAAGGAAAACAAATGCAGTTACGTTTTGAAGAGTTTTTGCCAGAGCAAGTCTGCTCTCGGTATCGCTTCGCAAACTCATGGGTTTCTTCTACCGGTGGGAAAAACGAATGGTCATCATTGCACATCATTGGAATGTGAACACCCTCGCGTGTTTACCTAGAATCGACTACCTGATTGGGACGATTCGACGTCAAATCAAGGGAATTCGTTGAACTGACCTTGTGACAAAAAGGACGGTTTGAGTACCGTACCTCAGTAAGTGATTTAAATAAATCGTTGAGAGATCTTCCGAAAATCCTTCTGAGGGTTCTTTTGAGTGTCAGATTGAAAGATAAATTTGATACGAAGGTGTAATCTGACGGTAACAGAAACAATGACCATGCTGATTGAAAACCCTGTTTATAGCCATGAAGAATTACCTTCATCTGCAAGCCTACCGTTTGGTCCCATATCCTCTTGGTCTATTCATTTTTTTTCTGACTAGCATTTACCTTCCGAGCACTGCCAACTGCACCCCCCGGCTGTGAGCCTTACTAGTCAGGTGGCTGACTGTTATCAAGCGAGAAAAACTTGTCTGTCTATGGGTAAATAGGAAAAAAATGATCATTTGACGAACTACTTCTGTAAAATCGATAAATGCGATTTTTCTCAATAAAAGAATACCTATGATAAATGAAAATACGCATTAAAGGTTCGAAGCCAATCTCACTGATGTGCGCAACAGGGGTAGAAAGTGTATTTCATGTAAGAGTTTCTTTGCAACTGCAAAGACTTAGGTCTGCAAAGCAAGCACTTGACGATGGGGTTAGGTAGAGACGATCGACCCTCATAATTATCTGAGCTGGAGCACATTTTCAAGTTTAAACACTTGCAGATGTGTTGTCTACCGTAGCCCTACTTCAAAAATGTATCCCATTTTCCTAAAATATGCGCAGCGTCTCTACTTGTCGACCAAAAACCTGCGCGCAGCGAAATAACAAAAATAGGGTAGCATCACTTCGAATAAGGTTCAACCAATCTCTACTTCCAAGCAACCAGCGTGCCATGGGAAATATAGAGAGCTAAATTCACAAGCCACTGAGAAATGGTGCCCTGCGAGAACTAAACAGAGCTGCATTAGAGTTTCATTGTGCAATTTTTCAATTTCATCCCCAATTACATCTAAAGACCATGAGCATCTTCTTGTTGGCGTGATATTTTGCTACCGAGATTTGTCAGTACAGTCTGATTTTCAGTATGGTATTTGAAATATTTGCACATGTTTGTTGGAGGCTGAAGCTAAGAACCAGAGGTAAATCTGTCGAACAGAGGTCAGAACAGGTGATTTTGACAAAGTGCCCTTTTCAATGTTCTTAATCGTGGAAGCCACAAAGCTACAGCAGGGCTCATACAAGGATTTACTCAAACTCTGAGTGCGCATTCAGGCTCAGTCCATTTTGGATTTGGAGAAATGGGTATAACGTAATTAATGTAAGAATTATATGCTAGGCAGCATAATGCTTTCGGAAGCCATCTACAGTGCTTCAGGGGAACAATTAAATTCGCAAATCAACTCAACCTGTTGTCGCCGTCTCGGCGGGACCGGTGGAGGTGGGCGGCGGATGGAGAGTTCAACAAATTTCGGGAGCATAATAGATGGTTCAGGGACGTCTTGTATCGCCAGTTCTCCTCTGTCTGAACGTGAAACTGGTTTGCAGGGAGTGGCCACTGTGAGAGCCAATCCTCGACACCAACCTGCATCCAGCGCTCGAAACACATTCAGCAGTGTCGACCGAAGAAGCCTAAGTTTGTCCATGTGGGTGACGGTCGAGAGAAGACTCACCCCATTCAGCTCAACGAGAATTTGCCCGACCCGGAGTTCGGGCACAGTAGCCGCTGGCAAGCCTTGGTACACCTCTTCGATCAAAAGAACAGAAGGTTGTCCCCTGTTGTGCCTTGGCGTTACGGGCTTGAAAGCACTGTCGGGGTGTGTGGCCATGGCATGTACATTGCCGGCTGGAGGAGCATAGTGTGCAGAACCAACTTTCAGAATCCATGCTTCAGGCAGGCGGAGTCGCACATTAGTCACTCGTAGACCGAGGCAGGTAAGTGGGTCTTCTGCCCACCAGACTGGTCTCAATCTGGCCGCAAAAAGGTTACTGTGGAGCATCACGGTCTCTAGGTGACAAAAGTGGAGCAACTCGAAGAGACTGACAGAGGGGCCATGGGAGGCAGATGAATGGAGTTCAGAGGAGTCTGAGATAGATGTAGAGTCATCTACAAGACGAGGAGGAAGAGGGGTTCGTTGTCTGTACGTCGTGGTTGTGGGCAGAGTTAGGGCGCGAGTGATGCGATGAGATTGACTGACAGTTGTCGTAGGATCTAAGCGTGAAACGTGTATACAAGTTCGCTGAAGAGAGGAAGAAAGGAGAGGGGGGAATCTGATTTGGAGGTGGAGAAAAAGCGGTGACTGCTGCTTTTGAGCCTGCAGACAGAACAGAGCTGAGCGATGGAAAATTTGGAAACCTCGGGTCCTCCAAGAACGTTGAGTCTGATTCGGGGAGCCATCCTTTTGAACTGTTACAGCTTTCGGTCTGTTTGTTGTGGGTTCGTATTTGTTCTTCAACAACCGGCATCCTCGGTTGCTGCTTCATGTGTTCTCCCTCGTGGCATGTCCTGACAACTGCCATCTTTTCCAATTCTGCAGAGTTCGTATTTGGGTTTTCAAAATTATTACTGGTAGAAAATTTAGTGGAGAAGTTCGTCCTAGTGACTTTTGTGTCGCTGTTCCTCCTGCTTCTACTTTCTAGAATTGTATGAAAAAATGGCTGCAGTAAATACGCTGACTTCAAACAAACAAGAAGACTGATTTGCAGTTATAAAATGAAATTTGATCTGAATTTGTGGATACTCTTTCACTGAAAACAATGAATTCTGCTAATGAATCCTGGCTTAAGGCCAAATGGGTGTAAAACATCTGATACTTGTTGATGATCCTTACAGTAAAGACAAGGTCAGGGAATTCAGAGGCCTCCCATCTAGGGTATGATGAAGAAGTAAGTGGAATTCATTGACTAATCTAGTACGGTATTGTGGTCAGTGTTGGTGACGTGGTGCAGGTCTTTTGCATTTAGTTTTATTGTAATACTAATGAAGACTTACTGGGACGGAAGTCCTGGGACCGACACCAACCACTGAGCCAAGGGAAAGCTCTTCACTATTTAAAGTATGTTAGTCTTTAAAGATTCTTTGAAGACAGCACACCGAGCCTTCCCTTTGCCTGTCACTGTGTACGTAACATGATCAAAGTATCGGACATGACGCTTGGAATCGAGCTATTTGCCTCCAAAGGCCACAACTTAGGTTTGCTGTGAATAGGACAGAAATTCTGATCGTAAATTACCATACATTGACTAACGACTTAGCAGAAACAATAATCATAATCCATGGCTTCTGCCTCACCAGTTAGGGTTTCATCTTGGAAATTTTGAGAACAACCATAATTGGCACTCAAACCCAAGCCATGATATGAAAAGCCGGCCAAATATTTTACAAGTTGCAATTTTCTAACAGAATCGTCGCGTATTCCTCCTCCTCTCTTCCTCCTCCTCCTCCTCCTCCTCCTCCTCCTCCTCCTCCTCCTCCTCCTCCTCCTCCTCCTCCTCCTCCTCCCTCCTCCTCTTTCTCCTCCTCCTCAACCCCGCAGTTAGAGTTAACGAAAATGATCGTTTTGACCATCTTTCTGTACGATGTAGGAAGCTGGAGTATCTAGCAGTTCTATGCTAGTCTGTTTATCCACTTCCATGTGAACTCCTCTTGAAGTATCGTGGAGTTAAAGTCGCACAACCGATTCCCTGATCTAGGCTTTAGACTAGAACTGAATGCTCAAAGTCTCTGCAATGCAGAAACACATTCATATTTGATGAAGCATCTGTGTAATAGATTGGTCATCAGTGATATTACAAATGGCCCCTGAAGCCAAGTGGGACACACAAGTGATACAAGGGCACCTGACAGAGCTAACTCTGGGGTCCAATGACATACATCCAAAAAGCGGCAAGTAAAGTGATCTGCCATCACATTTGAAGCTGCAATCTGCAAAGCCAATCCAATAAATGTGGGCCACAAATAAGTGGGTAAAACTTGAGAACTTATGAACAAGGCCTTCTGGTCACTTTTTAATATTGACGCCCATTTAAGACTGGCCTCAGCCTTATCAGCTACCCTTGCACACATTGTGACGGCAACCCAGCGGTAGGTGTCCACTTTTAAAATATATATATTTTCTCAGACGCAAAGTGGATCATTAAGTCAGTTCAACCACCACGCCAACGGCATGCGGATTCTGCTAAAAATATTCATCATACGTAAGGCGATCGAGCTGCCAAAGAGATTCTTTTGCGTCATACCAACGAGGGACAACCCTAGCCAATGTGGCGTCATCAGTTTCATAAATTAAAGTTTTTCAGTTAATAACTGTGGTGATACTTTGCTGAAGGAAATATATCAACCATTAGGACCATTGCAGGCTCGTATCGTACTCTGAAAACAGAGTAAGTACATACGGAGCATAATTAGTTGAAAATGAATACAGATTACAAATGTCTGGTCAGTTCCCTCGTCAAAGATAAAGACTTCAAAGAAAACCTTGGCGAAGACAGAGACTCAAAGGAAGGTATTAACATATAAGGAGCCATTTCTACACTTTAGGTGATCCCTTATGATAAGGGGCTGTTAGAGACTCACGCTCTGCCAGTGACGATGTCATCCGCGCAAAAAATGGTTCGTAGGGCTGTGTAGCTGAGACATGCCGCCTGCAGCCTTCCGGTCTCTCACCTTGACCGGAATACGATGCCTGTTCTTGATGAAGCTGTATGGTGGTGGCGGAAGGAATCTCCCTGCGTCTATGGTCAGTTACCTTCGGCGGCTCATTCGAAGCACTCAACTTTCGAAAATCTGCATGGGCGCGAATTTGAGGCAGCTCATATACTGGCGCTAGATCTGTAGCCGACTCCGAAGGTTGCTCCCTCGCCTGAAACAATGAAAAATATGAAAGGGATAAAAATAGAGGCTGGATTTGAATCTATTTAATTTCAGAGGGAATAGCACTGTCTTTATGTTCACTTCATATCAATAAAATACTTGTTACCGGAATTGATTTGTTACACTTTAGAAAATTAGTGGGTCGATGCGACAGTGAACTTTACTGCTGAACTAGATATCTGCTTAGGTACGATACTTTATGAAATTGGCTACCCGACCATTTTTTACAACACAAAATCATCTTATACTGAATATTTAGCCTGAGCCTTTTAAATAAGATTGGCTTATTACACTCGACTGGGTAATAGGAAATGCGCCTTAAATATTGTTCTGCCAAAAAGAGTAAAGATTTGTACACTAAAAATGCGCTAAGAACCACCATTCACATTTATTCCGTAAATTATGCTGTTAACTCCAGAGGCAACGATGAATAGTCAAAAATATGTACCCTTTAGGCTGACACAATCTCAGTTATCGAAAATTATGGCATCTTTGACAGGTGTAATGAAAACCTGAACACTCTCCTGTTTAAAATAAACTGTATTTTTGCTTTTGACAAAACCACGAAAGGAGGTAACAGGAGCAGCTTCTAAGCTATTTAAGAGATATCACCATCGAAAGACGGTTAAAAGTGACTAATTGAGGTGCATTGTGGGATTTCGATGACCAAAACATCATCATTACCCGTGGTGCCTACTTGTGAGAAGTAAGTACCGAAATCCAACACAAACTCCTTTTCTGCATACAGAAAGATGGAGTTTCAGTCAAGAAGTAATTTCAGTTTTCAATGCAGACCCCCTTCCCTCGAAAACAATGAAGATGTCACTTTTCGAAAAGTTCTTGTTAATCACATGTAAGGTCTAAAATATTACTAATTCCGCGGAGAGGATTTATGAACACGGCCCTGTTTGATGGACACGTCCAGAAGTTCACCCTGTATTCTAATATTTTGAAATTCCTCACACATGATTTTCTGAAAAAAGAATTAGTTTTTTATTTTCCCTTTGGCTGATTACTTACCATGCGCAGTCCTAGAACATGTCACTTAAAGTTTTTATATTATTTTAGGAGTGCTTTCTTAAATCAAAACCCGCATATCTGCCCATTATAACGGGGATATGAAGGTCACTTAATTGTGGGGTATTTAAAAATAAAATGACCAGAGCCTGTTTTTTTCGGAAGATGTACCCAATTTTCCACAAGTTAACTATAATCAACAGAGTTTTTGCGATTTTTCCGAGGAACACTATCAAAAAATGTGGTCGTAGGAGCCCTTATAGCTGCGAACACGACAGTCTTGGTAGGTTAGGTAATTAATCAATTGAAGTTCAACACACTATTATGCCTGCTGTGATTCAAAAACGTTTCATAGAATTGCTAATGCAAATGCCACTAATTGAACTGTATTTGGAGGCAGACGCACTGAGTTCACAAGTGAAGGGGAATATATGAATGCCATTTTATTGTAAGGAGAAAGAAAACCTGCAACCAACAGACCAGAAGCCATATGTTCAAATCCAATTATCGTACTACTGATCAATTTTCTGTCTTGATTCGTAATTTCAGTTCATTTCGAACTGAAATCAACCAACACCTGACAAAAACGACGAAAATATAGATATGCATCAGGCATATTTACGTCATATTACGGAATAAAGTTTTATTCTCTTTTTGCTCTGCTCAAACTCTCGATTTACCCTACCAATGCTAGTAATCGAAAATCCGCTTTCGAAAAGAAATTTCATGTCCATTTGTAAAAATTCTCCACCTTTATGCCAGAAAGATAACCGGTACTGGTCGCAGCAACCACACAATTGTCTCTCTGTGGAGCGGTCCGATGCAAGACGAAAAACACTATAAGTTGATTCGCGGAGATGAAGTGATGCAAGTCCCTTTCAGCCACGTAGGCATGCCCACAGAATTGGATTAAAAACTTGCACCCTCCTGCTCTGTGCGCATATCCATATACCGTCCCACTCCGGAGTGCTCATTTTACACACAGCCATTGAGGTCTATTTTCTAATGTGGTAAAATATCAGTGAGCTTAATCTCAGATCCTAGTTCCCAAATTTCCAACTGTACATTCGAGAGTTAAAGACTTCGAATAGGATCAGGACCAGGGTGAATTTATGATAGATTATTACAGTATGCCAGGTATCCGAGACCAACAATTTTACAACAACTAACTCCCGCTAAACGAATACTACCCCATAGTGCGTAGATCGCTAACCAGAGTTGGCCATCTGGGGTTGAGCATGAATAAACTGATGTTCCGCTGCAGTGAGTTAGGCAAACATTTCTTGCTTACAAGGCATTTAAGGGGAACAAGTGCCATCCCTGTTCTTGAGATCAACTTGTTGATGCCCACCCCAGCTAAAAGCAATTGAATGAACTTTAAGATGTAGCCAGGTTTTTAAGAATAACTACTCTTTACTGGTCTGCGACAAGGATTTAAATAAAAATTTGGAGACAGTGCTTGAGCAACTTTGGAACGTTCACTGGAAATTTGATCTTTCAAAGTGAACGTGGCAACAAAAAATACGAAGAAAATGACATCAACGGGTTTCAAAAGTATAAAATAGCATCGTCTATTAAATTAAAAACTTGTTAACCTCGGGTAAATTAAAACGAAACCGAAATTAATGGAAGCGAGACATTTTCTCAAGAAGCAATTTAAATTCAAATTTTCAGCCTCGCCTTCTTCTTATTTCTGTTTTGGAATATCATCTACGATTATTTATATTCAAATATTACAGCATTACTTGTCCTATGTAATTCTTTTTTACACCAGGGAGTCAGAACTGTGATGTATTGGAAAAATGAGCTGCTAGTCTTCTTTCGAAGTTCGGGGACTTGATTTGGAAAGGTCTAATTTGAGTGAAAACCTCACATCTAAGGTGGCTGAATAGCCTCGCTGAGGGAAAGGTTAGGATTCCAGGCAAAATATTCATGAAAAATGTTGGAACTGGATCCACTCGCCGGATATGAATTTCTGTATCACACAACCAAGCGGTAGACACTGAATTACCCCGATGTCAATGACTTGGGTTTTTGTTCAAATCAGTAACATGTTATAATTTCAGAAAACCGTGTAATCGTCAAATCCCAAAAAAAACAGATGTTTGACAATTTTATAGGTATTCATTGACAGAACTTCATGCTTTGCTGTTTTGAGCACTTTGCATTATCCGAGGAAAAGTATGCCGAGTTTATAGTTGTATTGCAAGTGCCAATAAAGTAGGCATATGGATTTCGCGTGGGTGAATCTGCGTACTTGTAGGCGCACTTGCACACAAATCGGCTGCATTAAATCACATAGAAACGTGCTTCAGACATGAACAAACGACTAAGCTTTGAGTGTGCCTGATTGATATTCTCAGCTTACTTGTCTCCCAATCTTCCTGTGAGTGCACTTATGACTGTCTCAGTTATTAAAAACTTGCACAATGTTATTGACCGTTTAGCAAAGTAAGCAACCCCCATGCATCCAAAATAAACTACCCGTTTCTAGAAATCGGAGCTAAAACCGCCGATAAACCCAGTCCATTATGTTTTCCCTTTTGTCTGAAATATGAGTTGGGATTAATGATAGACTTCCGGCTTTCGAGTTCTTTCAACCAGTCTAGCCATTGGTGGCTTGCATTTTTACCATTTTTGTTTATTTGTAGGTCACTCATTATTATTTAGCGTTTTACTTGACAAATTTGTGATTAATTAGAGCATTTTCGTGAAGCTGTGTGCACTTCGTGATTTAGGTTACAAACTGAAATAAGTCATAGACCAAAATATAAAACAACAACTAAATGCCGAAATAAGTGATGGCAATTAACAGTAGTGAATTAGAATGTTAGGTTTTTCAGTGTCATAAAACCAATTATATCGCAAGGTTATAACTCTGCATGACGTCCCGATCGTTCACGTGTCCTCTCTCCCCTGCAGGACAGGGGAATACTAACTAACTGTAATACAGATTATATTGTGCTACATCTCCTGAAAATAAGGCTTCAGAGTAATTTTAGGGTTGGTGTTACGGTGAGGGTAAGATGAGGGTTAAAGTTAGGGTTAAGGATAGGGTTAGAACTAATAGTACCCTTGGGTTCGAAGTAGGAAACGTAAATAAGTGTCCTTCATGAAATTGAGCTCAATCAGTACTGTGTTTCCGGGGTGGGGGAGTGCTCATTCCCTATTTCGTCGCTTTTGGGATGAGCCACATGATCGATTTGTACCTATATAATTATCGCACTTCCAATCTTGAAACTAGCGTGTGTTTCTTGTAAAAGTCTGGTTAAGTTAAGCCCTAAAAGTGATAACTGAAAACTCTGCAGTTCGATATGTTTACAAGGTGCAGCATTACTCCATAAGCCTCCATGCTTCAGTGCGCATAGACGATAGTGGACATCGTCGTCATAGATCCCGTTCCCTAAACGGCCAATTTTAATCGGACGAACTAGCCTTGTTCTCTACAACAGAACAACAGGTTGGGATGCAAACCAAGATCAATCCTTCTCTGCACTCGCCCGCGTTCGGCATTTAAGGTGAATATTCGGAGAACCATTCGTGATGACAAAGTATTTTCCCCTTAGATTGGAACTGTTGGAATATAACATACGTAACCTACGTAAATGATTGCAGTTCTCTCTGCTATAACTAACTAAGCGAAAGGTCAATGCGGTAGCAGCAGTAGCAGCAGCTAAAACAGAAAAAGTTTGAACAGATCTAACTGTTGACCGGTTCATAAGGGCAAAACATGGTTGATAATCAGTCGCATCAAAAGGATTCATGCTTTACCGGAATGACATCGACGTAAACATCTATGCATGCGCTCCATTATCGCCACACAATCTCACCTTATCGACCAACAGCAGCCGTTTGTTTACTAACGTCTCAGAGTTGTGTCTAGCTGAAGCTGTTGGGTGTCCGACTGATTGTTGTGTACTGAGGCTGCCGTCGCGATCTCCAGTATCCATGCTAGAGCGTGATGCAAACTGGCTGCCGGCAGGAATTCGCTCGCCACCCTCTAACTGCAGGAGTTGACTCTCCACCCGGTTGACTATCTCAGCCACATGGCCCACGGGTACGCTTTCGGTGCCTTGGGTAGATAGCATTGGTGGTCGGGGGGGCTTTGTACGCCAGACCTCAGGACTGGGTTGGGACGGCTGGTCTTCCGACAGCGACGTCCGCAAGAGGATAAGTCGCGCACGATTGATAGCCGACGAGACTGGCACACTATGTTCCCATGATTCGGGCCGTCGCTCGAGTCGTGCTCTTGGCAGTTCCTGCGGGTTAGGTCGAGTTTTTAGGCGGACGGGCATAGAGTTTCGACGAAGAAGTTCGTAACAATCCAGACCGAAGAAAGGTCGCCGCATCTTCTCGTCAGGACAGGGATCTGAACTCCTCGAAGTGGACATCTGAGGTCGCGAACAGAAAGTGTTTAAGCTCCTTTCCTCAAGTGACCTCTGTTTCTGAGCGATACGCATCGGCGATCTTGTAGAACTGTACTTTTTTCGTATCTGAACAGTTTTTGCCGGGCTTAGAGGGATACCAGGAGAGCTAAAAGCAAAACAGTCAAAACATGGTGTCAGATAGTTTTTCAGTCTGTCTCTTCACCATTTATGAATATGAATTCCCTAGTAGGAACTGTTCTATAAGTCGGCATGGCTGAAGATGAATTTTATGGGAGAAAGGAGGGGGCATGCAACTGACGTACGGTAATAGAACTTTGGTATGCTGATGACGAAATGGGAATGGGGCAACGGACAAGAAAGCAATCTTTTGATGACTGCAAATAAAGGTCGCCACTGACAATCAACAATGCTACGCGAAGCCCGCTATCAGCAAAGAGCGAAAATTTGGAGCCCGGATATTCTCTCCTAGGCTGGAAACGCAGGATGAATTCAACAAACAAATTTTCTAAAAACCCATTCCAAAATTAACTCCTGTGCCCATACATTAAAATGTGAAGGGCCCTCAGATGAAAAAAGCTTTCCAATCTCTCATCCTTCAAACAAAATTACTCCTTGTAAGAAAGGTATAAAAGCGGGTCATTTTTTGCAACTGGTAGTTTGAGGGAAAAAATCTCAGCGTATTCTGACAACTGGCTAGTAACCATTCCAGGAAATATGTTATGCTTACCTGGAACGATTTTCTTCCTTAGGCTCTTTTATAAGCCGATTGCCACCAGTACCTGATTGGTTATTTTCCTCCAAATTTGATCTATCTGAATGTTCATGATCCGAACCGAGGGACCAAATAGAATCACTCCAGTCCTGCTCACCCTCGTTCGTGGAGACGTTGGGTGCCATATAGGGATTAATATCCATCGACGGAGCGACCGCTTTGGATTTTTCCATGTATATAGCCATTAAGTGACTGCAACTATTGATCACTTTGTTTCTCCGTAAACTCTAAAATTTGGAAAAGATAGTATAGAAGTAAGTACGAAGGCAGGTACTCTGTAGTTTAGCCATTTTCTGAAGTATACGGTTGACCAAAATGCACCTCTGCGATAGAAGGAGACGCAACCACTGGAACTAGAGTTGACGGACCCTGCACGCTCTCACTCGAACGCATCCCCCAAAGACTAGACCGAATAAGGATGGGGGTTTGAATAAGTGTTGCAGTACTTATAGGATGCAGTTGCTATGCTACCACATACCTATAAAAATTGTCGGCACACGGTGCGATAATTGACTGATTAGAAGAAGAAAAGGAGGAACCTTATAAATTATGAGGTTTCTTGAGACATCTTCCTCACCTCACAGGGAACAGTGCTCACCGCTCGTTATCTGGGTGAATGAGTAATCTACCCAGACAAGGTCTCAGCACGAAATAGGGAGGTTGGAGGTTCATGCGCTTACTAATTGACTGAGGTTCAGGAAAACCTGACTCGAGTGGCCCCAACTCACGCGGCTTTCGCTCGGGTGTTAATCCGAACGGTCAGTCAACGTAACTTCTTACTCAACCTATCACGCTCCTTCGTCTCGACTACCTCCTCAAAATAGTCCCTTCGTTTCTATCTCCACCCCCAATGCACCAAACATCACATACTTCTGACTCACGAGCTGTGCTCTTGTGCGCACGGGTGCGTGTGCACGCGCGTGTCTTAGTATTCCGCAAAGTAACCTGTGTTCTAACCTTGGTTCTAATGGATTACTGCACCGCTGAAGCGCAAGTAGATAAGGGGGAGGCAGCATTTGTCCAAACTTTTACGTGTTTAGTCGGGTGAGATTTGCTTAAGGTGCGGCCATGGAGACGAACGGTAGCACACACCCGCACATACCTGATAATTTCAGAGGAACCAAAAGCAACGAACTAGAACACTGAGTAGAGGATCAACTTTTAGATTCCTTGTACGGAGCATGATCGAAATCGGAGAGGGGAACACGAAAGCTAAATGCACTTTTGAGTTGGAGCAACAATTTTTCACAACCGACATGATGTACGATTCACTGAGTTGTGGCAGTTCACGCACTGTAACTAACGGCATAAGTGTTCATGTTGTTGCCCAAAGAATACGCGGAACGCCACCCACTCCACCGCCATGGATTTCATCGGTCATGCACCTATTAAATGCCAGGACTACTTTCACGACAATGAAGTCAAAATCAACAATCTACGCGGTGGGATGATTAGGCTGCAAAAAACCCATATCAACACAAACGAATTGGCCTTCTTTAGATGTTTCACCTAGTGCAGTATAAGTTCTGTGAAATGCAGGACACTGGGATAGATCACAAGGCCGAGGAAATCCAATGATATGCGGACTGCAATGAAATGAACAGTTTATTTGCATAATGCACGATTGTCTACGGCCCAACTGCTAACGGAATCGCACCGCTCCGCTTCCATCAAGGTAGTCTGCAGTCCCACTGCAGGTGAGTTGTACCGTTGCTCAGCTCTGATGGAAAAAAGCTCCTGAGGGAGAAATTTAAATTAGACTAAGCGCTCTCGAGCCGTCCTCAACCGCCCATCCGCATTCTCCGACGCATCCATCGACCACCTACCCCGAGTGTGAACGAATAATGAACCGGAACTCCCGCCTTCCCTCCCAGAAAGGCTCAAAGTGGTGCAACAGTTCTCCGATGGGAAAGCACCGGCATCTGACGCAATCCCTGCGGATATATACAATCAAAGTGGTCCTCATTTGATGGAAAAATTTCCTATACTGTTCTTGAAGATGTGACGACAAGAACTAATCCCTAAGGACTTCAAGATACTACAAGTATCATTCTCTAGAAGCTAAAAGGAAACCAGCAACACTACTAATTACAAAAGAATCTTGTTGCTGAATATTGCTGGGAAGATCGTTGCGCGCATCTGTCTCAACCGTCTAAATGGCCACCTGGAACAAGAACTTCTCTCGGAAAGACAGTGTGGCTTCCTTCGACAACGCCGAACCCCGATATGACATTTTCCGCCCACCGCAGTGCCAAGAGACTTGGACCCACCTTTAACTACTTTTGTGGGCCAGACTAAGGCCTTCGACATGGACACTCGTGATAGACTATAGAAAATTATTAATAAATTTTACCATACTGAGCGATTCACGCACATGTTGCGTCAGTACTACGTCGGAATGATGGTGCGCTTCACGGATAATGGAGCGGCCTCAGAAGCATTCGCAGTGAATCAGGGCTGTGTACTCGATCCCCCCTCTTAATGCTCATGTTCTCTGCCGTGCTAATGGATGCCTACTCTCAGATCGAAATCATATACAGGACCAACGGTCCGATGCACAAGACCTGCCGCATGCAGGCCCCAATATGCCTCTCAACGATTGTTGTCCATGCTCTTCCATCGCAGACATTTGCACGCTCAACACTGCGAAAGGAGCGGACATGCAATGGACCACGTATCTGTCCACTGTGGGCTGAACATTAAAAAAAGACGAGCCGACGGTCAAACACTCGCCGTCACTCAACACTGAATTCAACGACCCTCGCATCACCGTCCACGGCACCCAAGTAAAGAACGTGAACAAAGCCGACAACCTAGATATCAGGATCTCAAAACCACC
Organism: Schistocephalus solidus; assembly: GCA_017591395.1. Lineage (NCBI taxonomy): Eukaryota > Metazoa > Platyhelminthes > Cestoda > Diphyllobothriidea > Diphyllobothriidae > Schistocephalus > Schistocephalus solidus. Next base: position 131,470 of record WEDG01001010.1, read on the forward strand.
AAGTTAGACAACAAACAAGTCCACTGGATCTCGAAAGGCAGCCAGGACCTTAGCTGGCTGCAGGTCTCCGTCTAGAGTTATCATAGTCTCCATCCAAAAACCAAAACCAAGATGTAAACCGTTTTTATCTTGATAAAATTGCTGCATGCAGCGGACACTTGAACAGTTTACGAGAAATAAGTGATGAGTACCAGTCGTTTTCATCTCAGGTGCATCCAGAAAACACCGAAGCTGGGGTGGCAAGACAGGATCTCGGGGACAGAAGCCTTTCAACTAACCGTACTCCTCAATATCCACGCCATACTGAGGCAGATTCACGTACGTTGAAGAGACAATCTCTCAAGGATTGATGACGACCGCCAACCCACGCAACTCTTCTAAGACGATATCGCTACGGACGCTCACAGGAAAACAGTACACAAATGAAGCGTTAAGCCCACCCTGAAGACCCATTTAAAGCGCTTGCAAATCAACCCGGAGACGTGGGATGGCCTTGTTAAGTACTGACTGGCCTGGGCAAAGTGGTGAAGCCTGGAACAGCGGTCTATGAAATCAACCGAATCGGCACCGACGAAGCCAACAGTAAGGCTAACAAGTTTCTACTGCCGCCAACCCACAAAACCAAAACCCAACCATTCCATCATGCCCACGCTGCCAACGGGCATTCCTAGCATGGCTAGTCCTCATCGGACAACTTCAGATTAAATGCCCGTCACATTCGCCACAGCTGAATGCCTTGTCCATGCACATTCAGACCCTGGATGAGCCCCTTCGCCAATATACGCATTACGTGATTACGTGCATGAAACACCGCCGGTCAAACCACATCACCCCACATCTCCTCCCCAACACACACGAATCTGTACCACCTCTTCCAACACAGGCAGGGTACGAACGCTTCTTACACGTAGTCATTGCATTCTTCGGCTCCTCCTCTATGATGTCTTTAAGTCATATATGATTCGAGCCGTCCACCCCCTTCAGATGACTGACTGACTTGTCTAGTGGACTGGTGCCTAGGAGAGGGAAGGTAGGGCGAGGTCGACTCTCAGGACTCAATGCATATTTATCGGCATAAATGACCTAACATGCTCAAAGCTCAGGAAAATAATATGCGATTGCTAGAACAAAGGGTTTACTGGTCTGAAGTTACTGATTCTCATTTGAACTCATTATCAAAGACAGTCGCAGGTAAGGGCAGTGAAGGCACACTGAGTGTATTGTTTGTAGGATTAGTTGCTATGTGACCACATACGTACTAGAGTGATCAGTTCTTGTGATCACCGCTGGGGGTCGTATTTGATACGATTATTGCTTGTCACCCGCATCCGAGGCGGTAATCACCGCGAAAGCTCAGGCAAATAAAGACATGCTTCTGCTGATTGAACAGCCCCTTCTTATCCTTCCCTACTGATACGTACACCTGGCATGCAAATATTAGCCTCAATTCATTTTATGTTATTACTAAGACCGCGTAGGAGTCCGACAGGCGAGTGTTTGATTTTAGTCAAATATAACCACTGTCCATTGGGCATTTCACTGCAGTTCGCAACTCATACGTTTTTAAAAATCCTATGCTAGTCGCCGTCTGAGTGCGTATAAGTTAACTAAGACCTAATAAAGTCGCGCCGTTATCGATTCCCTAAGCCATGAAGTAGGGCACTCGAACAGAGCGAAAACCTAGGGAATGGACAGTCCATTGCAAAGGCGACAAAGGTACACACACGACAGTTCGACCGTCGTAGTCCGACGATGTCCACCGTATGCTCATGGGAAAGTTGAGCAGGGACGGTGACTTGCGCGTGATTTAGTTTAAAGTGATAGTAGACTTGCGCTGCATCTACCGCACTCTCTCCTCCTCCCCTCACCTGAGCCCGGTGTCAAGACAGAGTCAAGAAGACCGGAGGCGGGAGAGGACGCAGGTGGCTGGCGCGGCCGGGTCCCCTAAGTCCTAGCCGCCCCTAGGCGTGCCACCACACCTCCATGTTCGGCATTTGTTATGGGAGCGCAACCCGAATAACGCATGCCGTGCCCTGATGTGGCCCCCGTGTTGGTCCAACGCATCTACCACGTGGCCCATTTAGGGGCAAACACACACACACACACACACACACACGACAGTTCGACCGTCGTAGTCCGACGATGTCCACCGTATGCTCCACACCAGGTGGTGCAGGGACGGTGACTTGCGCGTGAATTTAGTTTAAAGTGATAGTAGCCTTGCGCTGCAGCTACCGCACTCTCTCCTCCTCCCCACCTGAGCCCGGTGTCAAGACAGAGTCAAGAAGACCGGAGATGGGAGAGGGCGCAGGTGGCTGGCGCGGCCGGAGCCGCCCTGGGCGTGCCACCACACCTGGCTCGGATCCCACGGAGTGGGAGTGCCATAAAGGCTACATTAAGAAGGAGCCATTGCAACCTGACTCTCAGTCCGCCAGTCAGCCACTCCACACAAAACACACATTGGGCTGACCAAGCGGTCCGAGTTATCCCGTCAGTTGGCAACCTTCCAAGCCACGGCTTTTAGCGCACCGTGATAGTTTCAAGCGCGTCAGATTGTTTATAGTGAGGAATATGCGCTGAGCTGTCGACCTCACTCTCTCCCACCCCACAATCAGACCACTGTCCGAGCCGGTCAGTTGTCTGATGCGGAAGCGGGCGCAGCTGCTGGTGACCTCGTCTACGTGTACTACGTACATGACCTGGCCCCCCAAACACAAGCACCAGGATTTCACACAACAGGGGGTTGAACGGCTTACATCTCACATGTGTGAGATAGCCAGAGGTCACGTTAAGAAGGAGCCATCGCAGCCTGACTCTCAGACCACCAGTCAGCCACTCCACACAACACACATTGGACTAACTGCGAGGTCTGAGTGTAATTGTCAGTTGGCAACCTTCCAACCGCGGCACTCAACGTTACCGCACTCTCTTCTCCTCCCCACCTGAGCCCGGTCTCATGACACAGTCAAGAAGACCGGAGATGGGAGAGGGCGCAGGTGGCTGGCGCGGCCGGAGCCGCCCCTGGGCGTGCCACCACACCTGGCTCGGATCCCACGGAGTGGGGGTGCCATAAAGGCTACATTAAGAAGGAGCCATTGCAGCCTGACTCTCAGTCCGCCAGTCAGCCACTCCACACAAAACACACATTGGGCTGACCACGCGGTCCGAGTTATCCCGTCAGTTGGCAACCTTCCAAGCCACGGCTTTTAGCGCACCGTGATAGTTTCAAGCGCGTCAGATTGTTTATAGTGAGGAATATGCGCTGAGCTGTCGACTCACTCTCTCCCCACCCCACAGTCAGACTACTGTCCGAGCCGGTCAGTTGCCTGATGTGGGAGTGGGCGCATTGGCTGACGGATCGGCGTACCCGTCTTCGCGCGCCACAGCACGACCTGGCCCCCCATAACGCACACGCCAGGATTCACTAACTCAGGGGATATGGAGGAGCCATCGCCGTCTGACTCCCAGTCCACTGGTCAGCCACTCGACACACACAACACATACACTGAGCCGACGTCGTGGTCTGGTGTAAGCGTCAGATTGGCAGCCTTCCCAGCCACGGTCTCTAGGAAACCGTGATATACTCAGGTACAAGGTGATTGTGAAGGTGTGGTCGATGTATTGGTGAAGATAGTGTGTTCAGATGTAGCTTAGCCTCCGGTGGTTTACCGCAGGTTTTTGTGAATGCGCATGTGACCGAAAAGGCCCATGCGATGAGTGAATGCACGAGGACAGTGAGGGCAGTGGAGGCGGCGATCTCTGCTGTGTGTTGGAGCTCCAGGCACTGGTTCACCAGTCTCTGTACGATGGATTCGCAAGTGACCGACCAGGCCAATGCGTGAGGTGAATGTGCGGTTGCAATGAGGACAGTTTAGGAGAGAGTCCCCATCGCTGATGGTGGTAGTGGTGGTGACAGTGGTGGTTGTGGGGGTAACACGTGCTGAGCATTGTGATGCGGTCTCGATGATGGTGGGACTAGTGGAATTGATGCCACACGACAGTTCGACCGTCGTAGTCCGACGATGTCCACCGTATGCTCCATGGGAAAGTGGAGCAGGGACGGTGACTTGCGCGTGATTTAGTTTAAAGTGTTAGTAGACTTGCGCTGCATCTACCGCACTCTCTCCTCCTCCCCCACCTGAGCCCGGTGTCAAGACAGAGTCAAGAAGACCGGAGGCGGGAGAGGACGCAGGTGGCTGGCGCGGCTGGGTCCCCTAAGTCCTAGCCGCCCCTAGGCGTGCCACCACACCTCCCATGTTCGGCATTTGTTAGCGGAGCGCAACCCGAATAACGCATGCCGTGCCCTGATGTGGCCCCCGTGTTGGTCCAACGCATCTACCACGTGGCCCGTTTAGGGGGCATACACACACACACACGACAGTTCGACCGTCGTAATCCGACGATGTCCACCGTATGCTCATGGGAAAGTTGAGCAGGGACGGTGACTTGCGCGTGATTTAGTTTAAAGTGATAGTAGACTTGCGCTGCATCTACCGCACTCTCTCCTCCTCCCCCACCTGAGCCCGGTGTCAAGACAGAGTCAAGAAGACCGGAGGCGGGAGAGGACGCAGGTGGCTGGCGCGGCTGGGTCCCCTAAGTCCTAGCCGCCCCTAGGCGTGCCACCACACCTCCATGTTCGGCATTTGTTATGGGAGCGCAACCCGAATAACGCATGCCGTGCCCTGATGTGGCCCCCGTGTTGGTCCAACGCATCTACCACGTGGCCCGTTTAGGGGGCACACACACACACACACGACACGACAGTTCGACCGTCGTAGTCCGACGATGTCCACCGTATGCTCCATGGGAAAGTTGAGCAGGGACGGTGACTTGCGCGTGATTTAGTTTAAAGTGATAGTAGACTTGCGCTGCATCTACCGCACTCTCTTCTCCTCCCCACCTGAGCCCGGTGTCAAGACAGAGTCAAGAAGACCGGAGGCGGGAGAGGACGCAGGTGGCTGGCGCGGCTGGGTCCCCTAAGTCCTAGCCGCCCCTAGGCGTGCCACCACACCTCCATGTTCGGCATTTGTTATGGGAGCGCAACCCGAATAACGCATGCCGTGCCCTAATGTGGCCCCCGTGTTGGTCCAACGCATCTACCACGTGGCCCATTTAGGGGGCACTGGGGGCACACACACGACAGTTCGACCGTCGTAGTCCGACGATGTCCACCGTATGCTCCATGGGAAAGATTAGCAGGGACGGTGACTTGCGCGTGATTTAGTTTAAAGTGATAGTAGACTTGCGCTGCATCTACCGCACTCTCCTCCTCCCCCACCTGAGCCCGGTGTCAAGACAGAGTCAAGAAGACCGGAGGCGGGAGATGACGCAGGTGGCTGGCGCGGCTGGGTCCCCTATGTCCTAGCCGCCCTAGGCGTGCCACCACACCTGTTCGGCATTTGTTAGTGGAGCGCAACCGAATAACGCCTGCCGTGCCCTAATGTGGCCCCCGTGTTGGTCCAACGCATCTACCATGTGGCGTTTAGGGGGCACACATACACACGACAGTTCGACCGTCGTAGTCCGACGATGTCCACCGTATGCTCCATGGGAAAGTGGAGCAGGGACGGTGATTGAGCGTGATTTAGTTTAAAGTGATAGTAGACTTGCGCTGCATCTACCGCACTCTCTTCTCCTCCCCACCTGAGCCCGGTGTCAAGACAGAGTCAAGAAGACCGGAGACAGGAGAGGACGCAGGTTGCTGGCGTGGCTGGGTCCCCTATGTCCTAGCCGCCCCTAGGCGTGCCACCACACCTCCATGTTCGGCATTTGTTATGGGACCGCAACCCGAATAACGCCTGCCGTGCCCTAATGTGGCCCCCATGTTGGTCCAACGCATCTACCACGTGGCCCGTTTAGGGGGCACATGACGGGATGACAGTTCGACCGTCGTAGTCCGACGATGTCCACCGTATGCTCCATGGGGTAAGTGGAGCAGGGACGGTGACTTGCGCGTGATTTAGTTTAAAGTGCCAGTAGACTTGCGCTGCATCTACCGCACTCTCCTCCTCCCCCACCTGAGCCCGGTGTCAAGACAGAGTCAAGAAGACCGAGGTGGGAGAGGACGCAGGTGGCTGGCGCGGCCGGGTCTCCTAAGTCCTAGCCGCCCCTAGGCGTGCCAACACACCTTCCATGTTCGGTATTTGTTAGCAGAGCGCAACCCGAATAACGCATGCCGTGCCCTGATGTGGTCCCCGTCTTGGTCCAACGCATCTACCACGTGGCCCGTATAGTGGGCACAGGGGGCACACACACAAGACAGTTCGACTGTCTTAGTCTGACGATGTCCACCTTTTGCTCATGGAAAAGTTTAGCAGGGATGGTGACTTGCGTGTGATTTAGTTTAAAGTGACGGTAGACTTGCGCTGCATCTACCGCACTCTCTCCTCCTCCCCCACCTGAGGCCGGTGTCAAGACAGAGTCAAGAATACCGGAGGCGGGAGAGGATGCAGGTGGCTGGCGCGGCTGGGTCCCGTAAGTCCTAGCCGCCCCTAGGCGTGCCACCATACGTCTATGTTCGGCATATTTTATGGGAGCGCAACCCGAATAACCCCTGCCGTGCCCTAATGTGGCCCTCATGTTGGTTCAACGCATCTACCACGTGGTCCGTTTAGGGGGCACACACAAACACACACACACGACAGTTCGACTGTCTTAGTCCGACGATATCCGCCGTATGCTTCATGGAAGCGTGGTGCAGGGACGGTGACTTGCGCGTGAATTAGTTTAAAGTGATAGTAAACTTGCGACGCATATACCACACTCTCTTCTCCTCCCCTACTTGAGCCCGGTGTCAAGACAGAGTCAAGGAGACCGGAGGCGGGAGAGGACGGAGGTGGCTGGCACGGCCGCGTCCCCCTAGTCCAAGCTGGCCCTAGGCGTGCCAACGCACCTCCATGTTCAGCATTTGTTATGGGAGCGCAACCCGAATAACGCCTGCCGTGCCCTAATGTGGCCCCGTGTTGGTCCAACGCATCTACCACGTGGCCCATTTAGGGGGCACATGGGGGCACGACAGTTTGACCGTCGTAGTCCGACGATGTCCATCGTATGTTCCATGTGATAAGTGGAGCATAAACGGTGACTTGCACGTGATTAATTTTAAGTGATAGTAGACTTGCGCTGCATCTACCGCACACTCTCCTCCTCCCCCACCTAAGCCCGGTTTCAAGACAGAGTCAGGAAGACCGGAGGCAGGAGAGGACGCAGGTGGCTGGCACGGCCGCGTCCCCCTAGTCCAAGCTGGCCCTAGGCGTGCCACCACACCTCCCATGTTCGGCATTTGTTAGCGGAGCGCAACCTGAAAAACGCATGCCGTGCCCTAATGCTGCCCTCGTGTTGGTCCAACGCATCTACCATGTGGCACGTTTAGGGGGCACATGGGGGCACGACAGTTCGACCGTCGTAGTCCGACGATGTCCGCCGTATGCTCCATGGGAGAAGTGGAGCAGGGACGGTGATTGCGCGTGATTTAGTTTAAAGTGATAGCAAACTTGCGATGCATCTACCACACTCTCTTCTCCTCCCCTACTTGAGCCCGGTGTCAAGACAGAGTCAAGAAGACCGGAGACAGGAGAGGACGCAGGTTGCTGGCGCGGCTGGGTCCCCTATGTCCTAGCCGCCCCTAGGCGTGCCACCACACCTCCACGTTCGGCATTTGTTATGGGAGCGCAACCCGAATAACGCCTGCCGTGCCCTAATGTGGCCGCCGTGTTGCTCGAACGCATCTACCACGTGGCCCATTTAGGGGGCACATGGGGGCATGACAGTTCGAACGTCGTAGTTAGACGATGTCCACGGTATGCTCCATGGGGTAAGTGGAGCAGGGACGGTGACTTGCGCGTGATTTAGTTTAAATTGACAGTAGACTTGCGCTGTATCTCCTGCACACTCTCCTCCTCCCCCACCTGAGCCCGGTGTCAAGACAGAGTCAGGAAGATCAGTGGCAGGAGAGGACGCAGGTGGCTGGCGCGGCCGGGTCCCCTAAGTCCTAGCCGCCCCTAGGCGTGCCAACACACCTTCCATGTTCGGTATTTGTTAGCAGAGCGCAACCCGAATAACGCATGCCGTGCCCTGATGTGGCCCCCGTCTTGGTCCAACGCATCTACCACGTGGCCCGTATAGTGGGCACAGGGGACACACACACAAGACAGTTCAACTGTCTTAGTTTGACGATGTCCACCGTATGCTCATGGAAAAGTTTAGCAGGGACGGTGACTTGCGTGTTATTTAGTTTAAAGTGACGGTAGACTTGCGCTGCATCTACCGCACTCTCTCCTCCTCCCCCACCTGAGGCCGGTGTCAAGACAGAGTCAAGAAGACCGCAGGCAGGATAGGACGCAGGTGGCTGGCGCGACTGGGTCCCCTAAGTCCTAGCCGCCCCTAGGCGTGCCACCACACCTCCATGTTCGCTATTTGTTATGGGAGCGCAACCCGAATAACGCCTGCCGTGCCCTAATGTGGCCCTCGTGTTTGTCCAACGCATCTACCATGTGGCCCGTTTAGGGGGCACATGGGGGCACACACACCCACACACATACACCGTTGCACATTCGCGTGTAGTGCATGCATTCAGATCTGGGGGTAGGAGACCTGTGCGACGCAGCAGTCAGACGGCCGCGAGCGACAACTTCCGTCGCTGACCCAATGAGTGAACTCAGCAGTGACTTACGCTTGAGATCGTTTGGAGTTAAACCGACTGCACGAGCCATCCACCTCACTCTTCCCTCGCCCACTGCTTTCCATTGTTTAGATAGTGTCAACAAGATTAGAAACGGGCATGGGCGCAGTGGTTAACAAAAAGAAATAGTCCGTCAGTGTGCGCCACACACAACTTGACTCCACACGTACCCGGTTTCTGTGGATAAAACAAGAATAAAGATGCCATAGTTCCACCATTAAGCAGGAGCCATTGCGGTCTGACAGTCAACGCTGAGTAGGACCAAGTTCTCTCATCAGTTGGTCATCTTCTCAGCCTAGACTATTAGTGCGGTTTCTTGTTTATAGTGGAAAATTAAACGTTTGATTTGAGCTTGATAGTCCTCTCTCTGCTCCCTCGGCCACGCGCCAGTGATTTGCACCAGTCACACTGACCAGCAGACAGGACTCCAAATCGCCATCTGTTGCATGCCATACACAAGCTCTGATCTCGCCGAAGTCAGGAATGGCACAGAAGCCACGGTAAGCGGGAGCGATTACAACCAGACCCTCTTTCCAGAAGACGGAGTCATCCAATCAGGTCGTAAACTGCCGAGCAGGGACCTCTGACGCATCCTGCTGGGTTGAAGTGTGTTAAACTTATTATAGTGACGAATGCGTGGATGGTTGGACACGGGTTTAAGTACTCCGCCGTAGTACAGGCGGCCTTGCACTAAATTCCAGTGGGAGGTCACCCTTTTCTATGTCGTAACTTTACCATTCACTCCAATCCCAGCCCCTAAACCAATCCGAACTTAAACGCTAACTCTCACAACCCTAACCTTAACCCTCCTGATCCTAACTGCCATCCCCCATGGAAGTAAACGCATGGTCACCTGCAATACCGAGGGCACTTATAACCACGCTGGTGTTCGGCCAGGATAAATTTCCAGTAGCGAACTAACTCACTCGCTTCCGCCTGCCACGTATTGACTGGTTTTGGAGATTGGACACAATGGCTGACGTGACGTCTGCCTTCGCCTATCGCGTGCCACCCGTATTTACGGTAGTATTTAATGCTGACTCAGCGCAGCCCAACACGTGCACACCATGAGTCAATGTGGCCCCCGTTTTGACCCAGCACAAATACCATGCCGTCAGCTTAGTGAAACCGCAAACGCTGGCCCCCGCAATATTCGTCTGCGCATCGAATTAGGGGCCGGTGGTTACACCAGGTTCCCGATGGCTATGTAGGCCTACTGAAGTGCTCGAAAATTTTTCATCTTTAATGCACAAGTAAGATTTCTAAGGTATCATCTTGTGGCGGACGATAAGGATCCGCGAAGGAGATTTAGAGAAAAGCACTGACTAATTTATTGCATAGTTAGGCCCAGATGTGCGACCGCTGGTACCACAGGACATGATAGGTGATTTCCAGTGGATCTCGATTTGCAGTCAAGCATCAAAAACAACAACAACAACAACAACAACAACAACAACAACAACAACAACAACAACAATGCAGGATCGCAAGGTGCCTACGTTGTAATCGATTGACATTCCCTTTAGTTTTTAATAAGAAAAATGGATTTGAAGCATTTATCCATACTCTGAGATAGGTCTCGAACAAATATGGTTTGAAGACGAAAGGACTAATGAAAGCATCCTGACTTAGTAGTACGCACAGACGAGCCCGCTGGATCGGGCCAGGCGAGGTGTCTGAAGTGATGAGAAAATATGCAGAACCGCAACTGACTCCATAACCGTCAGTCTCCTAGTCACATGCCGAACGTATCTAAATTTCAACGAAAGAAACTCATACATGCTGCTTTACTTCTTGATTTTCAGATGTAAGATTGCGGGAGGTGTTAGGGACATTTTTGTCTTAGTGAAACCCCGAACTGCTGACTGCACGATCTGCAAAACGACTGGAGGTAATTTTTTCGGTTTTCTGCCAAAAAAGAACAAAAACAAGTGCTCGTCTACCATGCGTGATTTGAATTTGCGTCTTTTCCCGCTGAGAAGATTCACTTACTCCACAGGAATACAATCCTGCGCATCGCGGGTTTTAAATTTTATCGTGCAAACTTCCTTTTTGGTTTTCTTCGCTATATTACACTAAAAGTGCGAGGAAATAATTTTTACGTCTGGTTGTACCGCCATTCTCACTTCTTTCAGTTAATTTTGGTTCAACGCTGGAGCTAATGGGATTCTGGATGAAATTATTGACTCGGATCCAAACTACGCCATGCGAGATGGCGCGTCATTGAATTATTAGGCAATTCCTTCGCGGCTCCATATTCAGATGGTCATGGAGCAGAATTCCCTGGGCGACATCATGAAAGAGCCATTTGATGGATGCTTATGAAAAAGTGAGATTTTTAGCTCATGATACTGGTGCATTGCCAAATCAACAATCGTAAAGCTATCAGAGGTATTTTTTATTCCACATAGGCCCCGATTTATCGCTGCACGAAGAGATAGTATTTATTTGATGTACTGCTAGTTTTAGAGGGAACTAAACTTCAGGTTAATTCACCCTCTTCACTACTACCCCTTCAAAAGCGTGTAACTTTTGCAGACCATGTGCTACACGCCGAATGGCGCATTATTTTGAAGGCCTGACTCGAACATAACTCCAACCAGTCTTTGCAATATGCTGTGATTAATCACATAAGACAAAATCAGGTGTCCCAGGCCAGTTCTTGAGTATCTAGTAACGTCGAATGTCCAGTTAATGGTCTTTTAGGGACAGGGAGAGAACGACGTCACTTGCGTGTCTAACTACGAGGGGAGATGAGTACTGGAGACCAATGATGTTGAATTTGTGGAAAATACCTTGATCGTACCCGGTGTGTTAGCAACTTACAGACTTTTATAGATTAGTTCCACCTATAGGGCAACATATGCTCTGACTTAAAGATACTTACAAAGTAGGGAAACGGGAGCTTTAAAACTAGTAATCATTGACTCTCTTGGATTACACGGAAATCTTCTGGGAGAGTTCAGGCGGCCAACATGAGCATAAAAGAACTGTTCATCGGATTTACACCAGAGTCTACCTAGGAAGTTGAAATTCCAGATAAAAATCCATATAGTCTACAGTTGAAGAACAAAAAACTAAAAGCACATAGGAGACCGAAAACTCATAAATAAACTTCGAAAACTTTGAAGTCAAAAATATTGAACGAAGCAAGCACATTGGTGTTTAAGCCCAAACACAATCCGTCAGGGATTTGTGATAGGAGCACGTTTTCACAAACTTCAAATAGACTTGGTTGTCATAAGAATAAAGAAAATTCGAGAATAAATTTTATACAATACGAAAAAGCTTCTGAAATAACAATTTGCATCATCCTCGAAGTTGCACAAAAGGGAACACGATCGCTGGAAGAAGAGCTTTATTAACTTTACCTGTCCTCGAAGTTTCGCGTCAGGCAAAATTAACTCAAACTTCTCCCAGCTGATTCGCTAAACTAAGGTTTTGTTGAGATTCAGTTTTGTGAAGCATGACTCATTGCGCAATAGGCGCATCGCCACGTAAGCGCTTTAATTTGACGCAAGTCGGCTATAGTCAATAGTGTTGGCGGTAAGGCTTATGTGTCCCTCCCAAGTGCCTTTTGAACTAGAGCTCGCCTTAAAACTGTTTCGATTCTATCAATTCACTGTCATCTTTTTTAAAAAATAACTGCTGTTGTCAAGGGCGGGCGTCACAACCAAAATCGATCGGAACAAATGATCCTTGAGCCGTCATTTTGAAAGGGTATGTGACACAACACATGTCAAAGTTAAAGCACGAATTCACAGGACCCACAGTTAATCGCCCTGCCGGATATAAGAACTGTTTAGGCCAAAGAAATCGAAATAAATGCCACACAATTTTGCATGACGCACAATGTGCATTATAAGAGGACCGGACGTATAAAATTACACGGTATTGCACCATAGCATGCATTTTGAACAGAAAAGGTTGTTTGGTAAAGCCAGCTTACAGATTTGAGACTTATATCGAGCTTACACATATGCACTTCAATATATTCAACTTTAAATTTTCCTATGTTGAAGTTGGCGATAGGTGGTCAAAGTTAAAATAGTATGAAATTACTTGCGCAACAAAACCGGTTTTGGCATTTTGATAAATTGATCTTCACCAACCAGCTTACGGGACGCACATCCCATTGTTCCTTGGGACACAATCTAGGGCCTTAACAGACAGTCACATGGCTACTAGTAGAATATGCAGATAATTAGGTATCGACAAAAACAAGGGAGACCAGAATTATCATTTCTCGCTCACTAACTGGCATCAACGAGCCGCAACCAACCCCAGGTTTGGATCCTGCGTAGTTTAAACCCGGAATCTTTATTCATGTTAGGACCGATCACAACCGACGAAAAACGGGCCCGTGGTTGATTGTTAGAGCGTTGGACTCAATGACTAGCTGCTAGAATTTATATGGTTTAAATGATAATTAAGTGAATTGACCGAGCCTGCGAGCACGGAAAAAAATAAATAAGGTGCTTAGACCGGCAAATTCTGTGCAAATCTTCTAATATGAGCGAAGATTCTTGAAATTTTTATGCCATTGGCATTCTGAGAGGCAGAGTTTACTTCCCGAAAGCGATAGTTTGAAAAGCAATTGAATATATTCCAACTTGTGGTACTACAAACTAATTTAATCAGTTTGATTTTGGTCCTTCCTTTCGTACACGCTTCATTTCAAAATACAATAAATCCTTTCTGAGGTGAATTTGTAGAACTACTGCAAAAATAGGCATGAGTCTATGGATAGCATTGTGGGTCATATACAACATCTTTGGCCTCGATTATAATTCCAGTCCCTCCGTAATTCATTAAAAACGACTAAATTTATTTAGTTCCCGTCAAGCAAAAGATTGTAAAATAACCTTCTTAAATTTTATGTTACCTTGTCAAAATTCCCTTCAAGCTGAGCAGAAAGCTAGATAAAATATCTGTCCTATAATTCAAGAATATTTATTGACTTATACGAACCAAAAGTGGCCTGCCTTATGGCAATTAGCTATAAGACTACCTCAAATCTAAAATTCCTTTAGTTTAAATAAAACAATTTAAGAAGACTTACTTTCAACTTTTTGTAGTATAATGTATGCAGGCATCAAATATTGGGAAAAAGTGATTAAATTTCCAAATATTGAGTTTTTTCTTGTGTATTTCTTGTAGACGACTGAAGTAGTGCTTAGCCAAAAGATAGCGAAAAAATTAACTTGGAATTACCTCCAATGCTCATTAGTCCCATAAAAGCAACTATTTCTTGCCCAAATCTACCCTCCACTTCCATAAGAATGGTTACCCATAGCTGGTACTTAAGATAAAGCAGCCAAAAAAATTTTGTTAGAAAATTCGGAAGACAGGTTTGTGAAGATGCACAACGCTTCAATAATCTATCGTCAGCTCAGTACAATTTTATGCGTAGCTTGGTTTTTAGCCGACCTACTGGGATTGTTTTAATGAAAAAAATATCCTAACTACACAACCTTTCTAAAGTGTTCCTTGAATTAAATGAATAATTTATTAAGTTTTACAAAAGGGATTACTGCATGAATCTGTTATAAAAATTCACCTGTTTCATTCAATGACTTAAAAGAGGCATTTTACAAAGCTCTTTGAATGCAGCAAAAGGTTAACTGCTATCCCTTAGGAATAATGATAGCAAAAAGAGTCCATACAATACTCAAAAGATCCTTAGAATTGCCTTTAACCAGCAAGTGATTGCTAAGGTAAAATGTCTTCCTTTCAAAACAGCAAAGTTTACTATTTTTGTGAACAGTAGGTCATCGAGAGTTGGAGATGCAATTATCGCCTCCAAACTTTATGCGTGTTAAACCATAAAGTAAATGCAAAACGTCTCGGTTTTTGCACTCAAGAAGTCTCTCTCACAGCAATGAAATTCTGATGGTGACTGCGACCCGAAGAATTGGGATTTTTTTTCGAGAAGTGTGCTTTTAATAGAACAGTTATATTTCTAAAGCAAAACGGCAACAATTAAATATCTGTAATTTTCACTTAGCATTTTTCGCTAAAAACTGTAGCAACTTTCAGTTAATGAATCTTTGGGTTAAGTATAAATGAAGAACAACTAGAGGCAGAAAAGAAGGACATAATGACTAAAAATGTTGTAACTATCCAGCAGTCAACCACTGTTGAGGAATAACAACGTGAGCCTACCCAAACAAGCTCGGATACTGGCAAGCCACTGATCGTATGAGAAATACATGAGCAATCTCTTTAAATGTAAGATCTAACCCTACGGATAGTAGATGTTCCGAAAATGAGCCTACTTAAAGGTATTGCATCAAAGGATGCAACCAGAGTCAAATTTGTGCGTATGGGCGAGGAATATAACAAAAGTGCTAGTTTTTTGACATATTGTATCTGCTAAAGCAGCGCCTGCTCTAGCTAACGTATATAGACTACTCCCAAGAGTCGTAACGTATAAATGACAGAAATGCAAGTGAGAATTCGAAAAGCCAGCTTAGCATCCGTGATAAGTTTGCTTCTATGGGTAGATCAAAACAGAGGGAATGCTTGCTCCCTCTAACTAGGATCCAGAATAAAACCCATCTGCCGTCTCAAGTCAGGTATTTTTATGACTGAGTGAATTCAGTGTCTTAATAAATTATCGAAATGATTCCATTGATTTTTCCCTTGATCTCTGTACCAACTCATAGATGGTCACCTGCACAGGGGTTTAAAACAAGGCATCAGAGCCATTTGGCTTAGCGACGGCAACCAGCTTAATCTAAACCCTTTCAAGGGTGTCACATGCCTCTACCTAAATTAACATATGTGAAAGTGGTCCGTATAGATTTCAAGGTCGTTGCGCCGTGGGAAGATGTTGTCAGGATTATAACTCTCTACGTCTTTGACTCGCTGTCGAGAATTCTCCGATTATTTCATGCGACGGATTTGAATCTGCCAAGATCCTGATTGCCTTTGAGGTTCCATGCTGTAATCTCTCGACCGTTTAGGGTTTTTTGATCTGGTAACCTCAAGATGACTGGGTTGACTCCTGACCGTCATTACATGCAGCGAATTGTATCTGTTGTGTCAGAACAATTATTTTTTTAGTGTGGAGGATTACTCTGATGTTGGTGCATCCAGAGCCAAGGCGATAAAGGCATCGTTGGCCATCTGTTTCCTTCGAGCTGTGTAGTATGCAATCGAGAAGAAACAGCTGGGTCCTAGAGACTTTCATGAAGGCGTCTGCGTGATGGATGTTGAATATTTCCTTTTGAGTCTGCTATTAGGTTTCTGTTCATGCTAGACGCCGGTTTGCATGTAAGAAAACACGAAGCTGGAAAGTTTTAGGCGAAGTAAGGGATAATAGTTTACAAATTCTATCACGGCAGAATGTTCAGAGTTTGGTCCGTTATCATTTACGTGTGTCATCACGCTGTCATGAATCTGCCAAACAATTAAAGAGAACCTTTAGGGGCGTCCGTTTTGTATAAGGACTTTTTGAATTGTAAACTCATTCACCAGCTCAAGACTCATGATGATCTCTACCGAGATAGCTCAAAGAGCGATTCGCATTTGGTACACTGCGATTATCATGTTGCTTGCTCCACGAAGTTTCTGGAATTCACGTTGCATGCATGCACAATTTTGACATCCTCGAAGTCTAGCGAGATAAGTCTTTCTCTCCACATCTCTGAAAGCGAAGATAGCTTGTCAAAAATTTGAAAGCCAGCATACCTAAAGACCTTTGAGGAGATTCAAATTATACACCGGCATCTCCAGTGGAAATGTTTTGCACTCTTCTGATCATATAATTCTACAGAATCAAAATCCAACTTGAGTTCCCCGCGGGGGAGTTCGCCATGCCTCAGCGAATGATAAAGAACGAGTGTAGGGTGAGTCGAAGTACCCCAGTCTGCGAGTTTACTTACAACTGAGCTGAACAGCGGTGAAGTTGCAACGGCTTAGGGTAAACAGAGTATTTATCCATAACCATGAAGAACTTATTTCTGTACTCACAACCCACGTACAATTGGACACTGGATTCTAAAACTGAACTACTATTCTCAGTCTGTCTGCAATAACTGAGGTGATTCGAATAAGTTTGAGCCTTGGATTATAATGCGGAAGATGTGAACAGAGGCGCTCTTGTTCCCAATTTCCAAGTTTATCACGTTTAAGTGCGAAGAACAGTTATAGATGACTAGAAAAGTGCACGCCTGATTGGACGCTCATTCCGGTTATGGGCTGTCTCAAAAGTGCTAACTCCGGAACCAACCAAAACTTTACTTTATCCTGTTTTACATCGAAAACAACGAAGCATCCACGCGCTATAATATGTATACCCCAGTTTACAATGACAATTTTTAGTAGTTAATGTTGAAAATGTTGAGAGGGGGAGGGGGTTGGCATTCTTTAGTAGTCCATATTAAAATGATGATGGTAATTCTTAAATCGGCAACTCTTAAAATGTCCATCAGAAGTGAAAACATGCTAAAAATGGTTTCGCGCTGTTGTCTAGTTTCCTCCTTTTTGTCTTCTAGGGTTTCGCAGTAAATTCCTGCGTCTTGATTGAAGCTTATTCGGACCTGGGACAAGCAGTCATAGTGAGGACAGACACTTAGCGACCTAGATCACGAAAATTGCCAAAAATAGGGAAAAATCACAAACTAATCCGAGAGCAGTTAGGACGAATCCACTTAACCTCCAAAATAATGATGATAACCCTCCACCTAAATGAAAACATAAGTTCTACTTCGTTGACAAGGAAAAAAACAGTTTTCTTAAGAAATGTGGAAATGCTGAAACCCTAAAATTCGTGTCAAAGGAGTGACTCAAGTTCAAGAAGTAAATAATACTTATCCAAGTAACTGATTAAAAATCGGTAGAAGCCCAGTGCTCTTAAAAAAATTCGAAAGTTTTTTGTAAAGTCTAGCCCAAATTCAAGTGCGTAATGTCCCATCCTGCGTTCTGTGATCTCATTGAGTGACGCCGATGTAAGTTTACACTTTTTGCATTGTTAGGGGTGCTGCCAGAGACGCCACAGTAATGAACATTTCCATAAAGTCGCACGCTTATAGACCGACCAGTGAATATTAAATTTGAGTGGAATCAGCTGATGCAGTTCGAACCATACCATTTAATGTATATTAAGAAATAATATTTTCCGCGAATCTTTTTGTGGGTTTTGCTGACGGTAAAGCGCACTGAGTTCAGTGCTCTTGAAACGTTAGTCAACAGATTAGGGTTTTCATTATATTTCTTATAAAATAAGATATTTCTGGATATCATTTATCGAACTAGTGAGTAATTTGGCCATCAGTTTTCATGTAGATGAACATTTGGGTCACATTTAAAGAATCAATCGAACCCGAGTTCTCATTGTCGAAAAAATGAACGGCCATATTCATGACTAGATATCCGGTATTTGTGTGGATGCTATGCTTATTCCGTATCGGAGTGAAAAGAAAGCGTATGTATGGCACTAAGGGCCGTGTTTACGCTTTCAGTGCCAAATCCACCAAATGTTTACCTTCATAAGGATAAAGCATCGCACGCACACAACTACCGAATATCTAGTCAACAAAGAAAACTGTAAAATAAAGTTTATTAGGTTCGAGCAGAATACTTATCGCTTAAATTTGAAGAGGGCGTCCATAAGGGCAGAACCTGAAATTTTAGGCACAATAGCTCCAACCAAAACAGTTTTGGCGTTGCATAAAAAAGGAATGAGCACTTTATATATAAGGGCTTGGATGTCACTTGACAACGGGAATAAAGATATAAACTGATAACTTATTCGACTGCTCGGACTGACCATTAGAACAGAGAAGGCATTGGGCATGTTTTAACTAACATCAACAGGGAAATATAATAAACCCAGGGAAAGCGCCAGCATAAGTCCCTTTAAAGATGCCAATTACTTCGCGCACGTTAGGAGTATCGTTGCAGAAACCATCATGCTCGAAGATGAAGTTGCAAGTCAGAAAACTGAAGCTAATCAAGTACTGGGTAAGCTTCCACCCTCAGTCTGGAATCACCTGAACATCCCCCAAAAAAATCAAAGCTGAGCATCCCAAAGCTCTTGTCATTACATTCTTCTAGGAACTTAATGTGGGAAAGCCGTCTAACATGCCAACGTGCAGCCAGAGTCGACAAGCTGGACGAAAACGAGAGACAGGAGTTTTTAAATACGGACAATCAAATGCAGAAAAACGCGGAGAAATTAAGATAGCTTCCCTCCCATGGAGTGTACACGAAGGTAGGCCATAATAGAACCTTTCTGAAGACCCCAATCGGTATAAACACAATTATTCGTCGATATCTCTTGGTAAGACGTTGGTCGAATTCTTATCACTTGGTTATCAGTTTTGCTGCCCCATCAGAAACCCAGCCAGCTAGAGCTAGAAACACAGCTCGAGAATCTCCTGAATCAAACCCATGACCTTCAGCCAGTTTTGGCAGAGAGCGTAAAACACCTTAAGTCTACACTAATTAATTGATCTTAACAATACTCGAATAAAGGCCAGAAATGTCGAGGCTTGTTAATAAAGTCACATAGGGAGCAAATAAAACATCTACGGCAAAACAAAGATATCCTCGTAACGAAGGCGGATAAGGGAAAGGGCGTTAGTTTAATGGACAAAAACAGATTATGTAATGAAAATGCAATAAATTTTGTCAGACAAGCAAAAGTTAAGAAAGACAGATGGAGAAGGCTCACACGGATTAAATTTAAACACAACTAACTTCATGATCTAGAGCGTCTCCGCCCCGTCAGCATGCATATACCTCGACTATATGGCTAACCAAAAATTCACAAAGGCGGCATGCCAGTTCTTACCATCCTAGATGTAAGGAACGCGCCATACTATGCGATAACAAAATGGCTAGCGGAAAAACTTAAACCCATACAGTATCAGCTAGCGCCACATAGCTACCACGATACATTTTAATTCGTTGGCGAAGTGAAGGACCTCGACCTGAATGGCAGGATGTTTTCACTGGATGTCTCGTCTCTCTTTAAGAACATGCTGGTCAGCGAAACAGTGAACTACCGCTGTTGTTTCATTGCCTCCGATTAGCCGGATATAGGAATGCCAGTGAATTCACTCAAGGAATTGTTACAAAGATGTACTTTAAACATGCAGTTCCTATTTGACAACAGCATATACAGACAGTTGGGCGGAGTAGCTATGGAGTCACTCATTGGCCCGCTTCGAGCGAATATATTCAAGGGCAAGCTGGAAACTAAATAGCTTCGTCCCCAGATAAACCATCTCAAATATTATGGTCACTACGTTTATGACATTTTCGTAATTGCATCTGTACAAATAAACCTATCTGCTCTAATTTATACCATTAATCAGGTGCACCCGTCAATCCAATTTACATTGGAACAAGAACGGTCGGGATCACTCCTTTATTTTGACGTGCTTCTGACTGGAGTATTCGGCGTAGGGTCTATCGTAAGAAGACGTGGTCGGGGCAATATACCTATTTTGGGAAATTCATAACGCTAAAATTTTAGCGTAATTTAGTGCCCTGTTTGACACAAAGGGCGAAAAGGATCTGTTCGACCGATAGCATTGAAGGAGAGCTGAAGATGTAAGGAAGCATTTTTGGATAGAATGGGTATCCAGATGGCTTTATTGTTAAGAACATGGACGAAAGATCACCTAGGCTTCCCATCCTTCTAACTGTGATCAGAAGACGGCTCGCAATTTCGTTTCTTTCCCCTTCCTCCCCCGCCTTGACAAACATATGATTTGTTCTACTTACCCGCCTACTTGACTTAGTTACACAGTGATATAAATGTAAAGGCCTGACGAGAATTTATCGAAAGCTAACGTATGCTCGCCAAACTGTCTTTTGGTATGGTAATCATTTTCTCTCTAGCTGATCTTGAGCGACCTTGAAGGGTAAGGGTCAGGGATAAATACCAGATGTTTAGATCAAAGAGCGAAATACACACTCACGCTTAGGGTAATCTAAGATAGAGGGGCTAGGCCGGGGGAGTGGCTAACGAGAGTTTATGCAGACAGGTTTGCTTCAATGGTATCGATGTGGATGCTCGTAGGAAAAGGGCAAAAAGGACAGAGATGGGAATTCTCGAATACCTTACTCGACAGAAGAAAGCCATCCAGGTGAACTGGGAGGTTGTTTGACAGAATGTAAAGCTGGAAATACTGCAGTATAATCTAGGGCAGCAATCATAGAGGTCAATCGAATAGTCCAGACCTAGGCAATACGCCAAGTGTACAGAACGACAGCAACACCAAACTAACATCGAATAATGACCGAATTGTGGACTGTAATTCAGAGCCCGCATTAAGCTCTTTGAAAACTGTCACATCCATTACAGTGTCAAAGCGATCAGCCTGTCACATAAAGCACAATTCATCGCCAATTTACTTGGAAAACTTCAAAAAAACTGCCTCTGATGCAACATTACACTCAAGTCCGTTTTCCCTCTGCTCAGATACCTTCTTACCACTGCAATGGGAACGCCGAATGGACGTGGTGCATCCCACCAGCCATGCGTACACAGAAACCAGCTCGTCTCTTGAGTAATCGCACATCCGACATACGCATTAACTTAAGCGTCCACCTGTGAAGGGATCGCGGTGAAATTTTAAAACCGGTGGCATGAGTTCCGACCAACCCCGTCATGCCTAAACTGCCTACGCCGTCTCAGTGCATTCTAATACTTCACTATTTTATTCGGTCATGTGCCATAAGTACCTGAAAGTTGCACTGCACTCGTAAGTGGGCCTGTTCGGCCACATACATGTACGCCCCCGCATGCATGCTGCACATCACACACTGTGGGTCATACGGTGGACTTCACTGTTAGCAGTGACCGAACTCGTGAAACATCGTACGGGGACCACCCACTTATGTAAAAACGCTGCTTCGGTGAAGTTTGGTTCCGTATGGCACGTGTAAACCGGATTTTTTCACGCAATGTCAGCAGGCACGCGCAGTACATCTACAGGCTCAGGTAGACCACTGGCTCATGCAAGAGGGAAGAATCAGTGAGGCTGACTCTAAGGCATATTTAGTTAAGACAATTCTGCGCACGGGAAACTATCACGACTTCCTAATAGTCCTAGCATGGAAGACTGCCAGATTATGGAGTAACTGAATTCTCCAGTAGAAATAATTTCAGACAATAATGGTTCCCCTTTTCTGCTACTTTATCTGATGATAAGTCGACAGAGATAATCAGAAACGATAGGCGAATAAAGCTCTTATTTCAGTGATCGTGTCTCCTTCTTCGCGAATACTTTCTGGAACTCACCTCTTTGTTTCTATTATCATACCGTTACCTAAAGATGTGGTTTTTATGATACTTCTGGCTTCTGTGATGTTCAGCACTATGAAGTTGTTTGTGCGTAAGGACTGACGTACCCACCTCTAGCATGCAGGTGGTGCACGGTGAAAGAGAGAGAGAGAGAGAGACTGTTTCAGAAGAGTCTATCCTGGCAATAAATCACAGCATTCCTCACGCGTAAAGCTGTCATGGCACGTCAGCAGTCTTGGTTTGAAAAAATGGCAACGGAAAAGATAACTGGTTGCTGACTCAGGGCGGACTGTCCGACCACAATGGCTCCTTCACTTTTGTGCGACCAGAGACCACCTCTCTGATTGCAACCTGATAGGTGTGGAGCTCAGACTCCGGTTGTGTGGGGCACGAGTTAATGTAATGTTTTGTTTTGTTGGCCGCTGTATGCACACCCACTTCCGGTCGTCGGGACGCAGGGGGTTGAGGGAAGAACGAGGTAGATGCAGTGAATATGGCTTCACTATAAACGATTTCACGCGTAATGCACAGCTGGGTCAAGCCCGTCTTCTACAGTCTGCAACCCATTCAGCATGGCTATGCACGGAGTAACTCACGGTTGTCTTCTGAATTACTGGAATTTCAGCCAAACAAGTAGCAAGATTTGTGTTAAGCACCTACGAAATAGAGTTATTGGAACATCCCTAGCTTTTCCACTTTCGATGTATCTCCTTGACTGTCAGTCCTCAAGTAAAAGGGTCTTGGCAGAGCGTATTCACCTCCTACGGGAAGCATTCAATGGGGACCAGGTCTGAAAACGGTTCACAGTTGGTAACATTGTCTCCTGGGATGTTTTTCACGTCTTATTTGTCAGTGGTATTTATCGTTATATTTAAACGTAAATCTAACTGGTTTAACGGACTCCAACAGGAATCAATAAATTTGTGCAAAATCGAGAGTTCTTTTATGGCATTATGAGCAACGAGAGTTTATCTGAGCTTCACTTTTCATACGATTGCGGATGCTACTCATCCTCAGCCAATAAGTGTGTGTTCTTGCATCCTCAAGGCCAAAATAACGCGGTGCTAGCCTTAAGTACCCCATAACGACTCAAACATGATTGATTTGGAGGTTGGTTCATCATGTCAGCGATTCAGCTACATAAAGGCCGTGCCAAAGACCATCTATGCACATTCCATGTTGATTAAATAGGTTGTCATTTTGAACATAAGTATAAATCAGCAGTATACGTCGTGTTTATTTGGACTAGAAAATGAATATTTCTATCTCATTTAACAAAATCAACGATTGGCATCAGTGATGGATTTTAACATTTCATTATGGCTCATCTCATGAGAAGCCAACTTAACTTCCTCCATACCGAATTTCTAACAGTCCATGCTAGGCAGCTTCGCAAATGTTCCACTAAACCTGCAAAAATATGCCTAGATAGGTTGTTTTTCGAACGGAAATTTGAAATGATCGCGCTAGGGAACAACTACTGACTACAGTTTACATTACGTTTTTATGCATAGTTTTATTTGGACCTGTGAAGTTCGTGGAAAATACTTGATACTTGGACGCTAGTAACAGCTGCCAAGTGGACAATTCCAGGAAGATTGCTGGAACCTGAGCTTTATTCACCTGACCTTTCGCGTAAACAGACTTGAGGCAGTCACCTGGTGCTAGTTCACGAGGCCGGAAAATGCACTACCACCGCAGGAAACGCCTGGAGTCTTTTATCAGGTATGGTGCGCTTGTGGACGAAACAACAGGGTCGGAGAAACTGGCTGAGCACGCACCAGCATTAACAGTGAAGACGAATAACGACACTAGCTCTCGAGTCACGGCTCAGTCTTCGGGATCGAAATGCTCGCAAGAAGTGTCAGCCGCGTGAGGGGCGAAATGCATTAGTCATGGTTTTCCTGCCCTCAGTTTAGTAACAAGGGCATTGAACTTCCGTCTTCATAGTACGTGATCAGATTTTGCCTGGGCAGAGTAGTTAGCTACACGGGGAGCGCGTGGGCAACCACTTTCTCCCAGTACTGATGTCGATGAGCCAAATTGTCCAAGAACACGCACGAGTGATTAAATTTTGACAGTAATGAGTCAGCAGTACTCAAGTAATTAACACACCACGCGCGATCGTCGGTCATGAATAAAGAAATCAGAAATTCTGATAGATAGTTTGTAACATAGCAGCTGTATCCTATAAGTATTGCCATACTTGTTAGTATATTACCGCTTATCGCTTTCTGTATCTTATAGATTGTAATGGCAATCCGAAACGTCGGTCGAATAGATCTCTTATTCCTTTGAGCGTACCGTCTTTTTCCCAAGTGCCAGTGACGTCAAACTGGAGTGTAAATTTTTTTAATTCACTCTTTATTCCTTAAATAGGAAGCAGAAGCTAAGCTAAGCACCATAGTTGCCTTGAAGGCGGTATAAATTCGACATGTGACTTCTGAAATTATTGTAAAATCAGTGATATTTTAATATGCCATTGTTTAGTGCCAGTGCTCCGCCTTGGAAAACGGATCACTTATGAAAGAATATGGGAATTCCGTCCACAGGTCTATTGGACAGATCTAGAGTCTTGGGACCATAAGTGTCTATGTATTAGGTGAAGAAATGACCGAAGTCGAAAGCACGCTGGAGCATAATGTCCAAGTTGTTGTCCTTGGAGCATGGATGAAGCAGATTCCACTTAACTTATGAAGCCAAACATTATTTGCCACAACACCGTAGAATTGAACGAAATGCTATGCGATAGGGGGACATTTATGCTAACGCAACAATAACAGGAAGGCATTAGATACTTGCAGTTTATTGGTATTCGCCAAGGTGACCAAGATAAATTGGTTAAGACTTGTAAAGAGCGCAGAATTCCTTTACAAAAACTTCGTGACCACCGTTCTCAAAAAGAATCCTTAGATCTCCACTGGATCCCTTTCGGCTGTTGTTCTGTGAACAAGGCATTCCTTATCGGATCTTCACGGCCCAACGCAGTTATAAAGTCAATTTTTTGTCCTCGGACCTATCTTGCATCCCTATGACAGTTCTAAGGCTTTTGCCCTGTTTGACTCGATTCGCTCCAAAATACGAACTTCAAACAATATTTTTTTTTCATGCAGGATAAGTCTTCAGTCACCATTATATTACTATTGGTAGTACTATTAGCAATAGTAGTTCTAATATAAGAACAGGACAGCTTGTACGTAAAGAAAATACAGACGCTCGGAGAACGTTGCAAGCAGTGTTACTAATACGCTAGACCATTTGGAAAATTTGGTGATTTAAATTTGCTATGGCGTCCGCAAAGTAAGCGCGCACATAAAATTTAATTACATTAAATGTTCAGCAAAAAGGAAATCACTAGTACCTCACGGTGTACAGTTTAATTACCCAAAACGAGGTAAAATGCAATCTGTTAATCTCACAGACAAACTAATGCAGTTAAAAGCCAAACACACGCATTCCACTCAACATAAGACACTTTATATAACCGAATTGACCGGCGGAACCAACGTACCAGGATCAACTTTGGCAACTCCAAATGCCTACCGCTATTGAACACCAACGCCAGAAGTGGCTGAGAGACCGCGTGTAGAGTCCTTTGGAAATATTAATATTGCCAACAGGGCGCCCGAAAACAGGTGAGAACGGAACTACCAAAACTATACCGGCCTCGGCTCGAAGTAGCAGCCTGCGCCGATTCAAGCAACACCAAGGTTGCGCGCGTACGGGTGCTCAAGTCGCGGATTGGTCAACTCAAATATGCCGGCATTCAGTGTGCACGCGTGCCCGCCACATGCGTGCACCAGTCGCCTAGAGGCGCACTACCGCATCGAATCGAGCTTGCGCTGGTGGCAGGTCACACGCGCCTGCATGTTACGCAGTTGCGTGTATGTACGCGTTTTGCACCCAACGACCCCAATACGCGAAAGAGCACATAAGGGGGCCGCAAAAATCTCGCACTGCCCAGGCCAACGGTGGCTGGGCTGTAAATGTTCATGAATTTACAAAAGCCAAAGCCACCAGTCTAAGGATGGTAGCCGTTTTGGGCAGACAAAGGAGCGTATGAAAAGGACACAGTTTTCGCAGAAACATCACCATTCTTGTTTTTGAGAAGAAGGAACCAAAATCCAAGTGGCTAATGATACCACTTGCAGGAGTTAATTTCGATATCTTTTATATAAATGCTTATGGCCGATTTCGGCAACCAAAAATATATGATATTTTCACAAGCATATTTTCCGACATTTTTAAATAGAGTTATTCTAAGTAATTGTATGTATTGACATATTACCATCGGATCCCATGCTTGATAACCCACTTGAATGTAAAAACAGACAAAATAAGCCATATTCAAAAAACCCAGGTTCCTTTAAAAGTGTCTCACGCAAATTTCACTTAATCCATTTTATAGTTTGGGATAGTCTTCAGCGGTTGAAATCTCCGTTCTATCAATGTAAGAACAATGGATGATTGAATAAATGCTTAATTAGAAACGGAGGGAACTGTAAGGATACAATGGTTGTCCTCAGTAGTCCGAGAAACCGTCAAGAGCCGATGCTTGAGTTATGTTGTGAATTTTAATAGTGAAAGCAAGAATACTGCCTTCCAATCTCCGGATACCCGCCACACGGACGACGATACAGATGAATCCGCGATAAATTAGTATAATGGATTCGTACGACTGCACCATTGGTTGTTCAGAGTTCAATCGCTGAGCCTCTTGCCATATAATCGGGAGATTGGCACCTGGTGATAAACGGCTAGTGATCGTAACGTTTCAGTTTCCACAGTCAGCCCGGGTTTAAATTATTTCTATTACTAGAAACCCTGGATTGTCCCAAGCGTATGGACTACTGATGGATATAATTATCGCCCCCTGCCTACAAGCATTTTAACCTGTAATTCCAGCGGAACGGCTATTCAAGAAGCAGAACATTACAGTTATTTCTGCTGAGATTAGACTTGATCAGGTAAGGCATGCGTGATACCTAATGCATATGCAAAAGGCGCAAGTCTAAGTGGATAATTTGATAAAATCGTCAAACACATTCATGTTTTTTAAAGAAATTTTAAATATAAATCGCCCCGGAAATATGCATTCATGGTGAAACCATCCTTGTAGTGCATTTTTATTTTGCTCCATTATGCTTTAATTTTTTCGAGCAAACGAATGTATTCTGGTTTAAAGGACACCATAAACAGCACCATTTCTTTTTATTTCAAGTTCAACACGTTAAAAATCCCTACGTCTAATATTATTCAAGAATTGACTAATTTTGCTGAAACCCACTAAATTTTGGCTAAGATCCATCAAGATGTTCACGAATACTTTATTCGAATAAGTATGTTTATAAGGATGGATCGCATTTAAAACTGCAACTGTAATGTTTATGGTAGATGACCTTACGATCGTGTCATAATTTCCTCGAGTTCAATCAATTCTCATAAAAAAACTTGTTCGATGTTAATTATGAACTTTATAGCACAATCGGAGAAGAATACGAGCAGCTCGGTAAAGGTTGTACAGTTGATCATGTCAGGTTCGGCTTAGATTGATATACAAATTGTCGGCTCTACAAAAAACACATAGAGTGTCTTTCGGCTAATTGTAGTAAATGCTGTAATCAGAAATTCAATACTGGACAACGGGTCACAGTCGAGTGACCAGACCCAACTGGATAGCACAGATCCCCGCGCCCGGGAGTAAGAACGCGAACCGACCCCCGAGATTGGTCGTTGGCCTAAGGATCGACACTTACAGTCATTTAACTATCTTCGTTTCATCTCTTGGAGATCAAATCCACAGCAATAGTAAGAGGTAACAAACTATGTTTCTGAATGAACGCGTTTCTCGTCGAACACATTACGTTCGTCCTCAACTCTATCCAAACTCATGTATGTTGGTAGAGCGGTCAGGCCTTCAGTACAGCCGCTCTGTACGGGTAGTTGAAAGAGCCGATGTTTGATTCACAACCAGCAAGGTGGTAGATGCCAAGGCTCCATATCTTTATGATCCTTTTTTCCAAATCTTGTGCTTACTAGGACTCGATGTCTACAACATCAAATTTTCCAGCATTACCGTGAAAACATATCACAGACTTCCTTTTCCTTTACATAAGATCGTTTCACGTGATCTTCTCGGATTCAGTAAATAAACTTATTTCCAATTCGCTTTCGTTATGGAATACCTGCTAGCCAGTCAATTATTTAAGACTTCTATTCCGTTAACCCATAATCTACAGAGAAACATTGTCGGAAAATACTAAGGAATCCAGAATGGAAATTTCCGGTCTTACACTGGATTTACCAGTCTTTGTGCGCTCCGAAACATCAGGTTACCAATAAACGTATTTCAGTAAAGTCTGCTTCTACTTCTTCCTCTGGTTCTGATTTGTTTTTCTCCTTCATCAGCCCATGAGATATGAGAACAGTTCTACTTAGTCACTGAGAGTTCAACCGTCACGAACGACGACGTCCACCAGGAGCCCCACAGAGTGGGTGCAGTACCAATGACTGGCACTCGAAGTAGAGTTTAATGAGGTAGACCTGCGTAGCATCAACCGCAATCTCCCCTTTCTTGCCTACCAGGCTCCGATAAAAGAGGGTTTTTGAAGCAGGCTTGTGCGCAGTTTCTGACAAAGGTAAACAGGTCGTTACCAAGGCAACTGTCACGCATGGAAACTATCATGTCCCTTTTTGCTTGGCACTCCAGCTCTTGCAGTCAGTGCCCTTCGGGAGGCATACAGGTGTCCCAGACATAGCGTTTAAATTATTATTAATAATGTAATCCTTTTGAAACCAAGTGAAAAAATTTGACATAGCAGTTATGTAGATATTTTTTAATGTTAAAATCTTACTGAACTTTGTTTAATGTAGTAAAATGGCATGCAGTCGTAGGAAAACTTCAGGTCCTCCGGAAATCTACTATTACCAACAGTGTGGAAAATAACTGTTGGTTTAAAGGCAATTAAAAAAAACAAGAAGGATGTGGGGCTATCAGAGCGATCCTTTCCCATGGCAAAAATAACCCTGTTACACGGAAAGGCCATTCGGATGCGCACAAGAAATGTCGAAATAAAATATGCGGATGACATGCGGTTAGAAACCCCCGCCATCCCCCCCCCACTATTCCGGGAGCTTTGAGCTTATTTCCAAGGAGATTTGAGCCAGTGTTAAGGTAAGGGATACATGTAAGGTTGAGTTACAGTTAGGGTTGATGTACGGATTTGTTTAAGGTAAAGCTTAGACCTATTCGTCCATAATAATTACCTTTATGGAATTTCGCCCTGTATTATTGGGGTGGGGGGCGCTCCTATTGCCGTATCTGACCAAATAAGAGGGAGCAAGGGCATTCAGTTAGGAAACAAGCTGTTAAGTTGTCATTGGTCATATCATTTGCCTCGTTCCGATGGCGGCTGTGTGTGGCAGTTCATTCCCGTTGTCGTATGCAAGGCCGTTTACTCCCGCCTTCGTGCCCTACCCACACACCTGGTCGATTCGCTGCTGGAGCCGCCTGCGTCTTAGCACCAGCCTACTTGGCTGCAGGTGTCATAGAGCAAGGGCCTATACGCACTGGTGTCTAAGAAGCCCAACGGTGGAGAAGAACACGTACTCGCCTGAAGGGACAGCTTGCAGAACCTCGTTTATGCTTTTTTCTCACAGAAAAAGCTGGCATAACTCAATCTGTCTTCCGTAACTTCTGATGTAGAAACCTTAGTATTTATAGGCAGACAAGCTTTGCCGAGAAAGACAAGGAAGACTGGAATGGCCATTTGATGTATTTGTTGTGGATGACTGGCTGATGACGACTAATGAGCCGTGAATGGCTATTCTAATGTCCCTTGTCTTTGCCGGCAGTGTTCACATGCCTATGACTGCTGGCCGAGCTCGAGAGTGGGTCAAAGGCAGAATGGGGCGAGTGAGTTCCAGTAGAGATCGATGAGCTCTCCTTAACGAATATTTTCGCTTCCTTATCAGACAAATGCGATGCAGCACTTTCTCCCAAGGATGCTGCGTTTGGCAGTGTTATGTGTAATGGGCAGATTAAAATATAAATGCTCATCGTGAACCTTTGTGAATATTTATACCGACCACACTGGACTCCGCAGGAGCGGTGAGCGTTCATCATCGAACCTTTGTATTGTCGGCGGTGGGGAGCTTGCGTCCATGTACCATCCTAGTATGGCAGCGACTCCCCTCGGCCTTTAACTTGCACCTAACTCTCATCTGCAGGTCCTGAAAGCCACGCCAAGGTAAAAACCTCAAACAACGGGCAGAATCAGATGAGGGCATACAGTGTTCTGTGTATCACTCGCGTGCTGTATTCTGCTCTCCTTCCCATCCCTCCTCCCATTTTCAATAGTCATGCGGAAAAGACTACATGCAAACCCATGTGCGGCTGAGACTAAATCAGGTCGCTCTTCCCCTAAACAAAACTTTGACCTAAAGTGGATCTGGAAAGTCATCTGAGATGTCTAGGCAGTCATTTTTAAGGGTAGATCTGTGTTACCCTCCATGGAACAATTGTGGAAATTCTCCACATCTATCTTCTGGTCTATGCAAACGTAAACTGATCCAAAAGAAGTAGGAAGAAGTCAAAAGTAGTTCTGGTGTACAAAGCACCCACATTTCTAGACGGGGATTAAGTTTACGAAGATCATGCTGAAAGTAACAAAAACGGGTGATTAAATTGCGACAATTAACGAACAAGTTGTGGACAAGCGTCAGTTGTCCTATCTGGTGTAACTATCCGGAATAAAATCGATAGCCGTTAATTTTCTTGGGTAAGTAGTGGCGTAGCAACTGCATTCCTTCAAATTCTGCGATGTTTACTCATTCCTTAACCTTATCGGATGCTGTCTCTCGTGATGTTTTCGATTGTCAGTCCGAATCATAATGCGTATAATATTACTGTTTAAATAATGTTATCGTCTTCCCAACTGCTTCATAAAATGCGTCGGTACACCTGTACCTTGATGACATATACTGCATATCCTCATAAAACGACACGTTATTGCGTGTGTTTAGCCTATGCTATTTTATTTCCTCTGATGTGTAAACCAGTCTAAATTATGGCTCTTTAAGACACTAGTTGTGTTGTGCCCCAAGGCAACTCGGAAGACGAGCCTTTATTCAGCATAAACAAGTAACAAGCCTTTGCTCACCCGTGGGCCTCTTTTATTGCCTTTCTTGCGCATACTTCGGTGCATGTTGCTCCCTGCCTTTGTTTTTTTCACTTGCCCGCCTGAACTGAACTTTATTCCCCATTGACGATGACCTAGAAATTGCGGGTCGCTTGTAATGTTAAATTGTTCCCATGGGCGCGTGTGACGCATGAAAGCGAACGCAATTTTTTGTTGTCTAAAGTCAGACTTTAAATTCGGCCGACCCCTTTGTTTTGACTACGGGGATCCACTGTTGAGGTTTTTGCGTGATTTATTTTTTCATTATTCGTTAATAGCACCATAAAAAACCCAGTTGTGGTTTTAATTTTGATTTGACGTATGCATTTATCTAGGATACTGAATTGTCGGTTACAGAGTGCTTACCACATAGGGGAAGACGGGGCTAGAACAGATACCCGGGATTACGTCCTCTGCACGGTAACCGTGACTCGTAGATGTGAAAACGGTCCAGCAAGCAACACACCCTGCTGCAGGCCACAGGCCGTTATAACGACTCTGCTCACTTTGGAAGTCTGAGATCTTCGTTCCCTTTGACACAGTCTCTGGAACAGCCGAGCGGAGATGAAGGCAACGTTGATCGCTCGAGAACTGGCACGCTAGAGGATAGAAAATTCCACCCCAAGCGAAATTCAGTTTTCCGAACAGAGCCAACTGGAGGCTGAGTTTCGTCGGGACCGTCTTTTCGAACTATATCCAAAAGGTGGCGTGCTACGACTCTGGCGTTACCGTTGCAATGCACAAAGACTTCATGGGACGACTGTTCTGTCTATTGCAGGGCAGCTAAGACCGTCTAATAACCCTTGTTTACCTGTTCAGGGAGTCCAGTTTGCCAATGTCATAATCACTTACGCTCTCCCAAATTAACAGGTCAGACGAAACGAGGAAAAACTTATTGGAGATCTGCATATTATCCTGGTGACTGTGCCGAAGGCTGCCAATTTGGTTGTCTTTGGTGCATTCGACGCCATGTCGGAACATACTACCCTACCTGGGATGGAGTCGTGGATCCCCACGGAATTCGCAGCTGCGACGACACATGTATACTGTTTCTGAGAGCATTTGCATAACACAACCTCCTCCTCACCAACATCGTCCACTTTCCGACGCGGGAGAAAAAACTTTAATGCAACCCCGATCACATTGATGGCAGCTGCTGGACTGCATTCTCATCCGGACACGAGACTTTCACGACGTGCTGGTGAACAAGTTTATCTCCGACGTCGTGGCTGATATGTGCAATATTTAATTAGATCATTAATAATCACCTACTTCAATATTTTCAGTAGAAATTGATAATGATAATCCCATTTGTGTAAGTGCTAGAAAAATGAGATTGTGCAGTAAAGTGAATTTTCAGTTTGTTATGTTGCACATGTACTAAACAGTTAAAGTATCACCCCATCCCTAGTATGTTTAGAACAGCTTATTTCAGCAAATAATAAACAAAGTTCATGGTACGATGTTATCTTAATGAACTTAAAAATGGCGTCTTGCACTACTTCAAGCGTAGAAAAGCCTGTTCCTGTGGTTATTAAGACGCCTTCTTTCATCGCTTTTTGCTTAAAATATCCTTATTTTGTCTCATAACAATGCATACTTTGGCGTACAGTCGGCAAAAAGTGCGTAAACCATTCCTAAAGAGTATATAACCGTGGGGAAATGTCACATGGTTGTTAAAGCTCTCATAAATTAAAAAAACACAAGCGGTCGAACCAATAGGCTAAGATATTAAGGTCGCTGCATCAGAAATTTAGATTGCTTAACTCTTAAACACCGTAAATCAGGTGCATCCGTCGATCAAGTCCACGTTGGAGGTAGAAACGGTAAGTCCATTTCCTGCCTTAAAGGTCATTCTAAGAGAATACCTGAAGATGCAGTTCGAAAGAGCGTCTATCGGAAGAAACCTTGGTCTGGGCAATATAAGAAACTCTGCAATTTCGTACCTCTTCAATCTAGTACCTTGCTTGGTGCAAGGTCCTAGGAAAAATGTGCTTAGCAGGCAGCATCGTCAAAGAGCTTAGAAATATCCAGGACCTGCATCTCAATAATGGGTATCCTGACGAAGTTATTGCAAAGAATATAATCGAGAGACCGGTATAACTCTCCACGCTGAATGCAGAGCTAATAACTCTGTTCCCGAAAGACGCTGCTCAAGGGGACACGGAGGAAACACCCTAAAGAAGATGCCTACACGAGTACGTTTCAAGAAATTTCCTAACAACAAAGGTTCGGTATTATCTCAAATCAAGCCTATTTTACAAGGAGTGCGTAAGGAGAAATTGCACGCTCAAACCACCTCAGTGCACATTTGCTTCTTCCCTTGCTCCCGGGGAGCAGGCTATATTGGTCGCCCAAGCCGGTAACTATGCAAAGAAATACACAAACCCGCCCCGGTATTTTTGAGAAAGAACCAAAATGGAAGTCTAACCAGCAGTCTTCTTATACATATCGTTGGTTTCGAACATCGTGTGGACTTTAACGATGCCTTCCGTGGGATTTATAAGGTACCACCGAACTAATCGAAGTCGTAGAGCCAGCAGCTGCTAGAAAAAGCAGAAATGACTGAGGTCAACTTAGGCACGCTAATCTTGTGCGCACCTAAGATCCCCATTCAAGCTCCGCGTTTACCCTATACAAAATCAATTAATTTTATGCCGTACGCCTCGCCCTGCCCCATGTGTCCCCCTCCCACTTACAGGACTCTAAACAATCTCCACTGATGAATATTGCCAGCAAAGTCAAGGGAAACTGGAATGGCCATTTCTGGCTTAATAGCCATCATCAGCCCGTCATACCCAGCCGCAGGTGGTGCACCACCCGAGGATCAAACCCGCGACCCGTTGATCAGAAGTTCAACGCTCTAATCATTGAGTCACGGGCTTATAGGTGGTGATGGTGATGCACCACCTGGGTTTGGTTATGACGGGATGACGACGGCCAATAAGCCAGAAATGGCCATCCCAGTCTCCCTTGTCTTTGCCGGTACTATTCGTCTGCTGTTCTAATATTAGCCGCTCTGTGGCTGCTGGAGGGGCTTGAGAGTGAGCCTCAAGGCAGAGCGGAACGAGTAAGTTCTGTTCGCGATCAGTGAGCGTTCATTAACGAATGCAACACAATCCCCACTGCCAACTAAGGCACGATCTCCTTTTTTAGCCCTCCCCCAACGTTGCCACATCCAACTAGTATAAAGACGCATTTTAGTCAGCTTATATAATCTCTGACATGTGTTACTCGAGCCTGTGCACACATAAATGTGTTGACCTTAAGAAACTTTATCTAAACGAAACGACTGTTCGTCAAAAAGTCTTCTAAATGCTTCCATATGAAGTTTCGAAACTTAAAAGCCCTTTCATTTAAGTCTTCTATCTGACGGTTATTGAAAGTCATAAAAATGCTTCCGTCAAATCGGTTGATGGGTCACCCGAAATAAGAATTTGTGGAAAATGCGTTTGTAAGAGTGGGGTCAGCTTAGGTAGCCAAACAAAATTTCTAGGATTGCGTGAAAATAAAAAATGATAATGTTCTGCTTATTTAAGCACATAAATCCATGACATACAGGAGGAGCACCATATGAAGGATACCCCTGAGGACACCAAAAATAACCCTCCACGCGATACATGACTGTCCCTAGCCGTAGTCGTGAGCTCCTATAATGAAACCAATGTGGTATATTAGTTCCCATTGATATGCATATAATTTGCTTTTTATTTTGTGAAGGCAAACAGCAAAAATTACGTATTTGTGCTTAAGGAGTTGACAATGCATAGCGGGATGTGGTGTGACATGCAAGTTCGACTGTCGATTCTGACGAGGTCCCCCGTTTGCCCCTTAACCGGTTGGGCGCAGGGACAGTGAATTACGCGTGAGTTAGGTTATATTGATAATAGAGTTAGGCAGCAGCTAATGCACTCTCTCTACCCTCAAACCACTGGTGTCATGTCGAAGCCAAGAAGACTGGAGGCGAGATCAGACTCAGTGGCTGGCAAAGCAAACAATAATAATGCCACACACGCCTGGTCCACGTAAGACGGACTAGATTTCACGTAAAAAGTATGGGGAGGGAGGGGGAAGGGGTGGCTCGGATCCCAGTTGGATGAGAGTTTCATGGAGGTCATATTAAGAAGGATCCACTGCTAACCGCCACTACAACCAGTTAGCAACTTTTCATACCACAGCTTTTAGTGCATCGTGCTAGAGTAAAGCGTGTTAGCTTTTTTATAATGAGCAATATGCACTGAGTGCAGTAAGCCTCAATATCCATATCCCAATCATCAGGCTACTGTCTGAACCGGTCAGTAAACCCATGCGGGATTTGTCCCAGTAGCTAACAGAGCTAAATAACCCATGTTTGTGTTCCACCCACGACCTATCCAGTTCACACAATAGGATGGGGATGGGTGGCTCGGATCTAGCCTATGTCAGTGTGCCAAAGAGGCCACATGGGGAAG
This sequence comes from Schistocephalus solidus, assembly GCA_017591395.1. NCBI lineage: Eukaryota > Metazoa > Platyhelminthes > Cestoda > Diphyllobothriidea > Diphyllobothriidae > Schistocephalus > Schistocephalus solidus. The sequence continues at coordinate 167,044 of WEDG01001010.1, forward strand.
GAGCGAAAGAACACGCTTCACTGCGACGTGAGAGAAGTTGATTATGCGCGTGCGTTGGGTGATGTAGGACAACTTCGTGTGCTATGTTTGTGTGTTGTGAAGATATATTTGTTGACGTGGTATGCCCGTAAAGGTTTAACATAGATGATTGCGTGAATACGTGGCCAGTGCGGGTGGTTGAGATGGGCGGGGTGGGGGTATGTTAGTTATCCAGGCATTGGCTCACTGGTTTCGGTGCGACTAATTCGCAAGTGATCGACCAGGCCAGTGCGTGAATGAAGGTTTGATCGCACTGAGGGTACTCTGGGATTTAAATGCAATTTTAGGTGATGGTGGGTGTGCTGGTGGCTAGAGTGGTGGTTAACTGGGTGCCAGAAGTGTTCACTCAGTACGTTGGAGTGACGAAGATCGTAGTCTTAGTTGCTGTCTTTGCGGAAGTCGTGGCAGTGATGATGGAGGTGTTGAGGTCAGGGGCTTCGGAGGCTGATCCCCGTTAGCGATTGTGGTCACCGTGGGGGTTTCTGCAGGGTTTACGATGGGAGCGTTTGCGAAGGTAACTGGCGGAATTATCACGTTGTTTGCTGCATGGGGTCCAGAGATATCCGTAGAGGCCGACCCGCGCGTGGAATGAGGTACCTTATTATAGAAAGTTTTCTAATTGGTCTTCGGCGCATAATTACCGACTTTGTTGTGGACGTTCATTTTCCTCTGCAATGAGATTTAATGCTTGGGTGAATCTATAGATATGATGCCAACGACCATCTGCATTAGAAAGAATATCAAGAAACTCACTACTTCGGTAAATACTATTACAAAATAGCTTATTTTAAAGGTTTTGCTGAACACAAAGAATGGAATCTAAATTCATGCCCAATCGCTGGAAACCTTGAAAATCGTGAAGTATTCACTGGTATTTCGAGGATGATCTTATGCTTGCGGTAATAAAATATCAAAATATCAATAAAGAAATTTGGCGAAAGGAAAGTTCTCTTAATATACAGGCAGGAGTATGTTTACGATTTTAACTGAAAATTTATATAAATTTATTCGCCATAGTTACAGCGATTTAACGTTTTCGGAATATGCCGCCTTTTTAAAAAGTTGGTATTTCTAAACAAGTAAAATTAATGTTACTGTTTCCTTTAAATTTTAAATTTCCAACTGGTTTTTCCTTATTATTTCAAAGTATTCGTGCATGCGTGGATGCTGGTTTGCGACCGACTATCAATCAAATGAAAATTTCCGCACCTTGCATGAGATAGGTCACACACTGTACAAGGCTTTTTGATCAGGAAAATAAAATATATAAGTCTTCGATTACGAAACAGCTGCTAGATGATGGTCACTCCGTTGACCTCAAAACAGTCTTCCGAGTGCTTTTTCGGACTAATAAGCCAGAAATAGCCATTATGGTCTTTTTTGGCTTTGCCAGCAAAGTTCATCCGTTTGTAGCCTGTCACGACTTCATAGTCACTTAATTTCGGCTCATTTGTGGGTTCTAAGGCTCAGGCGAATACATTGCTGTTCCTCGGCTCGATATTTTCTTCATATGCGGAGCTCGATCATCAGATTCAGGAACTTCACTACCTATCATGACCGGACTGATAATTCCAAGCACGGGACGCCCAACGGTCTTACCTCAGGAACTACGATGCAATACTGAGACTGCTCGACAAAAGTGCATCAAGAGTGGACCGCATACGTGCTGAAGCCTGGATATCCCGCGTGGAGACTGGTATCATGACTCCATGGGATGATGGCGTAAGTGTGGGAGGGGGGAGAAATTTTTTCCTGCATTCAAGAACTGTAACAAGACAAACTTTGATAACTTCACCTATACAGGCGTCATTGGCGTTACAGAAAAGTTCTTTGCCATTGCAAGCTGTGCTGCCCTTCCGAACGTGGTGCCTAGAGTGAAGAAGTTTCCTACACAAATTACTTTATTCGTCAGCTTTGTGCAGGCCAGTGTTTTCCAGCCGTATTGGTGACCAGAATAGACGACATTGCAGGATTATTGATTGCCAGATGGAGTGGGCAGCCTCAAATATTTAGGGCTGAAGTTGCTGCCAAGGGAATAAGGTGCAGATGAGAGCGTTGTCCTAGTTGATTTCACTCTCAGACCTACTTCTATTTCTTTCAATCATAAAGATCTGTGTTTATTAGGCACTTTTCAGAGTAGTTTTATCGACAACGCGAAGGCTTCTGTTTAGGAATGTCCACATTCCCACGAAAAGTCGATCTTACAGAAAAGCCTGTGCGTGCGTTTACCAGACTGCATGCCAGCGTCCCGACAGCGTCCAGCATCGGCTATGGCCACAATTCCCCATCAGATCTGATTGGTTCATGTCTGTGATAAGTTGCTCGGCTCTTATAAAAATTTCTCCTGAAGTGAACTGGACAGAATATGGCCAAACTGAATGGGATGCTATAACTACACGCAGCTTTTCAGCAAGGATGTCTTGCAGATTTTGAATACATTTTCTCCTGGCCGATCGTTTTCTCTGTCGTGCTGGTGTTGGGGCAGCGGTCTAACAAACATGCGCTTCGTGCGAATTCGAAGTACCAGGAAGGGCCATAACAGTTTCTCAAATCAGAAGTCAGGGATGACAGGTTGGTTTGGACCAGGTTTTACTGAGCAAAAGGCGTACAGGAAGTTCTGCAAGCAGTTTTCCAAAAGCTGTCTCTTCAGGCAATTCCTGTCGCCAGCACAGTTGGCCATTTTTATTGTTCGCTCAGATGCGAAGTGTGCGCGGCTGCGCCCAACCGAGGAAGATAGAAATATCGATCGACATCAGGGCATCGCAGGTCTGGAATCGAGTCACGCGCTTGGGCAGAGGTCATAACGCGCAAGTGAGCGAAATCAACATGCATCAGGGCGGCGGCGCTGATAGCTGGAACGGACTGCTACAGTACCCCCGTTAGACCGAAAGCGGCGTGTAGCGATGTCGAAGGAATAGTTCACGTCTAAGAAAACACCAGTAAACAAGAGGTCAGAAAACTGAACATGACGTCCCCTCGAGGCGATGCATTCAGATGAGTTATGCATCAACAGACATATCGAGTTGGATGCGGCGTACAGACATCTCAAGGAGAAATGGAAGAAACGACAACCAATCAGGACAGGCTGATACACACGGCGGCCGCTCAATGGTGCCAATGTTCACGCCAGTATCGATTTTTTTTCGTGAGATTTCGATGTCAACTGTTTTTGGTCACATTTGCTGCCCGCCTGCGTCTGACGACAACCCGGAGAACCGGTGCTGAAAATTTACACAATAAAGCTCCATTTCCCATAGAACGTATTCAACTTCAACTTTATTTCTTGGGATGCCTTCTTTCCACTTCTTACGTATATATATATATATATATATATATATATATATATATATATATATATCGGGTAAATAATTTCTGAAATTATTAAGTGCAGGACATGGAGTCAGGTGATTCGGACATGAATTTTTTAGGGTCACATCCGAAATTTCAATGAACATTTGGGTCGAAGACAATCAACCACTGTGGAATAACCACGTAATGCCCATTCTGGGCTTTTAGCTAGTATCTATGTCGGAAGTACGGTATAACGTCTTTGCCATATATATATATATATATATATATATATATATATATATATATATATATATATATATATTAAGTAGAACCGACAAAGACAAGGGAGACCAGAATGGCCATTTCTGGGTTATTAGCCGTCATCAGCCAGTCATACCCAATCTCAATTACCAAAGGTCATGGGTTCGAATCCCAGGTGGTCCACACTTGGGATTGGGTATGACTGGCTGATAATGGCTGATAAGCCAGAAATGGCCATTCCAGTCTCCCTTGTCTTTGTCGGTTCTACTTAAAAATAACATGCTTCACGTCGCTAAGCGACCGCCTGCGAGGGCTCTAATGTGAGCTCCAGGGCACAACGGAATATGCATGTTCCTCAAGCAGATCGGTGAGCCACACACTATCATCATATTCCCGATCGCAACCGACAAAACAAAGAGCCCGTGGCTCAATGGTAGAGCGTTCGGCTCAATTACCAAAGGTCGCGGGTTCGAATCCCAGGTGGTCCACACTTGGGATTGGAAATGACTGGCTGATGACGGCTAATAAGCCAGAAATGGCCATTCCGGTCTCCCTTGTCTTTGTCGGTTCCACATTATCAACATATGCTACACGTCGCTATGCGACTGCCTGTGAGTACTCTAGTCTGAGTTCCAGGGCACAACGGAACATAAATGTTCCTTAAGCAGATCGGTGAGCTACACACTATCATCATATTCCCGATCGCAACCGACAAAACAAAGAGCCCGTGGCTCAATGGTAGAGCGTTCGGCTCAATTACCAAAGGTCGCGGGTTCGAATCCCAGGTGGTCCACACTTGGGATTGGGTATGACTGGCTGATGACGGCTAATAAGCCAGAAATGGCCATTTCGGTCTACCTTGCCTTTGTCGGTTCTTCTTAAAAATTATATGCTTCACGTCACTACGCGACCGCCTGCGATGGCTCTAATGTGAGCTCCAGGGCACAACGGAATATGCATGTTCCTCAAGTAGATCGGTGAGCCACACACTATCATATATATATATATATATATATATATATATATATATATATATATATATATATATATATATATATATATATATAGTAGTTCGATGAGGTAGTAGTTGCAGTTGGAGGGTGCGGAATTGGGAGGAGGAAGTATACGGGACGGAGGGATAGAGGGTAGCGGAGGTGAAGGAGCAGGGGATAGGAGAGCAGACGGCGTGCCTGGCTGTGTTCAGGACAACAAATTTGAGACCGTCCATAATCAAGACTTCCTCGTGAGTTCCGCATTGAATGCAGAACGTCTTCGTCTCTCGTTAGATAACCCCGAAGATGCCATTGAAGGGTGGTTTTAAGAGCCAGTGGACTGAATCAGATCGAAGATAGGCATGAAAGCACAACATTAAGTCTTCCTCGAGATAAGACTCGGAGACTGATAGTCTGAGCGGAACCGGGAGAGTGTCCGGATAAATTGCAGGAGGTTGGTCGGATCCTCGATAACATCACGAAAGGTTGGTGAGGTAATCTCACCGGACAGTGGTGCTGAATACCAGTTCAGCGGCGGAACAGTCTAGGTTTGACTTGAGACTGACGCCCAAGAGGAACAGGAGGAGGTGTTCCGTTCAGTACTCCGTATCCTCTGTGGTGCTTAGGGAGGCCTTCAGCTGGCAGTGAAACCGCTCGGCCATCCCGTTAGCAGCCGGGTGATAGGCTATTGTGTGGATGCGAGTACAAACTGAAAAGGAGAGGAGAGAGTGGTAGAAGTTAGATTAAAACTGGGCGCCGTGGTCAGTCATGATAGTGGAAGGGGCACCCAAGATAGCAACCCAACGATTGAAAAACGCTTTGACCACCACTGATGCCTCAACATCAGGCAGAGAGATAGCTTCCGGCTGCCGGGTAAATTGATCCACACAATTGGGGAGATGGGAACAACCATTGGACAAAGGCAGGGGGTATAAAATGGCCAGGTGAACGTGGCTTAACCTTGAACTGGGGTCGGTTAAAGTGCCAACTGGGGCCTTATGCCGCTGGACCATGCACCGCTGGGGGCCGAGACACGCGCGTGTCCAAGCTTTCAGGTACTTGTGCACCCCAGGCCAGATGAAGCGGTCGGAAAACAACTTGTCAGTAGCTCGATTCCCAGGGTGAGATAGGTTGTGAAGGGAGGAGAAGCGGTTGCGACGAAGGGATGGTGGCACAAATGGACGATGGGATGCCATGGAGATGTCGCAAATAATGTTGTCGTTGCCAATAGTCAGTGGTAGCTCCTGAATTTCGTTTCCGGAAACATTCTCGTTACAAGGAGAACGAACATGGCGTTATTCAGCACCCATCTCACAGAGGTCAATCCCAGGAGTGAGTCGCAGACGAACAATGGAGGGTCTGGACAGTACATCACCTCATTCCATGACCCGTCGATATTTTTGAGTAAACTGTGAGATATATTCCAGTTGGGACCTCCTAGGCATTAAACTTATCGGTATTCAACTTGAGAGCAAAGGAAAGTGATGTACCTGCCCTCAAGGAAGAATCAGAAGTGTTTCATGATGAGATGGAGTGCAAAAATGTCGTCCTTATTTTTGTAGCGCGAGTCGGCGAGAGCGGACTTCCACAGACTGTCTATTAAAGAGTTCTATAGGATTGTGAATGCACCATTCATGTGTGACAAGCATAGATGGACTGCTTAGCTCCTTCAGCCTCTGCATTCGATCTCGCATCTGATCCCCTTGGCACTCTCTTGACAACGGCCCAGGTGCATACTAGAGGAGCGAGTGCAGTAGCTGCATCACAAGTCTACTATAAGCTAAAGCACGTGCAAGTCACCCTCCTTGCGCCCACATTGCTGTGGGGCACGTGGTGGACCTTGTTTGAACCGTCATATATGTGGATGCATGCAATGGTGTTGATGGGCTGAAGTGCAAAATTGAAACTTTAAATGTGCATACACACCTTTTCGCATACTTCTACCTTTCCATATGGGATGCTCGGATTACTTCTGCAATAACGAGTAAACATGCAAGCCATGATGCATTTCGGTTGAATTGCCCTTTGGACGCAGACACGTTTTAGGTACAAGCATCTGACCAGAGGACTTTCAATCACTGTTATGGAAAACTTATTTCGGGATTGGAACTTTCACTTACTATAGTCTTATAGCACCACCCTCTGTAAAATTCAAAAACCTTCTGAAGGCACCACAAACATATAATTTTTTTCGCTGTAGGAAAAAAGCTATATGAAGTCATACAGTGTTACTTTAAATGCCATTCTACGAAAGGTTGTGGTAGTGGTTACGAAAAATTGTCTCAGTATTATTATTATTATTATTATTATTATTATTATTATTATTGTTTTGCACTGTCGTTTTTTTCATTTTAACTAACTGATAACTGAACTAAAAGCTCAGCTTTTAAGTAAAAGACTACATTTTGCAATGATTTACTGAAAAATCTCCTCTTACTGGGCATTTAAGCACAATATCTATGATCTCTACCACTAATAGAACTAAACGCCAGAGGTACGGAGATGAATACTTTAATGACCTCAAATTTTATCGGGGTGAGTAAGGAACACCACATAAAAACCTTATGTAAATTAGGATTCCAACAAACTATGTACGCAATCAACATGCAATGTACGATGTTTGACCCTACTCACCAAAGTGAGTAAGAGAAGTGCAATTAATATTTCACCCTTTACTTATTTATAAGAACCGCTGCGGGCTGCTAAGGTGATTAACATTTTTAAAGAACTTTACAACGGAGGTTTCTCAACAGTCCGTGCTAGAGAAACGCCAGTCCTTCGTCCTATTCTTGCCTTTTTCATTTCCCGTTATTTCACAAGAACCTACAATTTTACGTGGTGGAGAACCCTACTTCGGAACTTCAGGTGGTTTCATCGATCAACTGCTTGTTACGTTGCGGGCTTAACAGTAGAATCGTACTTTCGGATCCTGTGGAAGTTGACGTACGGCGGCGTCTCCTGTTACCAATGTTGCATACACAGTCTACGTGCATATTATCTTTTCATTTTTGTTTCTTCTTACTAAGGAAAGGTCATAATGTTTTATAAATAATTAATTTTGAGCAGTCGTTGGTTGAGTCAAAATAACGTATTCTGAACAAAGTATTGAAAATGGCGAATTAGCGAAGTTTGTCTGTTCACGTGCGTCTGTTGATTCAAAATTAATTCGTTGCACATACTTTCGAGCCGTTTATCCGCCCCATGGCCGGCTTTGACTTGTTCCGCTGATAGTCTCTAGCTTCGGTGCACAATGACGAGGGATCAGGTTCACGAATAAATTATCGACCCTTTGACTTACTGTGTCGGTGTATATTGATACTTTTCAACGAAAGTAGGTACCCATTAAACTTATAAGGAATGTAACTCAAAATGCCGTAAAAGTAAGTTCTGAGATACTATTTGATAAGTACTGTCCATGCGCTTTTACCCAAACCCGAGAGGAAAATTATGGTTGCTAACAAGTACCCACAAGGCATTTGTTTGCTTCAGGGTTCTATAACTAGTATAAACCCCATATTTTTTAAACGGTAAAATATCGAATCATTTTTTTAACTTTCTGATGATATTTTTAAACGTAAATTTGATATTAATCGTCCTAGTGAAACTGCAGTGGTTAGACATGCCAGAATTTCGCCAAACAGCAAACATTTTAAACGTCATAAGGAGCTCCACTAAAAGTATGCCAGTATGCCAGTCTAAAGAAGGTTATCTCCAAGAATTGTGCTTACGAACAGACTTTTGTGTCTGAATCGGTGGTCAGAAAGTAAGAACGTCAAAGCAGCCACTTTATCAGTCCGTAGGTTGGAATGCCTTTGAGTGACACGCTTGGCCGGAGAGGAGGGCCCCCTTTATGCACTTTTGGGAGACCATAGAATGGTTGAGCACGCAGCTGTGGTGAAGAGAAAAAACGCTAGCTCTCAGGTTGCAGCTCACTCGGCGGACCTGGCCATATTTTAAAGTTTTACGGGGCAGAAATCCTCGCAAGATGTGATAACCATGTGGATCGTGAGCTACTCGAGTCCTGCTTCTCAGGCTCGCAGTCCGTCAACAAGCGAACTGACCTCCCGTTCCCATATTCTGTTCTGAGACATGGCCTGAGCCGAGGACTGAGTCTTGTGAGGATTGCGTGGGCGAACAACACCTCCAATGACAGTGAGCTGAATGGCCGGGTCAATATCACGCCATTGTCCATCGAGGTCCATTAACGACTCGGACGCAGACAGCCCAGCCATCAACACATCAATTACTACCCCAGTGGGGATCGCGAGAGCTACTTAGTGTAGTACGCATCTGATCGCGTGGCCAATACCTACTCTAAATACTGCATACCTTGTGCCTATATCACCCTTATCTGTCACTGTATCTGATGATAGGTTCGGTTAAGAATCCGAAACGTCAGGCTAATTCACTTCTTTTTTCCGGCAATTGCACCTTCTTCTCTTGTAAGCAACTGTCTCGGTGACCAAGACGTCGGTTAAAAGTGATAATAAGTCCACTGAGATCATCTCTATGTCATACAAATAAGAGTTACTGGCATCATAAATAAATTCGACTGTACCTCGATACATACTTGCTGCTAGCAGGCGCTGTACTGGCTTAAGTTTTCTGAGCTAACCACTTGATACAGAGAGTTTCGCATGTGCAAAATCGGATGAAAGCCGGTCTAGTTGGCGCAGAAGAACCTCCTGCAGGCTCTGCGCCTACCGTTGCCAAATGTAAACTTACGACATGCCGCACCCTTCTGTTTCTCCACCCTTACACTGCACCCATATTGCCACATCCCGCTTGTATTTTAAGACATACTTCATTCACTGACATGTTTTAATGGAGTCCATCACCATATACGTGTACGAGTCTGATGACAATTTATGGAAAGCAAATGTATACTCGCTAATTAGTCGTCAAGCGGGGCCCCATGTGGTTGCTTTAAATATTCACGACATTTTGCAATAACCATTTACATTTTAATCTGCTCATTACACATAACACTGTCAAAAGCAACATCCTTGGAAGACAGTGCTGCATCCCATTTGCTCGATAATGAAGCGGATATATTCTTCGATGAACGCTCAGCGATATCTAATGGAACTTACTGTTCCCGTTCTGCTTTGGGGCTCACTTCCGAACCCCACCAGCAGCCACACAAAGACTACTATCATAGGCAGATAAAAATTAGCAGCAAAGATAAGGGCGACTGGAATGACCATTTCTGGTTCATTATCCGTCGTCAAACAATCAGACCACTCACTTAGGGTTGATTATGACTGGCTGATGACTGGCTTTCATATCAGTCAATCATACAATCAATACCAGCCAATCAAACAATCATACCAGTCATTTGGTGTTGGTAATGACTGGCTGATAACTGGCTGATGAACCAGAAATTGCCATTTCAGTCTTCCTTGTCTTTGCCGGCAATCTTCATCTGCATAATCCCTATCATGAGAAGCACCCCAGCACCTTTGCGCGTTCCCGTATCTGAATGTCCTCATTTCGTTGTAACCAATACGTTTCCCTATGTGTGACTGTATGCGGGCCTCGATCTGTTACAAACCTGCTCAAGTACTGGCGACCGCAGCTAACAAGACTCGATTTTGGATGCTGATAGCTGATTTCCGGGAAGAATTTGTTGAGAGATTCTTTGAAAGTGGGCACCTTATCCCGTTCGATGATGATGAAGGTATTATTCACATACCGAGCCCAGAATTTCGGTCTGTGGTGTTGGAAGACCAGCGACTCAAACCGTTGTAGGAACGCCTCGGCCATCAGTCCGGAGATCGGCGAAAACATTGGTGTTTCCTTCACCTGATCGTTAATTGCTCCGTCTAACGTAAAGTCCATCTTGAAACAGAGCGTCAGCAGCTGAGGAACTTGGGCATGGCGGAGGTGATTCTCAGTTTCATCGTTTTTCTTCGTAGGAGTAGTTTAACTATCGTGGTGGTCCTGCGGAATAGAAGTAAAAAGGGACCTGACATCAAAAGATACCATGACGTCGCTTGGCCAGAGGCTTACTCCTTTAAGTTTCTCCAAGAATAGTGTTAGGTAGCTGACTGTGGTTTCCGAATCCATGTTCAGAATTTTGAGGCACCAAAACCGCCACTTTGCCAGTCCATACGTTGGAGTGCCTTTGACGCAACAATCTACAAGCAGGTGAAGGAAACACAAATGTGTTCGCCGATCTCCCGACTGATAGCCGAGGTGGTCCTACAACGGTTGGAGTCGCTGGTCTTCCAAAACCACAGACTGAAATTCTGGATTCGGTATGTGGATGATATCTTCGTCATCAACGAACGAGATAAGGTGCTAACGTTCACAGAACGTCTCAACAACGTCTTCCCGGGCATAAAATTTACGATGAAGGAGGACTAAAACAATCAGTTGGCCTTCATCGATGTCCTCGTCTGTCGCGAGGATTGTGGTGGCCTAAAGACCAAAGTGCTGCGGAAAGCAACAAATAGGATGAAAGTACTGAAATTCAGCAGCAACCACCCAATCAGCCACAAACGCAGTTGCATAAGGACGCTATATTGGCGTGTTTAGACGCACTGCACTGAACCGGAAGACAAGGTTGTCGAATTACAATATCTTCGACAGTGTTCAGAGAAAATGGCTACCCGCGCAACTTCGTCAACCGGTGCATGCACAAACGGGACAAACGACAAAATCACACTGAACCTAAATATTGGCATGCGATTCCATACGTCAAAAACGTATCAGAGACGATCAGCCGCCTTCTCGCGCCACTTGGAGTTTGAGTCGCACACAGACCAGAGGCCACCATTCGGCGTCAGGTAATGAGACCAAATGTCCCAATGCCACGGCAAGAAACATCTGGAGTTGTTTATCGGATCTGGTGCAGTTGCGGGCAAAGCAACTACGTTGGAGAAACCGGAAGACTGCTTTGGACGCGAATTGCCGAACACACCGCAGCAGTGTGGCGAAGTGACGCCAATGCTCAAGTCGCAGCTCATTCGGCGATAACCGGCCACAAATGCAAGTTCGATGAAGCCGAACTTCTCGCAAGAGGGGATAATCACGTGAACCGCGAGTTGCTTGAATAATGGTTTACAGACCCCCAGTCTATTAGCACGTGAAATGACCTACCCAACCCATATTTGGTGTTGAGACTCAGTTTGGCTAGAGCAATCAGCCACTCAGGGAGCGATCAGGTGAACACATTTTGCAACTCCAGTGCCTGTGAGGCAGATGGGTGAGCAACCATCGCGGAACCCTCCAACATGGGGAACGAAATTTCAGTGGATAACGACCTGCAGGCCGGCCAACAAACAATTAACACACCAGAGCGCAGTCGTCATCGCTGAAGGGGGAACCGTTACTTGCTGTAGGCGTACGATAGCATAGCGACTGCATCCTATGAATACTGCAACTCCCTCATAATTACATATTTTCTGCCATTCTGACGAACGCCTACTATGCAAGCAAACTCATATACAGGACAGATTGCCAGCTTAAAAACATCTCTCCCACTCCCGACCCTCCAGGAATATATTATCCATCCCAAATTGTCCCTAGTAATATTGCATATTCACCCCACGCATCGGCCTGGTCGGTAATTTGCGCATGAATCGCAAAGAAACATGCGAACGAGTGTCAGGAGCCCCGAACTACACTCGCCACACCCGTCTGCACTAACCACGCTGTCCAAGCACATTCAGCTACCGCATGGACACATATGGCCATATGCATACCCATAAAAGCGAATTTCACCACATTTTTCACACACCAAGTTTACATTGCACAACCGTCAACTCCTCCTTCTCCAGCGCTACTAACTGTGGCGGTCAAGGAGTGGAAATTAACATTGACCACACACGATAGTTCGACAGTCGTCGTCCAACGATGCCCACCATACGCACCAGAGGAGGAGGGTGCAGAGAAAATGAGCTGCGCATGGATTAATTTTAAGTGATATTAGACTTGCGCTGCAGCTACCATACACTCTCCTCGTACCCTACTTGAGTCTGGTGCCATTCTAGAATCAAGAAGACCGGAGGTGGGAGAGGGCGCAGGTGGCTAGCGCGGCCGGAGCCGCCCCTAAGCGTGCCGACACACTTGGCGCGGAGCTCACAGATTAGGAATACCAGAGAGGCCACATTAAGGAGAAACCATTGCATCCTGACTCTCAGTCTGCCAGAAAACCACTCTAAACGAAAACAAACATTGAACTGACCACGCGGTCCGAGTTATCCCGTCAGTTGGCAACGTTCCAAGCCACGGTTTTTAGCGCACAGTGAAAGGTTCAAGTGCGTCAGATTGTTTATAGTGAGGGAAATGCGCTGAGCCATCGACCTCACTCTCTTCCCACCTCCACAATCAGACCACCGTCTGAGCCGGTCAGTTGTCTGATGCGGGAGTGGGCGAAGCTGCTGATGAACTAGTCTACGCGTATTTCGTACACGACCTGGACCCCAAACACAAGCACCAGGATTTTACACAACAAGGATTGAACGGCTCACGTCTCACATGTGTGAGATGGCCAGAGGTCACGTTAAGAAGGAGACGTCGCAGCCTGACTCTCAGACCGCCAGTCAGCCACTCCACACAATGCACATTGAACTGACTGCGAGGTCTGAACGCAATTTTCCGTTGGCAACCTTCCAAGTCACTTTGCTTATCGCCCCGGGATATTCTGAAATTCAGAACCCACATGTAGTAGAGGATCCACATGGAGAAGGAGTCGAGGAACATGCTTGGCTCTCAATCAGTTATGCAGGTTGAAAGCATGTTTTGTATGGTGTTACGTGTGATCATGTGAGATGCATAGGCTGATGAGGAGAGACATGGTGCTGTGGTATAGCCGGCAGTGTTCGACCGCAGGATTTCATGGAGAAGCATGCGGCCTCATAGGCCTTCGTGGTGCGGACAGTCAAGGCGGTTGCGATGGGTGTATGTTGGTGTTCCTGGCACTGGTTCGCCGATCTCTGTGCGATGGATTTGCAAGTGACCGTCCAGGCTGATGCATGATGTGCATGTGCGATGACAATGAGGACAGGATAGGTCGAAGGTGCTGAGTCCGCGAGGCTTGTGCTGCTGGAACTGGTGGTCGCGCTCATGGGAGGACTGTGAAAAAAATGTTGATGGGTGCGTAAGATGTGTTAGATGCGTGGGATCGCGGTGGATTCCACTTTCGTGGATGCACATGTGACCGAATAGGCCCATGCGGTGAGTGAATGCGCGAGGACAATGAGGGTATTTGAGGTGGCAGTCCCTGCTGTGTGTTGGTGTTCCAGACACTGGTTCACAAGGCTCTGTGCTACGGATTCGCGAGGGACCGACAAGGCCGATGTGCGAAGTGAATGTGCGATCGCAATGAGGACAGGTTAGTACGAATCCCCATCGCTGGTACTGGGGCGGTGGTGGTGGTTGAGGTAGCAAGTTGGAGGTAGTCGGAATAGGCCACTGAGGTGGTGGGAGTGGGGCAAGTGGTGGTCACCACCGTGATTGGTGCACGGGGTGGGGGAGGAAGGAGGTTATCGGTGATCGTGGGCGGTGGGGCATTAATGAAGTAGTTACCAGTGGTGGTGGTGGTCGTCGTTGAGTTTGAGGCAGGGGTGACAGAAGCGATATTTTTTGATGCAGAGTTGGTGCTGTGGGATTGTTGTTTAATTCCTTCTGAAGTTGTGTGACCGGGCCAATTCGCGCGTGGAATGTGCGTTGGCAGCGTGGGCACGGTGGTAGGACTTGGACCTTGGCGGTGTTGATCTGGGATGTTGGTTACTTGCGAGCCACACTTTTGGCCTTAGCAAAGGTGATCCGGTTGGTTTCATATATTGCTGATCAGTCTTTGCGGATCTTCTCTAGGATAGTTTGTCCTGGATGATATCCTCCCAGATCGCCATGTTGATTTGCACTTGCTTCCAAGAGTTCATCAAAGAATCCTTGTTACTTCGTTTTTATTCTCCCTGTTTGCGAGCACCCGTAGCGAAATCTCCGTGGAAAAGTCGTTTGTGTAGTCGCTCGTCGTCCATTCTTTCCAGGTAGCTACTCCATTGCAATCGCATTCATTTCAGCATGGCGTGCGTGCTGAGGATTCCGTCCGTTCCAGGACTTCCGTTTCCAGGATCCTGTCTTGCCCTCTCATCTTCAGTATTCTGCGGAGGCAGCTGAGATGGAAGTAATTCAGCCTCCAGGTCTCCACTCCTTAAAGAAGTGTCGTCAAATCAACGGCCTTGTACATCTTCAGTTTGGTGTTCCGGTGAATAGTGTGGCGATTCAACGCGCAGGTCTGCCGGCAGCTGAAGGCCTGAATGGCTTTGGAGATCCGTTGAGCAACCTCCTCATCGACTCTCATTTTGTGTGACAGCGTGCTTCCCAGATAGACAAAGGTTCCCGTCCCGGCCTGTTGCTCCTCAGATTGTCTTAAAGGGAATGAGCATTCTAAGCTGCTAGTGTGAGCGGACTCGTCCAAGTAGCCCTAATGTATGGCGCCGGTATTAGGACTAGGGGTATCGTTGTTTGTTTGAGTTTGATGACCGAGAATTTTGCGATATTAAAGCCAAAGACTGTTGTAACTGTCGTTATACCTAGGAGTAATTAAAGACAACTTTTCTAGCTCCTCCTCTATGAAGAGGCAAGCAGTGCTGTCCCTAAATAGCGCTACTGGAACATCCCCGATGGCTGCCGAACTCCACTATGGGTCACGGTGTTATTTTAGTGGGAGAGTAACCCAGGTTAGCCTGGGCCACCTACGGGCTTGTTGTTGCGCCCGCCGTAGGACGTTTGAGATGGCGGAGGAGGTGGGAATTTCGGAAGTTATACATACTGGGTATGGAGGCACACAAAACACCGGAGACCCTCACCTGATTTAGCCCGCCAGTCGTGGTCGGTGCCCAGAGTGTGGCCGATGAACAGAGCGCAGCTTCGAAGAGCCACAGGTTAGCGTTGGGTACTAGTTAGAGTCGGCCACAAGAGCATTCACCACCCACACGAGAAAAATGGAGCGATCTAATGCTTTCTGTGTAGTGTCTCCCCTAAGTAATACCCCATACCTTCTTTAAGCACACACACACCTGCACACTGAATGCGTTCCGATTTATAAGATAAGATAATGAGCTTTGAAAAGCCCGCCAACTCGCGCTAGGTGGCCCCAGATATGAGAGTAACAGTAACGCAGCCCCGGTTAAGCCTGAGGGATGGCTGAGCGTCAGCACAGAACCTGCAGATGAGCACGGTTCTCGCTGCCATCGAATGAGAAAAGGCAGACAGAGAGGGCACTTAAGTGGTTGATACACTAAGTATCCATCCATCACCGCGCCCAGTACAAGTAACCTCCTCAGGCACGACCTGGGCACAACCCACGTAAATGGGAGGTGTGTTCTTTATTTCCATGTGGCCTCGCTGATGCATGTGAGACGCGAGCAGTCCATCTTCTCTGTGTGAAATCCTGATATGCTGCGTGAAGGGGTCAGCTCGCGTGTGTAGCAAGGACAAACGGGTCGTCTTTACTTTTGTGAAATAACTTGTCAAATCTCAGAAGCAGTTTATCGATTGGTTTGGAACACCGCTTGGTGCGAGGAAAATGAGAGGGAGAGAGAGAGAGGCAGCCTATCAGCGCATTATGCTTACTGTAAACAAGCTGACGCGCCTAAGACTAGCCCGGTGCGTCAACAACCGTTGTTTTGCAGATGACTCACTGACGATTCAACACAGATTCGCAGTCAGCCCACTTTGTGTCTGATGGGCTCCGAGTTGGAAGTGGATCGCTTTTCATAAAGGTATCCACGATGGTACTCTCACACGTATATATATATATATATATATATATATATATATATATATATATATATATATATATATATATATTGTTCAGCGTTACAAAACAAGTCCTTTATAAAAACTGTCTTATCAATACTGCTTTTGAAGTCCAAATTCAATTCCCATTCGATAGTTATTCTCTTCTTGCCATCTATGCTTCCAAGCCCAATCTCTCATTGAAACATGAGTAAGACTATCTTCAGTCTTTTGGGGTTAAAGTAAACCATTAAACTCAAATGTAACCTGCACGCTAACTGGCCCGGGTTGACTTGCAATAACCATTGTTCTCGTGCTTATAATCCTCGGACAAAACGATAAAGGACGCCATCTTATAGCTCAATCGGCTAATCTATACACCGTTCCTTGGGATAATTATATAATATAGCTTCTATCTGCTCCAAATGGTTTCCTAAACATGTTCGCCATCTCTGAAGAAGTACT
Source organism: Schistocephalus solidus (assembly GCA_017591395.1). Taxonomy (NCBI): domain Eukaryota; kingdom Metazoa; phylum Platyhelminthes; class Cestoda; order Diphyllobothriidea; family Diphyllobothriidae; genus Schistocephalus; species Schistocephalus solidus. Next base: position 183,843 of record WEDG01001010.1, read on the forward strand.
CGCCGACTTATTTGCATGCTCTGTGTGTCAGCAAACTGATACCTGCTGACTGCCGACGGGCATTTATGAAGTGAACTCAAACCCACCCTAGGGATCTAAAGTATTGTGGAGCATCCGTATCGCGTCCAATCACGCTTACGGTAGATGTCAAGATTAAAATTCTACGCACACCTGGAATGCTAACATTCATCTCAATTCGTCAAGGTTAAGCATATGTCTGAATAAACATAAGCTGAATTTTCTCAATCAAGTTTGCTTACCTAGTAAAAGATACGGCCAACCGCATGTTCACTTTCCTCAGCCGGCCCTCCTGGGCACCAACTGAAAGCATTCCTTCCTTCCTGTTTAACGTGCACTGAGCTTGAGCGATAAGTTTGAGCAAGAACATTTCACAATTCTTAGGAGGACCTTTCACCTTCAAAAACTTGAACAAACTTATAAAACCTTTTTCTGCTACTTGTTGTAGGTTCTAGCAAAGACGCTGGCTTTTGTAACAAAGAAATCCCTAACATTTTCTTGGTTTTTAGATGCATAATACCATACTTCCTCAGTCAAGGAACCTACCTGCTTTTTTTATTAGCGTGGGGACAATTTGGAGAGTCTGATTTTGGGTCTATTTCTTATAAAAATATCCTACAAATAAATAGGCTCAAGAGTGCTCTTTTACGATCTTCTACACGGCACTAATGAGTTACTGCCGTGTTTGCGAACAAATAGAGAACTCATTAGTCAAAAACAATGAGTGCTAATATCAGGTTCATCAACGTAACATAACGAACCGCAGCCTATGAAGAATCAGTGCCGTGGGTTTTGTAGCGTAGAAATGTTCTGGCTGCACTTACGTGTGCGGCTAGGTCTGCGTATTGACAGTGAGCTATAAGTCCAACCAAACAAGCGCGTGAGCGCGTCGACTATGTGCCGATCGATACCTCGCATTTGCATTAACGAGTTGATTTGGTTGACACGCCTCGCGCGTGCGAGGGCTAGCGGTTTCACGGTCCGCGTTGAATGACTAGCGACCTTGAGCGCAACCATACCCGAAACAGCCTGTTATGCGCATTACTCATCTAAGACCCTTATTCGCACAGTGGAGTACTGGTGGAATCCTTATCTCTACCATCTTGAATTCTGAAGGCGTTAGCTGCGTGCAACATATTTAGGCTCTATTGTAATGGAGAAAAACCCAATATCTCCTATTTTTCATGATCCTTTGTAATCAGCCTTTTGCAATCCTTTTCTTGATATTTATGGCTATCTATGCCACGTCAGAAGGGCTGTAGCTATGCACTAGCTTGGTTAAAATGATGCCAAACCGTTCTGTAGAGGTTCTTCAGGTATAATACTAGTATCCACACTAAAATCATCAAGTACAACATAATTTGAGATTTCGGTTATTCATCTTTCAAAAGAAAATGACAAAATCTTTTTTATTTTCGCTTAGTAAAAATTATGTCTATTTCGATCTTACCTACTTTTATTAGTCGGATAAAATCTCCTTGAATATTGACAGTTCTACCATCGGTTTTGACGAGTTTCATCGTGTGCCCAACAACATGGTAGTGGCAGTGATGTAAATTGCGCGTAATTTAGTTTAATGTGACAGTAGACTTTCGCAGCATCTTTCACAATCCTTCATCCCTCATCTCCCATGGCCCGGTGTCAAGACAGGGTGAAGAAGATTGGAAGCGGGATCGGCTGCAGGTGGTTTGTGCGATGTGAACCCGCACCTAGGCCTGCCACCACACCTACTGGACTAAGAAGAAAGGACCAGTATTTCACACTCGAGAGGGATCGTTTGGATTCCAGCTGATTGGGAGTGCCGTTGAGGCCACTCAAAGAAGGAGTCACTGAAACCTGACTGTCCGTCCTGAGAGGGTGGCAGACTTATCCCGTCAATAGGCGGCCTTCCAAACCGCAGATGTTTGCACACCATAATAGATTTAAGTGCCTCAGATTTTTTATAGTGACGAATGTGTTTCGAGACAGTCAACCTCATTCTTTCTCTCTCTTCCCTCTCAGACACCAGTCCACTCTCCGAGCTGCTCAGCTATATGATGGTGAAACCGGGGCCAACCTGGCCTCCCGCACACATTACGCGAGGATTTCACCCAAAGGGAGTGAGCTGCCAAAATTCCACACGTGTGAGAGTACCATCGAGGATACCTTCATGAAAAGCGATCCACTTCCAACTCGGAGCCCATCAGACACAAAGTGGGCTGACTGCGAATCTGTGTTGAATCGTCAGTGAGTCATCTGCAAAACAACGGTTGTTGACGCACCGGGCTAGTCTTAGGCGCGTCAGCTTGTTTACAGTAAGCATAATGCGCTGATAGGCTGCCTCTCTCTCTCTCCCTCTCATTTTCCTCGCACCAAGCGGTGTTCCAAACCAATCGATAAACTGCTTCTGAGATTTGACAAGTTATTTCACAAAAGTAAAGACGACCCGTTTGTCCTTGCTACACACGCGAACTGACCCCTTCACGCAGCATACCAGGATTTCACAAGGAGAAGATGGACTGCTCGCGTCTCACATGCATCAGCGAGGCCACATGGAAATAAAGAACACACCTCCCATTTACGTGGGTTGTGCCCAGGTCGTGCCTGAGGAGGTTACTTGTACTGGGCGCGGTGATGGATGGATACTTAGTGTATCAACCACTTAAGTGCCCTCTCTGTCTGCCTTTTCTCATTCGATGGCAGCGAGAACCGTGCTCATCTGCAGGTTCTGTGCTGACGCTCAGCCATCCCTCAGGCTTAACCGGGGCTGCGTTACTGTTACTCTCATATCTGGGGCCACCTAGCGCGAGTTGGCGGGCTTTTCAAAGCTCATTATCTTATCTTATAAATCGGAACGCATTCAGTGTGCAGGTGTGTGTGTGCTTAAAGAAGGTATGGGGTATTACTTAGGGGAGACACTACACAGAAAGCATTAGATCGCTCCATTTTTCTCGTGTGGGTGGTGAATGCTCTTGTGGCCGACTCTTACTAGTACCCAACTCTCACCTGTGGCTCTTCGGAGCTGGGCTCTGTTCATCGGCCACACTCTGGGCACCGATCACGACTGGCGGGCTTAATCAGGTGAGGGTCTCCGGTGTTTTGTGTGCCTCCATACCCAGTATGTATAACTTCCGAAATTCCCACCTCCTCCGCCATCTCAAACGTCCTACGGCGGGCGCAACAACAAGCCCGTAGGTGGCCCAGGCTAACCTGGGTTACTCTCCCACTAAAATAACACCGTGACCCATGGTGGAATTCGGCAGCCATCTGGGATGTTCCAGTAGCGCTATTTAGGGACAGCACTGCTTGCCTCTTCATAAAGGAGGAGCTAGAAAAGTTGTCTTTAATTACTCCTAGGTATAACAACAGTTACAACAGTCTTTGGCTTTAATATCGCAAAATTCTCGGTCATCAAACTCAAACAAACAACGATACCCATAGTCTAATACCGGCGCCATACATTAGGGCTACTTGGACGAGTCCGCTCACACTAGCAGCTTAGAATGCTCATTTCCTTTAAGAAAATCTGAGGAGCAACATGCCGGGACGGGAACCTTTGTCTATCTGGGAAGCACGCTGTCACACAAAATGAGAGTCGATGAGGAGGTTGCTCAACGGATCTCCAAAGCCATTCAGGCCTTCAGCTGCCGGCAGACCTGCGCGTTGAATCGCCACACTATTCACCGGAACACCAAACTGAAGATGTACAAGGCCGTTGATTTGACGACACTTCTTTAAGGAGTGAAGACATGGAGGCTGAATTACTTCCATCTCAGCTGCCTCCGCAGAATACTGAAGATGAGAGGGCAAGACAGGATCCTGGAAACGGAAGTCCTGGAACGGACGGAATCCTCAGCACGCATGCCATGCTGAAACGAATGCGATTGCAATCGAGTAGCTACCTGGAAAGAATGGACGACGAGCGACTACACAAACGACTTTTCCACGGAGATTTCGCTACGGGTGCTCGCAAACAGGGAGAATAAAAACGAAGTAACAAGGATTCTTTGATGAACTCTTGGAAGCAAGTGCAAATCAACACGGCGATCTGGGAGGATATCGTCCAGGACAAACTATCCTAGAGAAGATCCGCAAAGACTGATCAGCAATATATGAAACCAACCGGATCACCTTTGCTAAGGCCAAAAGTGTGGCTCACAAGTAACCAACATCCCAGATCAACACCGCCAAGGTCCAAGTCCTACCACCGTGCCCACGCTGCCAACGCACATTCCACGCGCGAATTGGCCCGGTCACACAACTTCAGAAGGAATTAAACAACAATCCCACAGCACCAACTCTGCATCAAAAAATATCGCTTCTGTCACCCCTGCCTCAAACTCAACGACGACGACCACCACCACTGGTAACTACTTCATCAATGCCCCACCGCCCACGATCACCGATAACCTCCTTCCTCCCCCACCCAGTGCACCAATCACGGTGGTGACCACCACTTGCCCCACTCCCACCACCTCAGTGGCCTATTCCGACTACCTCCAACTTGCTACCTCAACCACCACCACCGCCCCAGTACCAGCGATGGGGATTCGTACTAACCTGTCCTCATTGCGATCGCACATTCACTTCGCACATCGGCCTTGTCGGTCCCTCGCGAATCCGTAGCACAGAGCCTTGTGAACCAGTGTCTGGAACACCAACACACAGCAGGGACTGCCACCTCAAATACCCTCATTGTCCTCGCGCATTCACTCACCGCATGGGCCTATTCGGTCACATGTGCATCCACGAAAGTGGAATCCACCGCGATCCCACGCATCTAACACATCTTACGCACCCATCAACATTTTTCACAGTCCTCCCATGAGCGCGACCACCAGTTCCAGCAGCACAAGCCTCGCGGACTCAGCACCTTCGACCTATCCTGTCCTCATTGTCATCGCACATGCACATCATGCATCAGCCTGGACGGTCACTTGCAAATCCATCGCACAGAGATCGGCGAACCAGTGCCAGGAACACCAACATACACCCATCGCAACCGCCTTGACTGTCCGCACCACGAAGGCCTATGAGGCCGCATGCTTCTCCATGAAATCCTGCGGTCGAACACCGCCGGCTATACCACAGCACCATGTCTCTCCTCATCAGCCTATGCATCTCACATGATCACACGTAACACCATACAAAACATGCTTTCAACCTGCATAACTGATTGAGAGCCAAGCATGTTCCTCGACTCCTTCTCCATGTGGATCCTCTACTACATGTGGGTTCTGAATTTCAGAATATCCCGGGGCGATAAGCAAAGTGACTTGGAAGGTTGCCAACGGAAAATTGCGTTCAGACCTCGCAGTCAGTCCAATGTGCGTTGTGTGGAGTGGCTGACTGGCGGTCTGAGAGTCAGGCTGCAACGTCTCCTTCTTAACGTGACCTCTGGCCATCTCACACATGTGAGACGTGAGCCGTTCAATCCTTGTTGTGTAAAATCCTGGTGCTTGTGTTTGGGGTCCAGGTCGTGTACGAAATACGCGTAGACTAGTTCATCAGCAGCTTCGCCCACTCCCGCATCAGACAACTGACCGGCTCAGACGGTGGTCTGATTGTGGAGGTGGGAAGAGAGTGAGGTCGATGGCTCAGCGCATTTCCCTCACTATAAACAATCTGACGCACTTGAACCTTTCACTGTGCGCTAAAAACCGTGGCTTGGAACGTTGCCAACTGACGGGATAACTCGGACCGCGTGGTCAGTTCAATGTTTGTTTTCGTTTAGAGTGGTTTTCTGGCAGACTGAGAGTCAGGATGCAATGGTTTCTCCTTAATGTGGCCTCTCTGGTACTCCTAATCTGTGAGCTCCGCGCCAAGTGTGTCGGCACGCTTAGGGGCGGCTCCGGCCGTGCTAGCCACCTGCGCCCTCTCCCACCTCCGGTCTTCTTGATTCTAGAATGGCACCAGACTCAAGTAGGATAGGAGGAGAGTGTATGGTAGCTGCAGCGCAAGTCTAATATCACTTAAAATTAATCCATGCGCAGCTCATTTTCTCTGCACCCTCCTCCTCTGGTGCGTATGGTGGGCATCGTTGGACGACGACTGTCGAACTATCGTGTGTGGTCAATGTTAATTTCCACTCCTTGACCGCCACAGTTAGTAGCGCTGGAGAAGGAGGAGTTGACGGTTGTGCAATGTAAACTTGGTGTGTGAAAAATGTGGTGAAATTCGCTTTTATGGGTATGCATATGGCCATATGTGTCCATGCGGTAGCTGAATGTGCTTGGACAGCGTGGTTAGTGCAGACGGGTGTGGCGAGTGTAGTTCGGGGCTCCTGACACTCGTTCGCATGTTTCTTTGCGATTCATGCGCAAATTACCGACCAGGCCGATGCGTGGGGTGAATATGCAATATTACTAGGGACAATTTGGGATGGATAATATATTCCTGGAGGGTCGGGAGTGGGAGAGATGTTTTTAAGCTGGCAATCTGTCCTGTATATGAGTTTGCTTGCATAGTAGGCGTTCGTCAGAATGGCAGAAAATATGTAATTATGAGGGTGGCGTGAGTACACTGCAATGGTTCCCTCCATTGGTCACGGTAAATGCTTCTGAGACCGTCTCATTGTCCGTGACGCGCGGCTGCCGCATAATATGCGAGAATCTCTCAGGGCAGCCGAGTTTAAAAATGAAATTCCTGAGTCTATTGCAGTTCACCCTGTTAAAGGCCTTCATGGGGTCAAAAAAGTTATTTAATAGTTTGGTCCGCATCAATCGGAGTTAACTGCTGCAACATCTCTTCTGCCCCTGTGTCGTGGTTTTCGGCCTATCCGAACTATCAAATATGGGTTTTATTATAACCTAGGATCGTGATCTTTAACACAGTCATCAATTTATAATAAATTTTACGAAGGTGCCGTTTCCTTATTTTTGCACTGCTGCTCATTGTTATATTTATTCAGATTTTGCAGCGTAGTGAATGAAAGACCACTTATGTACCCCATTTATTTACCAGCAGAGGAATTTCAATCTAAATAGGAAGAAAAGATAAAGAAGAGGCGGAAGCGATCGCTGGGCTAATAAATGTTTTCGCTTGAAGTTTCCGATTTCCACTCAAACACCACTTCAAAGACATTATCAGAATCAGCAAGGGAAAACATGATGCGAGTTATTTAAAAACCACAACACAATTCTAATTTTCTCAATACTAACTGAATTATTTCTGACCATGACCACAAAGAAATGGAGGTTGTTAAAATATAAGCCCAAGGTTTTGTTGACCCTTTAAAATGAAAGTAATCTTCTAAGATATATTTCTCTTTGCTAGCCATCTTCAACTATTTGTACTGAAAACTTCAAAAGGAAATCAATAATCCCATGTACGTTAATATGGGAGCGACAATGCTGTATAATGACGGAAAAAAGTATGCAGTCCGAATAAAGCAAAATATGTGCAATTTTGTATAGAGATTTCGTAAGAAGCGTTTTAGAAGTCTTTATTCCTAAAGTTTATTGAAATGTTTGAGGATATATCCACATAAGAAAATAATCTCAGATAAACTTGAGTTTGATGTCTTGTCTCTTTAAATTGTATGGCAGAGCGATGATCTTATGTCTAGTAACTGTTAACATATACTGAAAATGTTCTTAGTTTTAATCTTGAAAAACGTATGCCAGTCCTTCTGTACGCGCTAAGGGTAAGCCGGATTTGAATTAATCCACCCTAATGGAATCAACGTGAAGGAAACGAACATTACTTACGGACCGTGTAAACTACTCATAAAAGTATCTTTTGAGTAACCATCACTATCAGTTATAAATATATAATAGTTAAAATAATATTGGTTTGAAAAGAAAAGTAAGCTTAAGGTAAGTAACCCAAAAAGAGGAAAATACCTTCGTTAAGAGCTATTCTGTTCGAGTAGTTAAAAATTGGGGATTCTTTAGTTAGAGAAATGTTTTATTGCGTTTAGGAAATTGTGTAGCAAATAAATCTGATATATTAAAACACATTTTTTGTTCAAGTTTATCGGATGACGATAATTTTTCTATACAAACTTATTTTTGCTAGAAATTTAAGATGAAACCTTCCCTGGTCAGTTGAAATTTCAACCAAAGTCATCCTTATACGCCTACTGGTCGCGCAATATCGGTAACAGTCTGCTTCATCCTTTTCACAAATGAAAACCACCGCTGGTCTATCCTGCAAGCTGATTGATCAAACTGTTCTGTAAATGACTAATAGTAACGGCAGAACAGGCGACAAACAGTCCGTGGGAGTTTCTCATCAACCAATAGAAAATAGAATGACGTAACGATTGTAAAATGCCTTTATCTGTCGACGAGGTTTGTGAAATATAAATGTAGCGCAAAGTTTTCTGAGAATTCGTCCCGACTTTTTCTTGGCGCAGAGAGTTGTGCCACTACAGCGGAAGCACTAAGTTGTCGACGGCTTGGAAACCTAGTCTGTTTGGCAACCAATCTTACAAAATATATCTAGAAAACTACCTCAGAAACCAGGAATCCCCGCTAGATAAAAATGTCAGAAAATATTTTTGACTGCATCTCACAATGGCCTCACAGTATCGGGGGAGACAATTGCGATGAACAACTTCAAAATCCACTGCGGGGAAAACAAAAGAATGGACAAATTTTCACTTTGTGCTTCTTCGCAAATAAAAAGAAACTCAAGTATAGGAGTCTCGGTAAATTTCCGCGGAGTAACCCCTAACAACTATAATTTACAAAGTACGTTATTACTCTTTTTTATTTCACTGGCTTGATAAAGTTAATTTGTGATCTACATATGTTGAATTTTTGAAGTTTACGCTTTTATATATGCTCAGCTGTTTGCCAATGTTTCAAAGAACAACATTTATCTATTATGATTTAGCGTAGTTTTTGTTTTAAATAATTTAGTTATCTTTGCCTAGTCGGTAAACGTACTTAATTTTCAGCAGTTACACTACTTCTAGTTCAATGGGACACAGGCCCAGGGTACATGAAGAAAGGTTTACTGGGTGAATGGATATCGTTCATAGAAAAAAATAACAGTGTGAAAAAGATCAGCCAGCAGAAGTCTAGCTACAGGTCCCGTGCAATTTATGATCAAATTATAAACACAGGCAGATGGTAAACATACAAAAAGATATTACTATGTCTCATGGACTCCATTAGGAATTTTCAAGCAAAGGAAAAATTTTCTGGTGATTAAGGACAGCGTAAAAGAACAGATCCTAGGAAATTTGAAATTTCTTGATAATGAAAAGAAAAATCATTAAAGAGTACTTCTTTAATCCCATATGGTTTAAAAGTATAGAAACAGCCTTTGGATTTAAAATGAGTTAAGATAAGGATGTTGTCGCAGTCGCACATTCATATGGTTTCTCCCATGTACTTTATGACGCCCTTCAGGTCGAAAATCTGAAAATAAATCCATCAAAACCGCAGAAAACTCGCCAAAAGGACGTTCCCATGGTATAAACCTCGCTGCATTTGTTCACGACAATCAGCTGCCCGCCTGCTCGAATGGTCCAGTTTTCGGCACAGCACAGTGCATCAATTTAGAACAACAGCAGTACTCAGAAAACCACTACATTCCCCCGGCCCACCTTCCCTTCGGATCGGTGTCTAAAATAGCCAAGCATCTTCCATTGTTCGAGGAAACCTTTGTGAACTTACATTCTTCTCTCCCTGCATGCAACTCCTGTGCCTCTATGGACAATTTTGAAGTGTCTGACGGTCCGGTCACGTCAGAAGATCTACTCTTAAGGTCTGGACTGCCTGAGCCGTGCGATTTAAACAGCTGCGAGGACTTGTCTCTCCTACCAGAAGAAAGCGTTCATTTGCTAGAAGATATTACCCTTGCACAGGAATCCTATCCAGCATCTGATGAAGTCGATGGTTTTTCTGATCTTTCCGCTTCACTAGACCAAGCAATGGATGTTAACGAAGTGCTCGAACTTATTGACCTCAGTCTGCCACCCTTCCAAAGTTCGTCTGATTTCCCGCTAGAAACTCTCCTTTCCTTTGACATGGAGGACATGAAGGAAACTGAGCTAGGCTTAGAGTCCTTCACAGACTTTGTAAGTTGTTTTTTTTAAGAGGAATAACTAAGCAATAAGACCTCAATTTTACCTACAAAGCTGATTTCATCACCCTTATTAAATGGTTCCACTCATATTTTATTTATAATCTTCTTAATTTTAGGGGGAAGCCCACATTCAGGGGCGCATGGTTGAAGCGGCCACAAACACACTGTCAATTGATGAAAAGTCTGCTGAAACGATGGCCGGACGTTCTATACCCCGAAACCAGGCTGTAGACTGCAACATGGAGTTGGATCGTGAGAAGGAAAGACGACAGAAAAACAACGAAGCTTCACGGCGGTCAAGAGCTAAACGAAAAAACAAATTCAAAGCATGTGAAGAGGATGTCAATAGGCTAGAAATTGAAAATTTAGAATTGAAATTCTACATTGAACGTCTGGATATGGCCATAAAGGAGGCGAAGGATATACTCCTTTTGCGAACCTGAATTAAATAATTGAGAGATTTGAAGTGATCCTTCCAGGGTGATCATGCCAAGGTGAAATTCTTCGAAGATTAAAAACCAACCGAGAACTTTTCCACATCTAAATTTAGCAAAAAACGAGGTTTCGTTCTCGGAGAGGGCTTGACGACTGGAACGAAATATCTCCAAAACTTCAGCTGACAAAGGAACTTGCCTGTACATAAATTGCTTCAATATGCACTGTTAAAACAAACGATTACATTTTTTAAAAATCTGCTATTGTTCTCTTACTCATAGGGGGACGCTTTCTGGGAAATGCAGCCACTGCAGGCAATAACCCACTTGTCATGTGGCTCCAGTCATTTGATAGGTGGATCACAGTTATTGAATCGATTTAGTCAAGATTCTCGTCGTTCCTCTTCTGAAAATCCGACGTATTTTACGTGATCATGAGGGTGTCTATGTCACCCAAACATATTAATTCATTTTTCAAACATAATTATGGGGAAAACACTAAATGTGGTCGTACCTTTGGAAATATATACCAACTTTACATCCAAATGAAAAAAATTGCAAAATGGAATTTACTTGCCTGTGAGCTATGAAAAGTTTGCAAAATCGGCTGGAAGACAGAGGTCTGACAAAAAACGATAGGAGATCAATCGCAAGCAACGATGCCTTACCGAGGTGCTCGTTAATAATCACTCAGGTAGAATCTAGCCATAGCATGTGTAAATTCCACCCAGGAACGTGATTAACCGGCTCACCGTTGTTTGTTTTTTTGACTAGTAGGCGTTGCCGTTGTGTCGTAGCAATGTTAAGTTGCAGTGGTCCGACTACGCGCGCATGTTGCGATGCTGAACCTCTCGCGACTACATGCACGTAGGCACCAGTGGCTACCTAGTCCTCGCCACTTCCGGCTGTCCAAACCAGCCAATCACCCTCAAGGCTGACTCATGCATGTCCTCGCCACTGTCCGACACTTGGAACGTCACAGCCGCGGCGTCGGACATGCCTACTTCCTCCAAACCCTTCGCCGATGGTTATGTACAGAATAAACTATCCTCTCAGCTGGCGTCCCACTGCTTCTCTTCTTATACTGAACCAGGCCTGGAGGTAATGGCGGACAGGGTCTCCATAATAGCTTAAGCTGATTCGATAAAGGCACTCTGTGGGTCACCTGCAAATAATCCTAAACGTCTGCGTTAAAGTCTGCGTAATGGGGTGTGAGGTGTAGGGGTGCTGGTTAGGGGAAGGGGGTGGGGGCGCCGCGCTAGTAGCATTAGGTTGCTCCATTTGTCATGTGCAGATGGGAATACTCCTGTGTCGGCCCTTTACTGGTACCGAACTCTCACCTGTGGTTCCTCAAAGCTGGGCTTGGCCTAGCAAGCACACCCCGTGAACCGCCTCGACCACGGGATAAACCAGGTGAGGGTATCCGGTGTTGTTTTGTCCACACGTGGTAATTCTGCTACTCATCCCCCTCCTCCCTCCAATGTGAAACTTCCTACGGAGAGGGCGACATCCAAATCTGTGGGCACCCCAGGCTAACTCAGGTCATGCATTAAAACCGAAGCCTGGCACGGAGGCCCAGGCTGTGTGAACTGGGATCTAAGCTGCTGCCCCATATCCTCTAGATGCGTTAAAATCCTGGTCAAGTGTAGGTTGTGAACCAGGTGGTGTATGATGGGGTGTGTACCACGAGGGGTGTAGGGGGTACTCTTTAGGGGTAGCATCACACAGGTAGTATTTGGTCGCTCCATCTGTCTCATATAGGTGGTGAATGTTCCTGTGGCCGCCTCTAGCAGGTACCCAACTCTCACCTGTGGCTTCTCGAAGTTGGGTTCTTCCCAACGGCCACACCCATGGCAACCGCCACGCCCGGCGGGAAAAACCAGGTGAGGGTCTCCGGTGTTGTGTGTGTCTCCACACCCAGTACGTCTGACCCCTTCCCCATGCTCTTCCCCCCCCTCTCTCCTCTTCCCAGCCAACTCCTCTCTCCCCTCCTACCTCTCCCCTCTCTCCTTCATCTCTCCTCTCTTTCCCACTCCATCTCCCATCCTCTCTTTTACTCTTAGCTATCATCTCCCCTCTTCTCCCTCTCCCCCCACGGTCGAAAAAAGTCCTACGACTATGTCCTCGCCCGGAGGCGAGATCAACAGAACAGGCTGGTGAAAAAGTAAGCCAAAGTGCCGACGGATGGACGGATTACCGCCTCGTCCTCTCCAAGATGAGGCTTCGTCTGCAACTACCACGAGGACCCAAAGGTAAGCGACCAACAAGTAAGTTGAATACTGTTTTGTTGAATATGCTTGCTCAACATCTCAATTTCAGCAACGAACTGACTGACTGACTAGCCAACCATCCAGTCGCCGATGCAGACATCTTCGTAGAGAAGCACTGGTGTCAGCTGAGGGGCACCATCCAATCCACCACCCTGGATGTCCTCGGCCGCGCGCGTCGTTAGCATCAAGACTAATTTGATGACAACGACGCAGCTATCAACGCTCTGCTCGTTGAAAAGAACCAGTTGCACAAAGCCTACGTCGATCGCCCTATCGCTGCAAACGAACCAGCCTTCTACCGATTTCGCCGCCCTGTACAACAATGGCTGCGGGAGATGCAGGATGCCTGGATGAAGCGCAAAGCCGAGGAAATCCAAAGATATGCGGACCGAAACGAATGGAAGAACTTCTTCACCGCCACCAAGGCTGTCTATGGACCTCCCGTCAAAGGCACCGCCCCTCTTGTCAGTGCCGATGACAGGACGCTACTCACCGAGAAGACGCACATCCTGACGCGATGGGCAGAACATTTCCAACGCATTCTCAATCAGCCCTCCACCATCTCCGATGCCGCCATCGATCACCTGCCTGAAGTGGAAATCAACGCTGACCTTGACCTCCCGCCCTCTCTCCAAGAAACCAAAAGAACCGTGCAGCAACTCTCCAGCGGGAAAATACCTGGCTCGGACGTGATCCCATCTGAGATTTACAAGTATGGTGGACACCAACTCATGAACCGAATCAGCGCTCTTCCAGAAGATGTGGCACCAAGACAAGTCACTCAGGATTAAGAAAACGCCACCATTGCTCACCTATACAAGAAGAAGGAAACTGCCAACTCTGCAACAACCACCGAAGAATCTTGCTGCTGAACATCGCCAGAAAGATCTTCGCCTGCATTCTCCTCAAGCGCCTGCACGCTCACCTGGAGCACGGACTGCTCCCAGAAAGCAAATGTGGCTTCCGACGACAATGAGGAACAATCGACATGATCTTCGCCACTCGCCAGCTGCAAGAGAAGTGCCTGGAGATGCATACTCACATATAAAACACCTTCATGGACCTGAAGAAAGCCTTTGGCACGGTGAATCGCGACGGGCTGTGGAACATTATGAAGAAATTCGGCTGTCCTGAATGGTTCACGCATATGGCGCGTTAGCCTCACGATGGAATGATGACGCGCGTAACTGACAACGGGACAGTATCAGAAGCATTCGCAGTGACCAACGGCGTAAAGCAGGGCTGCGTCCTTACCCCTACCCTCTTCAGTCTCATGTTCTCTGCCATGCTAACGAACGCCTACTGGGATGAATGCCCCGGGATCCTTCCAGATGGACGGCCGACTCTTCAACCCAAGGCGGATGCAATTCCAATCGCTTGTAGCCGCAGCCACCATCCACGAACTTCTCTTCGCTGAGGACTGCGCACTCAATACAACGACAGAAGAGGAAATCCAAAGGAGCAGGCACCTCTTTGCTGCCACCTTCAACAGCTTCGGACTTCGCTACAACACTTAGAAAACGGTTATGATGCATCAGCCGCCACCCAATATAACCTACACCGCAGCTCACATCAATGTCGATGGTGCCTAACGGAAATCTGTGGATACCTTCACGTACCTTGACAGCAATCTCTCCTGAAGCACCAAAGTCGACGATGAGATCACCCATCGGATCGCCACAGCCAAGCCTTTGGACGCATGAAGAAGGTGGTCTGGAATCGACACGACCTCCACCTCAGCACCAAACTCAAGATGCACAATGCTGTCATCTCACCGACGCTGCGTTATGAAGCGAAGACCCTGATTGTCTATCAAACGCAGGCGCAAAAACTCAACCATATCCACTTTGCTGCCTCCGCAGGATACTAAAAGCTGAGATGGCAGGACAGGATCACGGACACAGAAGTGTTGGAATGAACAGGCCTTCTCAGCATTCACGCTCGGCTAAAACAACTGCAACTGCACTGGAGCGGCCACCTTGTGAGGATGGACGACGAACGACTACCCAAAAGCCTCTCCAATGGAGATGTCACTACGGGTTCTTGTCGACAAGGGGGTCAAGTAAGACGCCACAAGGACACTCTGAAGACCTCCCTGAAGCAACTGCCGATCAGCCCGGTGACCTGAGAGGACCTCGCTCAAACCAGCCGGCCTGGAGGAGAACAGTGAAGACAGGGGCAGCAATCTACGAGGGGAACCGGAGCGCCGCCACCAAGGCCCAAGCCCTTTTAAAATGCGCACGCTCTCAACGCACCCATGCGCGAATCGGCCTGGTCGGACATCTTCAGACGCAATGCAATCACAATCCAAAAATTCCAACTTCTACGTAAAATTCTATCGACCCTCCTTTGGACCCCCACCATCACCCTTGGCACAAATTCCATTACTCCCACTATCATAGAGCCCACATCTCAATATTCATCACCTGTTACCCCCACCACCGAAACCACCGCCACCGCCACCATCACCAGCCATGGCGAGCCTCTCCTAAACTGTCCTAATTGCGACCGCATATTCCCTTTACGCATCAGCTTTTTCAGTTACTCGAAAATCCATCGTACAGAGACAAGTGAACCAGTGCCTGGAACACCAACCCACAACAGAGGTCACCGACTCCACCAGCCTCACTGTCATCGCACATTCACTCATCACATGGGCCTATTCGGTCACATGCGCATCCATGGCAGCGGAATTCACCGCAATGCCGACAACACCAATGCACCATACAAACCCTCCGCTCCTGCCATTCTTACCGCCTCTGCCACCTCCAATACCCCGAATAACATCCCCCAAGCCTCTCCATATTTCGCCTGCGCACACTACGCCCGCAAATTCAACTCACGCATCGGCCTGGTCGGTCACTTGTGAATCCATCGCACGGAGGCTGGTGAACCAGAGCCTGGGGCTCTGACATACAGTCGACGCGCCCACCTCCACTGCCCTCACTGCTTCCGCACATTTAAACACCACGTGGGCCTATTATGACACATGCGCCTCCACGACAACTTGCGGTAAACCACCGGAGGCTAAGCAACATTAGCGCACACTTCTTACGCCAATACACAGACCACACCCTCAACATAATCATGTACCTGAGAATATCACGGTTTCCTAGAAACCGTGGCTTGAAAGGCTGCTTATCTGACCACGCCATCGGCCCAGTGTATGTGTTGTGTGTATTGAGTGGCTGACCAGTGGACTGGGAGTTAGACGGCGATGGCTCCTCCATATCCCCTGAGTAAGTAAATCCTGGTGTGTGCGTTATGGGGGCCAGGTCGTGTTGTGGCGCGCAAAGACGGGTACGCCGACCCGTCAGCCAATGCGCCCACTCCAACATCAGATGACTAACTGGCTCGGACGGTGGTCTTATTGTGGGAGTAGGGGAGAGAGTGAGGTCCACGGCTCCGTGCATTTTCCTCACTTTAAACAATCTGACGCACTTGAGCCTATCACGGTGCGCTAAAAGTCGTGGCTTGGAAGGTTGCCAACTGAAGGGAAAACTCGGACCGCGTAGTCAGCCCAGTGTGTTTTATGTGTATTGGCTGACTGGCGAACTGAGAGTCAGGCTGTAATGGCTCCTGCTTAATGTGGCCTTTATGGCACTACACTCAGTTAGGATCCAAGCCGCCCCTCTGTTCTGTCGTTGTGTTTTTGTTTGGAGGAGGATTACAGTGTGTGGGCCTGTGCTCTCTGCCATCTCCGATCTTCTTTACTCTGTCTTGACACCGGGTCCAGGAAGAGAGAGTCGAACAGAGGGTGAGGTAGATGAAGCGCAAGTATATTCTCATTATAATCCAGCGCGAGTCACCGTCCCTGCACAGTATACGGTGGACATCGTCGAACACGATGGTTGAACTATCGTGTAGCACGGAGGCCCAGGCTAGGTGAACTGGGATCTAACCTGCTGTTTCCATCCTTTTTGCTGCGATTTTTTTGGAAACAAAGAGCGTGGCGGTATCATTATGTGCGGATTTTGCCATGCCAGCCACCTGCGCTCTACCCCCGCTTCCGGTTTTCTTGACTCTGTGATGACACCAGACACGAGCGGCTGGGGGAAGAGAGAGTGCGGTAGATGCCTCGCACGTCTACCTTCAGTTTAAATTAACCTACACACAAGTCACCGCATTTAATTTCTGCCTGATGAAGCACGCGATAGACATAGTCGAACTCGACGGTCAAACTGTCATTACGGAGTGTGCGATCATCTTGCTGATCTTGCTTATTCCTACGTTAGAAACTCTTCTTTCTTACAGAATCAGGCCTATCTTTAATATTCTGGTGGAGGATTTGCCTAAGACGGCTTGAATTGGCCAGTTCTTGAGTTCTTTCTCCAATGCATGTCTATGAATAGATAGCCTGATTAAAATATTGTCATTTTCGAATGTTATCTCCATGGTTTATCATTAGTTCCGAATAATTTTAATGCAGTTTCGTTAATAAAATGCGCTAGTCATATTGCGAAGTTTATTTCTAATTCAGTAGAGATGTCTTGTATGGCCACGAAAACAGGACACGAGAATATGAATACACCCACCTG
This sequence comes from Schistocephalus solidus, assembly GCA_017591395.1. NCBI lineage: Eukaryota > Metazoa > Platyhelminthes > Cestoda > Diphyllobothriidea > Diphyllobothriidae > Schistocephalus > Schistocephalus solidus. Next base: position 201,123 of record WEDG01001010.1, read on the forward strand.
CTTAAAATGGGTGGCCTTACGGTAAATTTCAGGAAGGGTACATATACCCATGTCTTAAAGTTAACACTAACCCCCACGTAAAACTGAAAAATCCTTAGTCTTAACTCTAGCCCTACCATAAACCTGAACCCTACAGTTAACCTTGACCTTGAACTTCAACCTAACCCTATACTTAGCACTAACACTCTGCTTAGTCCTAATCATAATTTCCTTGGAAGTTAGTGCAAAGCCACATGTACTTGGAACGATTCCCTTTCCTCTGTCCTGTTTAGGCCATACATAGTACCTCTGCCACTGATTTTTCTGCTGTTAACACACCAGAACATCTATGTTGTACTGATATGCAAAAACGAAAGAATTTGTGTCTCAGTTTAAAGGTTAAAAGATTTGTGGGATATATGCAGATTCGCAAAGGTGAGAGTTTCCGGATGGAATTCAGATAAATTTAAAGAGCTCACTGGTACTGGTTTGTATTGCCGCTGATATTTCGGAGAGCCTGCCAAGCTCTCCGAAACGTCAGTGACAATTCAAGCCTATCCCGGTGAGTATTTAAAATTACTTAAATGTATTCAGAGTTCAGGCCACTTTCTCATTCCGCTGGTGCAACCTAGAAGTTGCACACTGTTGAAAGCAGTTGGTTCGAAACTGTTTTCATGTTCAATCGGATCTACTGACGTAAGTATCTAACTAACCAAGGTATGTTTTGACGCAAGCTCAAAGCAAATACTATCATGTTCGCCTAATATTTTGGCAGAAAAATAATTTTGTATATTTTAATTGCTGCTTTTTCCACAGTTTTGCATGAACCCAACTCTCTTAGACTGTTTGAATTTAAGCATTTTTTATACTTTTCCATGCAAATAAAAACTTCATATGTATTGGTTCAGAAATCCCGGGAAGTGGTCAAAACCTACTATTATTGAACCGTGTTCTGAGGTGGTAAATAACGTATTGTGAAATCAAGACATAGAGTCGTCACAAAATGTAAAAGCTACACATCTAAACTGATACCAACACATTGTATTTAAATAGGTTAATCTAATCAAATCCATTGCCTGAGCGTTGAAACATTATTTTGCGTATGTGCTTTCGTACAGGTGAAAATTCGGTTTTAAGTTCAAACAGTCAATTCTATATGAACATAGGATGATAAGTTAGAGCCAACACTTCGGTCATCGTAATTGATAAGATTCATCACTATTCTGGAGTAGCATATCTATGAACTGCTCCCAACGTACGTCATACTAAAGCAAGCTGATACAGCTTATACCACGCTTTCTTTTCCCAAAATCCGAACTTTTTCAATGGCAAGAAAATGGAGACTCTTGTTGGCAAAGACAATAGCTCGTCTGTGCGTGCAAAACACGAACTGCAGCCAAAACTCATATGTCAGGCTTAAAGAAGGAAAAGTTTATGCAACTTCAGACACGTTTGTGCCGTAACGTGAGTATTCTGGCCTTCATAAATAAATGTTACGTTGTTCTGCACCATTAAAACATGCTCTCGAAGGGAGCCATTCTGTTTTGAATTGAAATATGACTTCTCAGAAAACAACTTTGTAGGTACATTTAAATTATTCGTTTATTGTCAGGACTTACCAGCATGGTTAAACTGGTTTCAGATCTGTCAACTTCTCCCGAAGAACCTGCCAATTAATATTGGCAAACGAGTCAGCGTTCACCACAACGAGTACCTGCAAAAGAGAAAATGCACACAAACATCATGCTTGATTAAATTAACTATACATAATGAAAAGCTCCTGCGTCTAAAGAAAATCCTATTTGCATTTAAAATGTGATGGGTTTCAATAAAAGATAACATAAAAACATATTCTACGAGGAACAGTAGAATTTCCTAAGCCTATTTCACCGCTGAATACAAGTTTTAATGCCAAAGGTAACATTGTCTGACAGAGCGAGTCCCATTTACCATCATTTACTATTAACACACAGTTTGCCACTTACCGTTTATGAACTGACGCATTCTATGCCCATTCGCTTTCAACAAGCGAGATATAATGAGTCTGGAGTTATCATGATATTCTAAGATCACTTTCGGCAGCAGCAGCTGGACGAAAATGGCTGATAATTATCCGTCAACCAATCATAAAGTTATCTGACTTTATTGTATTTCTCCCAGTCTAGATTGAATCATGCCACAGTTCAAATATCTATCTGTGTTCAGGCTAAAAGTGGTCGCCATCACATGCTACTAAATCAAAAAATTAACTGACGGATAGGATTTACAGAGCGATTGGTTCCCGAAGTCGCCTAGCTACGTTTGCTTTTTTTACGAATATATAGGATTGCCCAACAGACGGTTTTAGAGCAGAGTAGTACTTTGGTGTTATTTGCTATGTACCTTGAGAGTAAAACAGGTATGACGCCGGTAAAGGTCACAACTTTTAAATAAAAATGAGTAAGATGCGCAAATATTGTACAAATCGGGACAACTGCAGGAAGAAACGAACTGAAAGAATAATCTATATGCCTTAGGTATGATAAACAGGGTAATGTGAGGTCTTTTTAAAAATCTACAACGTACTCAAAATAAGGCCAATTTGACACTGCAGTTTTAGTCTCTACAGTCTGGAGGACTATATAGAGCTCAATGATATTTGCTTATTGGAAGCTGTGACGCATGCTGCCAATGACCAATTACCAGAAGGAATAAAAACTAATGCAGATTGACTATCAAGTGACCTAAGAGACAGTTAGCCGGGGAACTTAGGCTCAATCTGGATTGTCGGAACGACTTAAGCTATTATTAGCATGGATTGCCTCTTTATGCAACACCAACAGAAAATGATCGTGCGAAGATCGCAGTATGATTGGTCGGGCAGTTTTCTTTTTACAAAGTAAATTGAAATTAATTTTGCAAAAACTATATGCTCAATATTTAGTCAGTAAAGCTATGAACTTGTTGTGTTTCAACTAGCCTGTCGCAGCATTTACTTGGCCCAGAGTAAAGCAGTGTCTACCGAATAAAGAAACAGATAACTTGGTCTAACTCTTCTTGAGTCTTTATAATAAGCTCATTAAGGAAAACTGGTGGTGTGAACCTAGCCGAATGTGTTGCAAAAATTTACCTTTCAGTTGAAGGATAAACTGAAGATGAATGATTGGGAGAAATGAAATATTACGGTAAAGCGGGAATTAAAAGTAAGCGTACTGGCACGAAGAATCGTTGCAATAATAGTATAAAACGAAATGGCCGCCGTGCATCTTTTCGCATGTTAAGCTATGTCACAGATTTATGAGCGGACTTATCATTGTATATCCGCTATCCTTCGTCCATTCATATTATTTGATACTATTTTAAGCGATTGTAAGTCAAAACCTTGCTCACACTCAAATCAGTCACTAAAAACATCTTTACCGAAAATCGCACGGTCCGCGCAAACTGTCAAAAGTTTAGCCGACATCATAAGACCTTGCATTAAGTGAGTACACTTGTACGCACCAAAATTTGTTACCCACTTAATAGGGAAACCATTTTCTCTCTCTTCAAGAAAAGAGCTTTCGTGCCCTTAAAGGTTCGGAGTTACTGTTATACGCTGGTAGCCAAACGGCTAATAATTGCATAGAATACTTCTGTATGAAGAGCTCTTCCAGTCTTTAACCTTCAATTTCTAGATTTTTCGAAAAAATAGTTTAAAGCTACTGTCAGATGTTGTAGGTTTCATTATTGGTACAAGAAAGACCAGTAAGTTAAAAGTCTTTCGAATAAAATTCCCGCATTGCAGTTCGCCTCTTTCGAAAGAAAGGAAAACTAGCGTGTGTCACGTATGTAGGTGCATAGGCTTTTTTAAAATGCGATCTCTAGTATGCTCGAGAACTTGCATGCACAGTATATACGCCTAATGCTTTTTCTGTTGACTTGAAATGTGTTGAGGGCTTTTCCCCAATGCTTAATACAGTCAATTGTCTATTTCACTGTTGTCTGAAATACTGTAATTCCACCATTAGTTACCCAATTTATTCTAGAAAAGCGGCAAAACTTAACATATTTCTTTTTGCACTGTTATATTCAAATTACCCAAATGCGTTGCGATCTACCCGTTTTGCTTATTCGTGGTTTCACATAAGATACTTTCAGTGCTCAGATAGTAATGGACATTTTATTAATTAAAATATGTCTTTTTTTAAGACTGGTAGTTTCAAACTACGTAATTATTTGCCATAAAGACAGCATGAGTACATACTAACGAACTAACTACTAACTTAAAGCCGAGACACGCCTGTTTCGCCAATTTTGTGCCGCTGACTGACGCAGCTGCCAGGGGTTTGGCTCCTCAGGAGTTCCCCAGCCTTACCCGTGTGTTTTCTGGTGTACGAACTCCAGTTTTATCCTGTCTTGTTTAATTTCCAAGAAAAGTAATGCTCGAACTTTGAGTTAATACTTCGGAACACACATTTCTCTCCTTGGTCCCAAAGGTGCGCTGAAATTCATCAGCTACTGCAGTATAACTGCATAATATTCACAGACTGCCAAAAGGCAGTCAAACCCCTGGCATTTGCGTCAGGTAGCGGCACAAGATCGGCCAAACACGCGTGTCAAGTAGCTTTGCTGTCAACATGGTATATATACTATACCTATACTATACTATACCTCTACCTACACCTATACCTATACTTTATCTATACTATACCTATACTATACTATGTATACTACTGACGGCCTGTTGGAAGTTTGTGAATAGTAATCAATTATACCGCTGTAGCTGATAGATTTCAGCTCAAATAGTCATATCAGATTTTTGATTGAAACTGAGGAGGTCTGCTCCGAATGATTTACTCTTAGTGCACACAGCACACTCTTGGGAAATAACATAAGATACAGGTGGTTTCTTTAAAAACAGAAGACATGGAGATGAGACCAAAGTGGATAGTTACTTGCGAGTTTCAGGATATTATGTCGTTTATCGTAAAGGTTTTCCTAAATTGCCAACTTTTTACTGACATATAAGTAGCGTAGCTGACTGGTGATTATGAAGAGCAGAGAGACTTGGCTAAGTCCACTCTTACACTTAGACACTCAAGAGCATTAACCGGATGTGTCCAAAACAACGGTTTCAGGAAGTATTCAATAATTATAGGACCAGTACTTTGATTTGTCAATTGCAAATATGAATAAGAACAAAGAGCGAAAAAAGTTTCTAGATTTCCAGAACAACAGGACTTTGACATGGTAACACTGTTTTTTGACATACACGGAAATTAGTGCAGATATTTTGTGATTCTGATCATGGGAAAATAAATTAAATACTTTTGGAATTCAAATTTGACCAATCACTGACTGATTTTACATTTAAGCTGTTCCAAACATAAGCTATTCACAGAGACGCTTTTAACATGGTAGTTTATTATGGCACCAGTTCTCTAAGTAATAAACAGCGCCAACTTTTACCACTAAGGATCACATGAAAGCGTAAGGCCAATCGGTTGAACATTTTAAAGATGGTGGTGTGCTTCGTTGCGGGACTCATGAAATTCTAACGGACCAGCGGGACCACAATCGTGTTACTAACTTGAACCAAGCGCCCTAGAAAAAAATGAAGGATAAAAATAAAGGGCAGTTTCCGTTTATTTTTGATTTGACATGCATTTTTCTACGGTCGACGTACAAAGCAACTGATAGGAAACAATACTTAAAAGACCACCTGACTAGGCAAGGATGACCATTGAAGTAGATAAAATGATACAAAATAGCAAAACGTGATAGCCTGAAATTTTCACTCAATAAGAGGCAGTATTCCATAAATCTGATCATTTGTTAACTTAGCTTGTCTACTAGCTTCCTAGCGTTGGCAAATTATACGATAATAATTCCGCGTTATTTCCAGGTTAATCTATTCTATAACGATTTTCTCAAGCATGAGTGACATAAAGCCCACTGTGTATGACGTGAATGAATGCAATATACCGAGTAAAACTAATTTAAGAACACCATGATGTAGACGTTGTCTAGCCCAAAATCCCCGTGTCAGGAAAATGGTGCCATCTATCTTCACAAGGAAATCATGAAATCATGATTCTTTGGGAGTGCTCTCTTGGTTTGTTCGAAGGAATATTCCGAATTTTAATGTAGCTAGGCTAAGGCGAATATGCTTTGAGGTGAATAAATCTCTTCTGAACCAAAATTATTCAAATCTTTCAAGTTGGTAGTAATTGTATTACTACCTAGAGAGCCGAGAATTATTTTGTCGACCCATAGCTTCCAAACGTCATTTTAGACAGAACAACCTCTTAATGTAGAGGATTTTATTCTACTGCATTACTTTCTCGACCACCTACCGAGAAATCATTCAAAAGAGATTGCGATTTCGAAAAAAATAGCAAATAGCTACTGCAAAATGTTCTGATTTTGATTTTTCTGAACAGTAAAATTAATACCATACGACAATATTATACAAAATTTCATTATATTGGACTAACGTGTGAAATTAGTATGACCTTATGTTCGAAGTCTAAACACTGATCCCTTGTGAATGCCAAGGTCCGAGGCCTAAATATTGACCTAGAAACATCGACTGACTTTCTTACCTTGCAAAAAATGCGACAGAATAAACGCAAAGGTGGAAGCAGCGTGCTTCACCACGTGCTGATCTTGAGTGTGTGAGCTGAAAGCATTCACAAATAAGAAACCTTTGTGGCTGCAAAACGGTTACGCCATCGTTGCAGTTTGTTACGTAATAGCCTAGCATGATTGTGCAATGATGTCGAAAACTTGAGGTCATTCGTATTTTTCCAAGGCAATGCAAAAACTAATCGGATTTTTAATATGTTAATCTAAAACGCAGGACTTGCTGCTGCAACATTAAATGATCTTTTAGCTTCTAGTAAACCAAATGTTTACCGCATTTCAAAAGTCAGATATAAGGGTTGTAAAAGTCCAGCTATGTGTAAATTAGCTCAAATCAGGTTAAATATAGAACCTGCTGCATGGCATGAGTAAGCAGATGTCAAAAAGTTCTAACTGATTTAATGGTTAAATAATTTCTAAAAAAACCATAAAAAGCTTAAAGTAGAAACGAATTTCAAAGAAAAGTTGTCCAAACACAGAATAAATGCGTATTTAGCAGAATTGTGTGTGATTATGCTGTGACGCTTCAATATGTGTGATTACAAGCAAAGGAACTGATCGGTTACTTCAAGTGCACACTTGTAGTATGTGAAATACGGTTAAACATTTAAACAATTTTTGTTCTTATTTTGTTATGCATGTTGCTTGAAGCAGAATCAAAAACCTGTTGCCTGTTAGTAAGGTGAATTCAAAATAAGAAACAAAATGCTGTAATTAGATTTATTTTTAAAATTACATTTTCACTTTTTAGACTCAGTCCATTTAACAACAAATTTGTGTGTATAAAATAAATGCTTTATAATTTAGTTGAAAAAGCTAATAAATTGGTTCAGTCTCTATCTCTCTCTCTTTTAATGAAGAGCTTTGTAGAGGGAATAAAAACCTACAAATTAGGCACAAATGACCAGAGTTGAATGGTTTACTTTTCCTCAACTAAGGCCTGAACTTGCAATCGTAAACGTAGAAAGAACTCCACCTTCTGAGTTTTGCCAGCCCGGTTCTAGTGCATGAAGACTTAGGGGCATAGTAAATTGCCTGTGAGACCTGGTGGACTATGACCGCAAAATATGGGTCTGAATCAGAGGCTTATCTTTTCTGTGTACATTTACAAACATGACCAATGGTAAGTAAAACAAACGTTTGAAAATGTTATAGATGGACTTGAACAAATATCTGATTTGATGTCTCTTTCGTGACGAGTCATATATATATATGGCTGGGCTGGCTGATGATGGGCTAATAAGCCAGAAATGGCCATTCCAGTCTCCCTTGTCTTTTTCGGTCATATTATTCTACCTATATCCTAAGCTGCATTACGGCTGCTGGCAGGGCTTGAGAGTTATCCCCAAGGCAAAACTGCACGAGTGAGTCCTGTAACTGATCGGTGAGCGCCTACTTAA